>CM032333.1:49346368-49709155 GCA_019022515.1 Quercus aquifolioides
AGAAGAGTTTGACAGTCACTATCTTGGCAACAGGAGATAAGGTTTTAGTATAACCTTAACCTTCTTGTTGAGTATAAACCTTGGCAACCAACCTTGCTTTGTATCTCTTTATATTGCCATCAGACTTGTACTTGATTTTGAATACCCATTTGCAACCAACTGCCCTCTTATTAGGAGGCAAAGGAACAAGAGACCAAGTGTTATTAAGTTTTAAAGCTTGAAGTTCAGCTGCCATAGCAGCATCCCAATTTGGATCACCAACTGCTTGATGGCAAAATATAAGTTCTTAAAGAGCAGATATACTACTGCAGAAATGGCAGTAAGATGAACATAGCGTGTGACTGAAGATATTATTGGCAATAGGATACTTTGTGGAAGTAGCATTGCATTTATAGGCCTAAAGGTAAGCAGATGGTCTAGAAGTCCTAGTAGACCTCCTAGGTAAGGAATCACCAAGGATAGGACTAGCTGGTGTAGGAGCAGAAGTATGGGCAAATTCAAGGACAAGAACAATGGACAAAGAATCATTGGAAAGATCAGGTGTATTAGTAATGTCATTAGGAATAAAAACAGACAAGTCCTTAGGAAGATCAGTAAAATGATCTTCAAGAATAGTAGAACTAATAGGTGATAAAAGGTCTGTAAGAGGAGTAGAATGATGAATAGAATCAGTAACAGGTAAAGGGGGAGCATCAGGGATACAATCATGATAAAAGGGGTCAGATTGAGACAAAGGAAGAGAAGAGGGAAGAAATTTAAAAGGAAAAACAGATTCATGGAAAGTAACATCTCTAGAAATGAAACAAGATTTGCTTTGTAAATTCAAGAGATTATCCTTTAAGTCCATAAGGATATCCTCAGAAAACACACTTAAGGGCTCTAGGATCAAACTTGCCTCTATTGTGAGAGAGAGTAGAAGCAAAACATAGACATCCAAACACCCTGAGATGTGAATAATCTGGAACCTTGTTGTAAAGAAGTTCAAAAGGGGATTTATTTTTCAAAAGAGGATAAGGGAGTCTGTTGATAAGATGCACAGCAGTGAGGATGCAGTCATCCCAATATGCTGGTGTTTCCTCTCCACAACTGAGTTTTGTTGTGGAGTGGCAACACAGCTATGTTGATGTAAGATGCCATTAAACTTAAAGAAATCAATCATTTGAAACTCAAGCCCATTGTCAATCCTAAAGACCTTAATGGACTTACCAAATTAACTTTTAATCATGGTATAAAAGGATTGCAGAAGAGGTCTAGTTTCAGACTTAGATTTCATAAGATAAACCCAAGTTGATCTAGTACAATCATCAACTATGGTAAGGAAATACTTGTGACCAGCAACAGTAGGTACCACATAAGGACCCCAAATGTCACAATGTATCAAATCAAAAGGAAAATCAGAAACATGATTATGGAAAGGAAAAGGAAGCCTTTTATGCTTAGCTAGAGGACAAATCTCACAAATTTCATTAGAAATGGAAGTGATATTAGAAAGTACATTCTTCAAAATAGAAATCTTAGCATCAGAGGGATGCCCAAGTCTAGAATGCCAGACAAAAGCTGGAATCTTGACATTATTGATTACATGAGGTTGAGTTTTATTAAAAACAAAATGAAAAACAGAATTAAAAATAGATTGGAAAGATGGAGTAGCATGGGACAGAATTGGAATGGTGCAAGTATCAGAGGGGCTGTGTTGAAGTAGATACAACCATCATGAACTTCACCCACACCAATCGTCTTCCAACAATTGAGGTCCTGAATAAAACAGAAAGTAGACAGAAAAATGAGACAGTAATGCACTTTCTTGGTGAGTTGACTAACAAATGGAAGGTTGAAGGAAAAGGATGGAACATAAAGAACATTGGTTAGGATCAAGGTTTCAGAAAGACATATAGAACCAATATGAGTCACCAAAGCAGTTTCACCATTAGGAATTTCAACCATACAATTAACAGTAGTAAAATCAGTTGTTCTATTCACAATTTGGGCAGAAAAGATTGAATGCCTCAAATCAAGACAAGTAGAATATAGCATACCTGCCATGGTGAGAGCATTTGTGGTATTAGAAGAAGAGGGAACAGCTGGATTACATTGTTGGCTATGTGTGCTTCCTTGTTGCCCATGTTGAACTGACTGCCCTTGCTACTAATGTTGAGTTAAGTAGCTTGCATCTGAGTGCCCAACATGGTCAAGAACTACTAACATTGCTCTTGAGTGAAAGGAAAATGAGCAGATGTTGAATCCTTATCTGCATAATCCTCTTGAGCATTGATATGATTCACCATAAAGTTCTTGCCTGGTGAAAAACCATGTAACTTGAAGCATTTCTCCATGACATGACCAAGCTTCCCACAATGAGTACATATGGGTCTGTCTTTCCCTTTGGAATTCTTTCCTCCAGAAACACCAGAATTGCCAGAAAATCCAGGAAAATTAGAGTTGAAGTTGGGATTAGAACCCTTCACTGCTAGAGTAGTAGACTCTATATGAACAAAATTGCCATGTCCCACACTCCTTTGCCTCTCTTCTTGAATCAACAAGGAGTAAACTTTGTTAATGGATGGTAGTGGATCCATTAACAAGAAATGTCCTTTGATCTAAGAGTATGAATCATTGAGCCCCATCAAAAATTGCATCATTGATTCTTGAAGATGAAGATCTTCAAGCTTCTGAGTCAGCTTGCAAGTACATTTTCCACAAGAAGAGATTGGAGTAGGCCTAAAATTCTGAAGCTGATCCCAATAGACCTTCGATTGAGTGAAATAAGTGGTGATTGAAGAATTTCCTTAACTGATCGAAGCAATGTCCTTCTGAAGTTAAAAAACCCTAGGTCCGTTGCCTTGTGAATGTGTATTTATGAGATCATCCCAGATCTCCAATGCAGTAACTCTATAAGCAATGCTAACTCGAATTTGAGGTGAAACTGCCTTCATCAACCAAGAACCTACCATGTTATCACAACGAATCCGAGCATCAATCGCTGCTGGAGTCTTTACCAATGGCGAAGAGAGAGTGACGCTACCATTGACAAAACCAAACTTGTTCTTGGCAATCAAGGCCTTTTTCATTGAATGAGCCCAAGCATGGAAGTTCTCACCAATCAAAGCCTCATACACAAGCATAGCTCCAGGACTTTCAGCATGATGAAGAAACAAAGGATTTGAGATATCCTCTGATAGGTTATTTAGACCCCTTAAACAACCAGATTGCGTAGCCTAGATTAATTAGCCAAGTTGTTACTTAGTCAAATTAAGCAATTCTAGGTTAAAACAATCAAATAATCATATCATGTATATAAAACAAATACAGCAGCGGAAATAATAAAGAACACAAGATATGATCACCCAGGAAACCACACGGTAAAAACCTGGGGAGGATTTGACCCACCGATCCTCAAGGCAAACAAGAATTCACTATGAAAGAATTGAAGTTCTTACAGAAGGACTACAAGCTCCCCGCTCGACTTCCTAATGCTACCCACCAGTACGAACTTCCTGACACGACCACGCGCAGGCTCCGAATCCACGAACTACTTCTTTCTTGAATTCTTCAATCAGCTACAAGCTCCCCGCTTGCTTTTCTTTTAAGATCCAATGGTTGCAACTAAGTTGATCTTCAAGATGTTGAAATCATCTCTACCTTGAAAACCCTAAGCTTTGTGTAAAGGAAAGCTCCTCTAAGATCTCACAAGAGATTTACACAAAACAGAAAATATGAGCAACAATAACAATATGGACAACCTCAAAAACGTGGCTAGGGTTTTGTTTATATACCTAGGGTAAAAACATAAAACCCTAAACGTTTAATGAAGTAGGGCTGAGTTGGAAATTCTGCAGAAAATTTAACCTGTGCGATTTTCGATCGATCGAGTCTAATCTTCGATCGATCGAGCCAGGCCAAAAGTCCCAAGTACTTCTGCAGCCACTCGATTCCAACTGTACAATAATAAACCAACTTTGAGCAAGCCTAAACAAGACTAAATACAATGTTTTGATCATGGTTTGCCAACATTACAAATTAGAGTTCTAAATACATAAAATCCTAAGACCTTAGAACCTAACAAACTCCCCCTTTGGCAATCCGTGACAAAACCATAATTAAAAAGCTCAAAGTTTTACAAGTAAAAGCCCTTTACAAAAGTAATGCTCATAAAATCAAATTCAGCCTAACTACTATCCATCAGTTGCAAGTGTAGACAGCAGCTTTAGTTGAATTAACCTGTATATTCCTGAAATACTCAACAAACGCATAAACGCATGTGTGACAGAAAAGAGTAAAACAACAGGTATAACATTCTTGTAAGATTCACACAACACAAAATAAAGACATATATGAATGATCAACTCATAAATATAAATCAATAAGCAGTGAATCATAAAGTAACAAGAATCAATGAATATAACATGTATATCAATCAATGTTACTCCCCCTAACATGAATATCCCCAAAAATGATATACAAAGTGAAGCACCTAGATACAATCTAAAAACTCCACAAGCTCCTCAAAACAAAAAGTCTCCCCCTAACTACAAAAACCCCTCTACAAGTCAAAAATACCACTCCCCCTTTTTGTGACGGAATGCCAAAGAGCAATCACAAGTCGCCATCAAAAGGAGGTGGTGAGGGTGAATGAAGACGCGCCAAGTCAGCTCGTAGAGCACGAAACTCATCTAGCAAGTCCACCAAAATCTGACCATGAGCCGCCTGAACGGTCATGACAGTCTCCAAAGTACGACGAACATCGAAGTCGGCCGAAGGAGGTGGAGGAACATCAGCAGCAGCAGCATCATCACCAACTGGATCAGTAACATCCTCACCAGCAAGACCTGCAAAAGAAGAAGGAGGAGGTGCGCTACTAGAGGGCTCAGACCTAGGGTGTTTAGAACCAGCTCGAAGATGAGCAGCCCTTTGTCTAAGAAAAGACGCACCTATAGGAGCAATAACATGAACGGGCTCAGAGGAAGAGAAGCCACCAAGATCAAGATGAAGGAGAATCCTATGAATAAAAATAGGATGTACAAGAGCATGAGCAGATGATGAACTCCTATAAACATCGTTCAAAGAACGAAGAAAAAGATGGGGAAAACTAATAGGAGCATCAGTAACCAGAGCGTACAGAAATACACACCTCTCAAGAGGAATGGTGTGAACATGGGAAATGGGCCAGATAGAATGACACGCTATCCTAAAGAAAATATAGTGTAACCCAGAGAGCTCAGCAGAGGTGATCCGAGGATCAGAACCCCACTGGACAGTAGTCCCAGTGATGTAAGACAAGACATCACTAATCTCGGGAGACACATCATATGGATAGACAGGATGTTGAACCAATGGTACCCCTAGAGCATCAGCCACTACCGTAGGAGTAAGGGTGTACTCTACGCCTCGTATCCAACTCTTGACTAGAGTGTTGGAATCATAGATGCGGATAGAGATGTTCGAATAGAACTCTCTAATCAAGGCAGAAGGTGGAGGAGGATCAGAAACATCCACCAAGGGTAACCAGCCCCTACGCTCAAAGTTTGCCCTAATGGCAAGATCAAGTTCATCTAAGTGAACAGAACGCTCAGCCCAAATTTTTCTCCTAACATTCAGCTTCTCATAAATCTCTTGGTTTTTCTCACTAGAAAACTTCTCACGATCATAAGATGGAGGGGGTGAAGGAGAAGGTGAGGGAACATTCCTACGGGCTCTAGTTTTCCTAGGCATAGTGCTAAGGAAAGGACAGAGACACAAAGTGAAAAACCAAAAGAACAAGAGAAAACATAACCAAGGGCAGACTGCAAATTAGCACAATAAAAAATATAGAACAAAAATCTATATGATGCATGAACATTAATAATGTTGTGATGCATGATCTAATGCAGTAAACAAATAAGTTCAATTGAGATTGAATTTGACAAAATTGGCTTGAACATGGAATTTTTATCAAAAATCCCAAAAATTGAAAACCACTTGTTGAAATTTTTACCAAAAAGATGAATTGAGCATTACAAAACACATTACATAGATTATAATGCTTAATTACAACTACACAACAAGTCAATTTCATCAAAATCATCCCAATTTAACAAAAGCCCCAATTCGGATCAAGACCAAGCCCTAGATTTTTCAATTTTTCACCAAACTCAAATTTGATCAAATTAACAGGTAATAATCATGTTAATGAAGTGTCCCCACAAAAACCCAATGATCAATTTCATAAATTAAGGCTTGAATCAACAGAAAATCCAAATTTTACAAATTCCGAAAATTACCCTCAAATGCATGAAAATATGCATGTAAACTTGAAAATAAATTCAAAAGGAAGGGTACAAGTGTCTTACCAACTTGAGGAGAGAGAGATTTTGCAAAAAGAACGGAGGAAAACGACAAAAATCTTCTGAATTAAGCTTGCCAACGCGGAGAGAGGAAAAAGCTTTGAAAAGTTTTTGAAATAGTAACTTTGAAAAAGTCAGAAAAGTGCCTTTTAAAAAGCTTTTTCACGATGTTCGATCGATCGAAAATCAGATTCGATTGATCGAAACACACAGTCATTTTGAGACAAATGAAAGCACTTTTTCGATTGATCGAAAATCAGATTCGATCGATCGAAACACACAGTCATTTTGAGACAAATGAAAGCACTTTTTCGATTGATCGAAAATCAGGCTGGATCGATCGAAATGGGCAGAGGCTCACTAAATTTTGAGAAAAATCACAGTTTTGAAAGACAAACCAAATTTTGAAAAACAACTCCTCAAAGCATTAAATTATAGAAATAAAATGCATGAGTATGAGATGGAATGATTTTTCAAAAACCCAAAATTTTAAACCCCAATTTTCTCAAAAAACAAGTTTCAATCATTTTTCCTTTGAATATTCTCAAACAACAAATATGTTGTACACAAATCTCAAGATAATTTCAAACTTGGTTGGTCAGACCAAAAACACACACACTAGCATGTACAGTGTTTAACAAAGAGTAACTTGTGTAGTGTGTGATACTAGCAAAAACTTGAGATACATGTGAGGTGATATGTGAATAGCAATCAAACACAAAGTCTACACAATTCATCACATAGAATTTAAAAGAGACTATCACCTAAAGAGTTACATCCTATAACTCCCACATCTCCTAGAACAAAAGCTTGCAATCATGTAAGTTTCTTGTATTTTTGCCCCATTATTTTAGGTGAAATTTGGCATATAGCCTAATAGTACACACCAGATTAGATTATGTGAAATGGCATCAAGCCTAATAGTACACACCGGTTTGAATTAAGTGAATTGGCATCAAGCCTAATAGTACACACCGGTTTGAATTAAGTGAATTGGCATCAAGCCTAATAGTACACACCAGTTTTAAGCATTAAGCATTTAAAGAGGCTACACCTTATGTTCTTTTTGTGCATGTGCTACACTTTCTCGAGCACAAAATCTTACGATATGCACTAAGGTGTTCATGATTGACTAGTGAACAGTGGTGAGATGGTTATTTATGCCTTTCTCAAAAGGATCAAGTCCGACAGTCAAATAACATGTGACTTCAAGATCAAGACAAAGTGATTAATAACCACAAACATCTTTCCCACACAACATGCACTACAAAGCTTTAACTAGTCAAGTGCAATCTTTAAGCTCATCAAAGTTAAACAAGGTACACAGAACATGACATGTGTCAAAAGATAGACCAACCTTGTTTTTCAAAAATCAAGAAAAGTAGTGTCTAACAAAATTTTTTGCTTTCACTTTTCCCCTTTTTTTTTTTTTTTTTTTTTTTTTTTAAAAGAGAAAACAAATACATCCTAGAATGAAATGCATGAATGTAATGCAATGCAAGTCCTAGAACAAAAACAACAAAAAGACACAAACCAAAGAACAATGGTCACCAAAGAATAGAGCAATTAAGCACAAGGACCATGTCAGAAAGACTCAGTTAGTTCGAGTCTTTTGCATCCAAAACTTTTTAGATGCACCACGAGCATTGGAGTTCTTATTCACATTCGAGTGATTCCCAACTCCAGGATTGGAATAAAGGTTTAACACCTTTACCAATTCACCAATTAATGCCATAGGATCATGTGCTTGAGGCACAGGCACTTTTGGTTTAGTAGCTCTCTTATCAGCTTGAAGCTTGTAACAGTTAGGACGAATGTGTCCAGACTTACCACAATAATGACAAACCCAAGCAGGTTTACCATGCATCTTGTCCTTAGATTTGGTAGGCTCCTTAGGTTTAGATTCTCTTAAGTCTACCCTAATCTTCTTAGGTGGTGAAACTTCTACGGGTTTAACTATCTCACTCACAGGTGGTTTGACAGTTTCACTCACAACCTCACTCACAGAAGGTTCAGAAGAAGAGGAAGGAACAAAAGTAGTGGAATGTGGTCCAGAATCAAAAATGCTTTCAACATATCCTAACCCAGTTTTATCAGCAGGAGACTTTTGAACATTTAGCATGTGATCAAGTTTAGAACTAGCAGATCTAGCAACAGATAAATCATGTTCCAAAGTTCTAACTTTATCAAGCAAAAGCATGTTCTCAGATTTAACATTATTCAAAAGCTCATTAGCATCAAACAGTTTAACAAGCAAATTTCTCTTTTCAAGCTCAAGAGAATCAATTTTCTTTAGGCCAAGTTCAACTTTCATAGCATCCTTTGCAGCAATTTTGCAAAGTTTGTTATAGGCCTCTTGAAGATCTGCATCTTCAGAGAGTTCCCCATCAGAAGGGTTCTCCTCAGCAGATATGCTTTCATTGACTATAGCAGTAGCCGTGAAAGCAATGAAGTTTCCATCCTCGTCCCCACCGGACTCATCATCAGAAACCTCATTATCACTAAGGGTTACAGCCATAGCTTTACCCTTATTCCTCAAGAATGTAGGACATTCAGATTTCACATGACCATACCCTTGACAGCCAAAACACTGAGGACCCAAAGAGTTATTAGAAGATTGACCAAAATTTTCTCTAGGTTTTTCAAAATTGTTAACCTTAATGGGATCATTCTTCCTAAAATTTCTAGGTTCAGCAGTGTAAGTCCCTCTTGCCTTTCTATTTGTATTCCTCAGAAAGTTCTTAAAGTTTTTGGCAAGATAGGCAATCTCTGTAGCAGAGAGCTCATCATCAAATCCACCACCCTCAACATCATCAACTGACTTAAGAGCTATTGATTTGGATTTGTTTACTTTAGGTAGGTCAGACTCATAGGATTGAAGAGATCCTACAAGCTCATCAACAGGGATGGAGTCCACATCCTTGCTTTCAGTGATGGCAGTCACTTTGGGTCTAAAATCTTCAGTTAAAGATCTAAGAATCTTCCTAACAATTTTAGGTTGATCATAGATTTCACCCAAATTAAAAGCAGAATTGACAATATCATTTAATTTAGCATAGAATTCATCAAAAGATTCATCATCAGACATTCTAATGCTTTCGAATCTAGAAGTCAATTGTTGCAATTTATTAATCTTAACTGCCTTTGTGCCTTCATGCACAGTTTGGAGGATTTTCCATGCAACATGAGCAACCTCAACATTAGAGATCCTCTTAAATTCCTCCATAGAAACAGCATTAAAGATAGCATTCATAGCTTTGCTATTGAAGCTTGCTGCTTCTTTTTCAGAAGTTTGCCACTCACTCACAGGAGTAGCGGGTTTCACCCATCCGTATTCAACGGAATTCCAAACCCTTTCATCAATGGATTTCAGGAATGCTTTCATCCTTACTTTCCAATAAGCATAGTTGTTCCCATCAAAATGAGGAGGAACAAACAAAGAGTGTCCATGCTCCATGACAACAGGGGTCAAGGATCAGCTTAGAGATTAAAAATCTCAAACACAAAGAGCTACCCGCTCTGATACCACTTGATAGGTTATTTAGACCCCTTAAACAACCAGATTGCGTAGCCTAGATTAATTAGCCAAGTTGTTACTTAGTCAAATTAAGCAATTCTAGGTTAAAACAATCAAATAATCATATCATGTATATAAAACAAATACAGCAGCGGAAATAATAAAGAACACAAGATATGATCACCCAGGAAACCACACGGTAAAAACCTGGGGAGGATTTGACCCACCGATCCTCAAGGCAAACAAGAATTCACTATGAAAGAATTGAAGTTCTTACAGAAGGACTACAAGCTCCCCGCTCGACTTCCTAATGCTACCCACCAGTACGAACTTCCTGACACGACCACGCGCAGGCTCCGAATCCACGGACTACTTCTTTCTTGAATTCTTCAATCAGCTACAAGCTCCCCGCTTGCTTTTCTTTTAAGACCCAATGGTTGCAACTAAGTTGATCTTCAAGATGTTGAAATCATCTCTACCTTGAAAACCCTAAGCTTTGTGTAAAGGAAAGCTCCTCTAAGATCTCACAAGAGATTTACACAAAACAGAAAATATGAGCAACAATAACAATATGGACAACCTCAAAAACGTGGCTAGGGTTTTGTTTATATACCTAGGGTAAAAACATAAAACCCTAAACGTTTAATGAAGTAGGGCTGAGTTGGAAATTCTGCAGAAAATTTAACCTGTGCGATTTTCGATCGATCGAGTCTAATCTTCGATCGATCGAGCTAGGCCAAAAGTCCCAAGTACTTCTGCAGCCACTCGATTCCAACTGTACAATAATAAACCAACTTTGAGCAAGCCTAAACAAGACTAAATACAATGTTTTGATCATGGTTTGCCAACATTACAAATTAGAGTTCTAAATACATAAAATCCTAAGACCTTAGAACCTAACATCCTCTATTAGTGCAGGATCTTGTACAGAGGAGGAAGAAGAAGTGGTAGTTGTCGTAGCCATTGAAGAAGCTTTAAAGCTCTCAAAAACAAACCCTAGAAAACTTGGGAGAAAATAGAGCAGGAAGGCTCTGATACCATATGAAATTTTGTTAAGAGTGAATTCTTATTAACTTGAAGAAAAATAACAATTACAAGTGTTTATATACAAAACCGAGAAACTAACTTTTAGGCTAAAACTAACTTAACTGACTTTTAACAAACTCCTAACCAACTAACAGCTAAGTATAGCTAATGACAAACATGTGCTGCTCACATCCTCATTAATCAAAACTAGATTACATGTAGTTTTCACCTAACATGCCTAAGCTATTTGCCGTTTAGCCCTGTTTCAATTCTGCAGCTCCTATGAGTTCTGGACCCATGTGTTTCATTTTGTTCCTTTTGCTTCTTTGATTTCTGATAGCGGCAGATATTTTTGACATTTGCAATTGCAAAGATCAATGTCTAACATTACATACTCAAGAAATTAGTTATATGCTTCTGGGTAAATTTTCAAATGAACGATTTCAACCAAATATTTCAATTTCTTTAGAGGTTAATTGGTTTTATTTGATGATTTGATCACAAAAATAAACCTATGGTTTTTAAAAATAGTACCTCTTTGCACATGATTAATGGGCCAAAAATGAGGTGTCACCGTTTCAGATATATGTGAGTGTGGGAGTGTTATGCTTTAGGATTTTTTGTTTTTTTTTTTTTCAAATATTAAAGTTTGATTATTAGTATATTGAAAAATGCACGTTGTTCCATTGACATACAGAAGTTTGTGGTTATGGATGATCTCCTGGTTGGAACTGAAGGGCGATATATTTTGGTCACAAGAGTGCATGTAAAGGAAGATGAGGTTGCCCTCCAAGTTGATCTATCCATGAATTTAGCACTCCAGGTATGAATTACTGTGGTCTCTAATTTGGTGGCAACAGCAATTTACCTCATTAAACTTTTTTGTTATAATGTTCTAGTGGAACCAAGGAGTGGAACTGAGCTGAGTTTCTGTGTAAAATCCTTCTACAAACGAAGGGTTTTTGTATTACTTAATTTGAGTTAGTCTTCGACCTATGTAACATTGGATTACTTTGCAGTTTGCAGATGTAAGCAAAATGCGTTTTAAAATAGGTATTATGAATCTATGATAGAATGCATTTTTTAAAAAAAATTTCATTTGGTATTTTGTTGAAACTTTTACAAAAAGTAATTATGCAAGGATACAGAAATCCCCTTGTTTTTATCTTATCTTTTTCCTTAGTTCTTTCTATGCTATTTTCTTTCTTATTTCTTTCTCTACTATTTTTTTTTTTTTTCCTCTAAGATTTTGGAACCGACCCAAATAACCCTTAATCGGAATGTAAGAAAATTAAATTAGTTGTTTTTCTAAAAGTTTATTTGTTTATTTGTTAAAAGTTACCAGAAATATAGTTGTACTTGAAAAAAAATCAAGCTTTTTAAAAAGTTGTACATAATCAAATAAGCTAAAATTAAAAAAAAAATTAATAAGAAAAAGAAAAAAAGAAGCTAATCCAAATTCATACAATATATACAACTTTAAGAAATCAAATATAACATGTTAGTTATGGAGAAAAAAATGTTAATAAATAGGAACGAAAATCTATAATGAATTAATGAAAAAACTACTCAATATATGTCAGTAATTGATCCAACACTAAAAACTTTTTTTTTTTTTTTTTGGGGGTGAATTTCTCATCATGTTGACAAGTAATTTCGTTAGTATTTTCATCATTAATATAGAAATTTAATATAACTTTATTATACAAACATTAATAGAAAATGAGTCAATAAAAAAAAATAGAGTTTAATATTTTATAACAAACGCTTGAATGAGTTAGGTTGGGTATGCATTCAATCAACCCTAGATGGGTTAGAATTGAATAAGAGTCAGAAATGAACTAAAATGTGTTGTTATTCTTATTATTCATATCTTTTTACTTTCTTTTTTTCTTCCTGTTGAGCTACATCAGCAGCTACATCATCAACTGATTTTATAAATTATCTTTTTTATTTTTAAACTTTTCTTTTCCCTATTCTAAAAAAATAAATAAATAAACTATTCTTTTCCATGTTAGTCCACACCTATCGTTACACTTCTTCCAACATTTCATCTCCCTCTTTGCCTCTTTATCTCCCCACCACTCTCTACTTTTCTCTTACATTTCCTTCATACTTTTCTCTTTCTTATATTTTGACTATTCTTCTCTCCATTTTATTTTGTATAAATTTGATATCATTTTTCCAATTCATTCCATATTTTCTCACACAAAAACTACTCTGTGTGTGTGTGTGTGTGTGTGTGTGTGTGTACCTTCTTTTGGTGACTTTTTGTTCTTTCTTATAACTCTAATTAAGATAGATGGTTTTTTTAGTATGTATTTTTTTTTCCTTCACAAAGTCTTCTTTTTCCCTTTAATATCTTTGGTTGAATTTTTGTTTGGGTTAATACTTAGGTTTTATTTATTATTTATTTTTATTTTTTATATTTTAAATAGGAATTTGAGTTTATATCAAAACACAATCTACATGACTATGGATTTGAATATGCCTACCAATTTTTTGAGTAATAAATTATAAAGTATATCTTTTATTCCTTTTGGTTTCATTTTAATTTTGGTTAAGATAACATAGTAATTTCGTGATGAGTTTTGATTATTATGATAATCTCCTTATTTTTTAAGAGATGAGAAATTTGAATAATAAATTTGAAACTTATAAAGTTTAGTTGCATATTAGGCAAATATAACACATTACAACAAAAGTTAGAAGAATATGATTCACCTTAAAAAATATTAATCAAACGCACAAAAAATAATAGAATGATATATTTATAGAGATACAAATATAAAAAACAATATTTGTCAAAATCGTTTTTTAAAAATAGACAACACTTGAAGTAATTGTTACTCTTTATATATTACATGCCTCATTATATAATGTTTATCTATTAACACACATCACATGGGTCTGCGGCTAGATAGTTAATGTTAATGTTGTTGCCATGCCAAAATTCTCTTATTATGGTTGAGACTTGATATTTTATAATTGTGTGTTTGATTTGAAATGTTGTGATAGGTTGAGATTTACTAATATGTGTTAATGTGTTTAATAGACACATGTTTAATTTGACAAGTTGAGATTTAAGTTTTATTATGGTTGAGACTTGATACTTTATAATTGTGTATTTGATTTGGAATGTTGTGAGTCTTGTGACAAGTTGAGATTTTTAGTCTTATTGTGGTTGAAACTTGATAATTTATCATTGTGTATTTGATTTGGAATGTTGACAGGTTGAGATTTTTAGTCTTGTTTTGGTTGAAACTAGATAATTTATCATTGTGTATTTGATTTGTAATGTTGTGACAAGTTGAGATTTTTAGTGCTTAACATGACAAGATAAAATTTTATTACTATGTTTGACAAGTTGAGATTTTCAAATTTTATAATTCATATGTTTCAGGTTTACTGTGTTTTCAAATTTTATAATTCATATGGTTTATAAATTCTATGTTTATAAGGGTTTAATGTTAAGCACATGTATAAAGAAATGGCCAAGTATTTGGGGAAAAATAAGCCCTTTGTAAAGAAAGGCCCAGTTAAAAAGAAGTCAAAACGGGCTCAAAATGCTATTTTTTAGAGGCTTGAAAGCCCAAAATTTAGAATAATAATTTTTTAATGCCCAACCCACATAACTGAATGAATTGCACCGAGCTGCTAAGATTAACCGCACCTTGTGTAAACCGGTTCTTACCTTCCAAATGCGAAGTGCGGTCAAGCATAGGGTGAAACCGCACCCAATAGATGTGGTGCAAAAAACCTCTCCAAAACTGACTACACCAAACCATGTACACCCTTAGCCAAACACTACTATCTTTTTTTTTTTTTGAGAAACTAGTCAAACACTACTATTAATTAAACAAACAATAATAAATAGAGTAAATTACAAATTGGTCCTTATCCTTTACACCAAATGTCAATTTGGTCATCAATCTCTTAATTGTGTCAATTTGGTCTCTAACTTTTTAGTATAGTGTCAATTTTGTTCCTACCGTTATTTTTTGGATGAAAAAAATTTGATATGTGAAATGATATAATAAAAAATTGTTTTTGCACGCATCAATTGCCTAGCCACATCAGATTTTTTTTTTTTTTTTTTTTTAACCCAAACTTTATGTTCTCACAGAGTCAAATTAATCTCCCTAAAACATTCAACATTTTCTAAAATCCCTAAAACCCCAGCCCAAGAACACACTGAATTAAAGGTTGCATAGAGACCGAAATGAACTAATAATATGACAACGTCAACGAAGAGGAAATGGATCCAGAGTAAAGAAGAGCCATTGGGATGTGGTTGATTGTCGTTTTGTATGATGAATTGATCGTCTTTTAGAGAAGCGGTCCTGCGTAGAGGTTGATAGGGAGAATTAGGAAGATTGAGCAGAGAGCAATAGAGGAGACGACAGTGAAGCTTCCTCCTTTGATCAAGACAAACTGAGTAGCATCGGCGCCGCAGTGGTGAGCATTCAACGGTATTCATTGCGGAGCTTGATGGAGAGGAGGATAATGACGTAGCAGATGGAACTGATGGCAGATATATTGAGAAGGTATTGGATGTTGAGAAAGGCATGTTGTGTTGGAAAATTTAGTTTTGTATCTCATACAAAACACATAGCGGAAGTAACAAACACGGATCTACTTCATTCATGAAAGATAACATGTAACCTTGAATTATAGAACAAAGAATAGAAAGCATACCTTGGTGTGGTGAAATTCAAAACCATGACTTGAGAAGTACTTGGGAAACCTTTAATCTTTACTCCAATTCCACTCAATGCCCAAGAAGTGTGCTCTCTCAATCAGTTTCTAAGGAGGGAATAAAAGAGTGTCCAACACTCACATACAAACCATTTCATTTCTTATATGATCTTAATGAAATAACCTTAATAAAATTATGTATGTTTCTCTCCTTATCTATAAATAATTATCTAATTGGGTTAGCCTTTTGGGCCATTCCAATTGGGCTCTAGTATGTGGCTTGAAGTGGGACCAAAAGGGAACAAATAAGACTCTAGCTCCAATGGATCTTGGGCTTTTCTGTCAACTCTTGACAAGTCCAAAGTTACCATTAATTATGTTCAATACTACTATAAGAATATAATTGCACTCTAGGCCTTATTAATAAATTATATCCCAAGAATTTATTATACTTGCAACCCCTTCATTAAAATATTCGTAGTAATAGAAAGTCATGAATGTAGACTGCTACTTTGAAGATTATTACATCTTAATCCTTGAGTACCCGGTTTAAACCTTTATGTTATTCATCATATATTTATGAAATCCAATTTCATAAATATATACTTTAGTAACTCCTTACTAAAGTGGTTGGGCCCAACACTCTGAATAACCAAACCCATTAAACATATCTCAAGGGAATATTTTATATCCCCATTAAGAGATTATGAATTCCATCTTGAGAATATATGTTCCATCAACACTAAATGCGGCTGCCCAACATATTGAGGTTTTGATTGTGACTTATAGATCTCACTCCTGATATATCAAAGCAACCTACACTTCATGATCAGGTCCATTATTCTCTCAGGATTTAGAGTTGATGTAAATAGAAGTCGTGAGATTTGTTACTCATTTGATAATCGTTAGGAGAATAATAAATCTCACAGCGGTTCAATTCAATATGTTTTAACTCTTAAAACATATCAACATATCAGCTAAAAGTTTTCACTTCCATGATCAAGACAAATCATCTTAGTTGATATGTTATAGTCTTCGCAGATGAAATGCCCAATTTCATCACTGACTACGAACTAAAATTCTAAGTTTACAAAGAACTTGTGATTTATATCTTCTGTGACTTTTCACATAAATCACATACTATGCATCTCATGGACTAAAATAATGTCATATTAGTTCATTTATAGACAGCCTCATATAATTAATCTATTTAATTATTTATGACATGCCAATAAATAGGATTTTAGGGCATAAGCCCCAAAAATCTCCCACTTGCCCTCAAAGACAATTTACCATGTATCCGACACTTATTTTCCTTTAGAGTAATTCATAGTCACTCTAAGGCAAGGTTTGGAAACAAGTTTCAGTCAGATTTATTGCATAAATTATCTTTTCTACTACTACTTTTCACGTACTCATATCTCTCTAATGAGATGATACTTACGCTTAATGTGTATCTTCACCACCTAGGATGAACACATATCTTGAAGTCCAACTTCATGAATCACAATCAAACTACAAGTCAGTATTTGTACATCTAGTATCCATCAAAACTTCATTTTTGTAGACAAGCATATTGTAGGGACTGGATTTGAGCACTTCTTCTGTTGGATGAGTGGACTCAGACCTAACTAGCCCAATACAATAAATTTGTAGAGAATGGGTTTAAGAACTAGGCCCTAGTGAGGATTACAACAACTAAACATGATTGCATATGGATTGGATAACAAGAACACGGACTGAAGTGTGGAATTCTATTCCTTGACCCTCTTTTTTAGGGGCTGATAATTCTTATTACTTCATCAATGATTGGTTACAAAGGTTTTAGTTGCTACAGTATTCTATGCTTCAGATTTCTGGTTCCCCCTTTCTGGAGGATCTCTTACATTATATACCCCTTTTCAGTTGATCTTGGCCCTCCATTTGTTGATCATGCAGGTCACTACTTGAGTGTCTGTCCCATCAGCCGCCCTCCCCAACTTTCTGTGGGTTGCAGCAACCAAGGCAGCACTGTTCAGGGGTCACTTCCTCATTAATGCGGCCAGAATGTTAGTTATGGGCATTTAATGTGGAGGTGACAGTTCCTCCCTAAATTGCTCCTCCATCATGCTTCCATGGCTGACCTATTGTACTTGTCTTTTTCTTGGGATGCTTAGGGAGACTGCCTTCGGTGGCGTGCTACTCTTCCCTTCTATGATCTCGGCTGGCCGAGGATAGGATCGTCCTCAGCGATGTTTCTTGCCAACTTGGGTTTTCTACGTTCATCCTCGGACGTTTCTTCATCCTCGGCGTGGGCCTTGGGCTTAATATAAAGTAGGCTGGGGTTGCCAGATTCTTAGGCCCCACAATAGCCCCTCAAAATCTTGCTGTCCGGCTCCTCGGACGGGGATGAGGATTTTGATGTCCTCAGGCCTCTGTCATGGCTTGTCCAGTCTTGTCCAATGTTAGCGCTAGAGTCTTTTCACCTGTCCAAGGCACGTTTCTGGCGCTTCAGTATACGGCGCGCGCCTTCATTAAATTCTGGCGGCTCTGTGCTCCCCACGTTCAACGGTGTGATGGTAATCTAACGGTGGAGATTTTTTCGCCTTTATGGGCGGAAAACCCGCACGGTCCATTTTAATTGGGGGTATAAATACCCATCTAAACTTATTTGCCTCTTTACTTTTGCACTCAAGAGTTCTTGCGCACATATCCTGAATTTAGTCAAACCTCCAATCAAACTTGTGTCTCTTTTTAGCATAAAAAGTCTGTCCGAGGAGCTTTTCCTCATTTCTGTAAGTTTTCTTCTCACTCTATCTCGTGTTTTCTCCCTCTGATTTTCTTTTCCCCTTATTCCTCTCTTTCTTTCGTTCTTCCCTGAGTCTTTTAGCCATTCTTTAGGATGAGTAGGTTTAAGAAGTTGGTTGAGTCTAAGGAGGCGCTGGAGAAATTCATCGCCGATTATAGGATACACAGTAATGTCGGTTTGAGGTACTGTGAAGAAGGGGAGTGGCATATTAGGAGAAAGGATGGTGAAGTAATGATTCCCATAATCGCCTTCCTAGAAGGTGGTATGAGAATCCCTATGGGGCCGATGATGAGGGGCTACCTTAGGCATTTTAGATTGGCTCCCACCCAGTGTGCCACCAACGTGTTCAAGATCCTGGGTTGTGTGGATGCCTTAAACGAGAAGATGGGATTGAGGTTAACCCATCACGATGTAAATTAGTGCTACAACCTCCAACACTTAAATGGTAAGTCCTACTACATGAAGACGAGGGACGATAAGGTTCGGCTTATTCAGTGCCTCCCCGAGTCCAGCAAGGGGTTAAATAAGGACTTTCTCATAGTGTCGGGAGAATGGCATGACAACCCTCATTGTCCAATAAAGGAGGGGACACCAGGTGGGGTGCTTAAAGTAGGAGAGGGTTTGATCTTTTGTGTTATTGTAGTTTGCATTGTTTGGTTGCTAATACGAACGTGCTTTCTTTTTTGCAGATCCACACGCTTTTGGACGACACTTCCATTTGGTCAACAATGAAGACTTGGAAACCGTACTTAGGGCGAAGATCTTTGTGGACGAAGCTGACAATCAATTTAGGGCTGCTCACAAGATCCTCGAGTACGATCCGATCTAGAAGTCATTCTTGGCTCCGAAATATGTGATTAGAGCCCAAGATCCTCGGCTTCACAAAATCACTGTATCGAAGCACGGGTTCTTTCTCCCTGAAGGGTCTCCTATCCTAGAGGGCGTCCCGTTAGCAGGCCCTTCTTCATCCCATCAAGCTGCAAGCCTTTCTTCATTGCCGATTATAGGATACATAGTAATGTGGGTTTGAGGTATTGTGAAGAAGGGGAGTGGCATATTAGGAGAAAGGATGGTGGAGTAGTGATTCCCATAATCGCCTTCCTAGAAGGTGGTACGAGAATCCCTATAGGGCCGGTGATGAAGGGCTACCTTAGGCATTTTAGATTGGCTCCCACCTAGTGCGCCACCAACGTGTTCACGATCCTGGGTTGTGTGGATGCCTTAAACGAGAAGATGGGATTGAGGTTAACCCATCACGATGTAAATTGGTGCTACAACCTCCAACACTTAAAGGGTAAGTCCTACTACATGAAGACGAGGGACGATAAGGTTCGGCTTATTCAGTGCCTCCCCGAGTCCAGCAAGGGGTTAAATAAGGACTTTCTCATAGTGTCTGGGGAATGGCATGACAACCTTCATTGTCCAATAGAGGAAGGGACACCAGGTGGGGTGCTTAGAGTAGGAGAGGGCTTGATCTTTTGTGTTATTGTAGTTTGCATTGTTTGGTTGCTAATACGAACGTGCTTTCTTTTTTGCAGATCCACACGCTTTTGGACGACACTTCCATTTGGTCAACAAGGAAGACTTGGAAACCATACTTAGGGCGAAGATCTTTGTGGACGAAGCTGACAATCAATTTAGGGATGCTCACAAGATCCTCGGGTACGATCCGGTCCAGAAGTCATTCTTGGCTCCGAAATATGTGATTAGAGCCCAAGATCCTCGGCTTCACAAAATCACTATATCGGAGCACGGGTTCTTTCTCCCTGAAGGGTCTCCTATCCCAGAAGGCGTCTCGTTGGCAGACCCTTCTTCATCCCATCAAGCTGCAGAGGCTGAAGGAAGAAGTCTAGAAAGAGAAGAAGAAGTTGCTGATCTGGGTCCATCCAAGGACGAATTTGGTGCGTTCGACCAAGTCCATTTATCCGAGGATCCTTCTGGTGACTTGGGTGACCCCCATTTGGCTGAAGCAGACCTCTTATCAGCAAGAACTTCTCCTTCGATCGAGATGGGTTTCAAGAGACAACCTCAGACTAGTCTGCTCAACCTGATTGAAGGCCAACCGGGGAGGGATGCGCCGGGGAAGTCTCAATCCAAGCTTCCTCCTCCTCCACCCAAGTCCCAGCCGGTTCAGACCAGGTCATCTTCTGCCCAGTCTAAGCTTCCACCTCCTCCACCTCAGCCAAGTTTACCACTGAAGCCCGAGCCCACTAATCCCAAACACAAGAAGGACAAAGGCAAACGGCCCATGGGAGTAGATAAATCTCGTTCCTCCCAGGAGGAGGGCGAAGCTCGTCGGCCTTCTAAGCAACAAAAGACTAGGCAATATGGCCGACGAGCTTCGCCACACTGTCCGAGCCCCAAGCCTGGCTCCCTACCCCAATGCTCCATGGGGAGCCTCTGATGGATGACGCCTCCCTTAGGGACTTTCGGGTGGGAGAAGGCACCTATGTGGCCGACGTGCTGGAGAGGGCCTTGCTGCTTCTCGGCAATATGGCCGAGTTGGGGAACTTGAGGAGGCAGGAGGTCTTCCTCAGCCTCAAAAGGTATTTGGGCATGGTAAGATATCTAACACATATGACTCTGCTGACTTTTGTTCCTTGGTTTCCAACTTATCGTGTGCTTGTTTCGATTAGCAGGCTTTCTAGGCCACCTACAGGTTGGAGGAGAAGGCCAATAACTAGAGCAGGGCCCTGGATCAGGAGCATGACAAGCGCCTGGATGCCACGCAGACCCTTAAGAACTTCGAGGTTGATCTCAAGAAGGCAAGGGAGGAATTGAAAGAGATGACGAAGGCCAGAGATAGCGTGGTATCCGGCCTGGCTAGCGCTCAAAAACAGGCCGAGGACCAGACAAGGCACCTGCTGGAAACTGAGGGTCAACTGCAGATTGCCAAGGAGCAGATTACTGACCTGAAGAAGAAGCCGGCTGAGGCAGAGGGGGCCAAAAATGTTGCCGAGTGGGCCAGGGACGAGGCCTTGAAGGCTAAGGAGGAGACTGAATTCGCCAGGACAGAGGTCAAGACCTTTAAGGAGAAGGTCGAGGAGGCAGCTTTTGACTTGGGAGTGGCTGTGACCCAGGCTACTCTCAAGGCCCAGGTGCCGGGGGTATATAGACTCTATTGTTCCCGGACTTGGAATGAAGCCCTCAAACAGGCTGGGATTGAGGCTTCATCTGATCTGTGGAAAGTAGAGAATCTGTACTACCCTCCTGCCATCTGAGAGTCAGGCTGTCCTAGCTCCGAGGCTGGTACTTCCCTTGAGGTAGCTGAAGCTGGACATCCTGACACTGCTCTTACTTCAACTACTCCTGATGAGCCTGCCGAGGAAGCCGAGCCTTCTGGGGGAGTTGAGACAGAGAAAGGCCTTGATCAGGAAGCGCCCCAGGTCGCTGCAAAGCCCTCAACCGAGGCCCAAGCCCCTCATGCCAAGGAGACAGCCCTCTCTGTTGAGCCCCTTTAGACTGTTCCTCCAAGCGAAAGCTCCAAGGATCTTGAGACCGCTCCAGCTCAGCCCCCCAAGGAAGAAATAAAGATAAAGCTAAAGAAACAGGCTATCTTGGCTAGTTTTTGTTTTTGTTTATCCCTCTCCCTTTTTTTGAACATTGTAATGTTACCTTTAGATTGAATGTATGAAATTTCTTTTCCTTTTTTTTTTTTTTTTTTTTTTTTTTTACATTATGGGTTTATTGTTGCTATGATGGTTTCTGCTGTTTATATGACTTGTGTTCTGATCATTAGCTAAATATTCTCAACTGTGTGACTCGTTTTCCATTTTTGAAACAGTGGCCGAAAAGTGTAAAGTCCATAACGGTAATTTCCATTTATACTTTGACTAACAATTGAGCCACCTTATTACTATGACTTGCCTTTGCTGAATAGACTATAAAAGGCAATAACCTTGTAATATGAAAATAAACCTTATAAAAATTCCAAGCGCGCAGCACTTATAAAAATAAACCTTTGAATCAAAAGATCAAATGCCACAACACAATGTGCAAGAGTACTCATAGGTATGTTTTAAAAGTTTGCTGACCTCAAGGAAACAGTTAGCTATTGGTTATGCAAGGGAGTTAAGTTCAATATACCTTAAAGTGCTTTAAGTGATGCTCATGGGCTTGTGTGGGTTTACATCTTTATTGAATTAGAGCGGGGCAAGTGGTCCGAGGTGCCAGAACCCCCCTTGGCTGTATCTTTAACTCATATGAGTGCTCCATCTCGTTAATTTTCTCAAAGGTTGTGGTCCCAGGAGTCAAGCAACACCTGGAATCTGTTTAACGTTCATGCCTTTGTTGGAAGTAGCTAGTTTTCCCACAAGTTTAAGTCCAAGGACCATGCAAGACCTTGGTTTTGTCTAGTACTTAGATTTTTCGTAGAGTAACTAGTTTCCCTATAGGTTTGAGTCCGAGGACCATGCAAGACCTTGGTTCTATCTAGTACTTAGATTTTTCTTGAAGTAACTAGTTTCCCCATAGGTTTGAGTCCGAGAACCATGCAAGACCTTGGTTTTATCTAGTACTTATAATCATATAATCATAATAGACTTTAAATCTGAATTAGAGAAATGCTTTCATTAGTAATAATACATTCTCAGGCTATTTACATTCCATGGACGAGGTACAGTCTTTTCATCTAAGTCTTCTAAGTAGTATGCACCTACCCCTGCTACTGAAGTAATTCGGTATGGTCCTTCCCAATTGGTTCCCAACTTTCTGAAGGATGGGTTCTTGGCAGCACCCACAACTTTCCTCAACACCAAGTCCCCTGGTTCTAGTGGTCTCAGCTTCATATTGGCATCATATCCCTGCTTGAGCTTCTGGTGGTAATAGGCCAACTAGATCATTGCCTTTTCCCTTCACTCATCGACCAGATCTAGGCTCTTCCCTAATAGTTTATCATTACTGCTTGGAGTGAAGGAGCTCGTCCCCAGCATTGGGAAGTTTACCTTTAGAGGGATAACAACCTCGGCCCCATAAGTCATGGCAAAAGGTGTCTCCCCCGTTGACTGTCGTGGTGTAGTCCGGTAAGTCCATAAGACGTGTGGCAGCTCTTCTACCCAATTTCCCTAGGCGTCATCTAGTCTCTTCTTAAGTCCATTGACTATGACCTTGTTGACAGCCTCGGCTTGCCCATTTCCCTGAGGATAAGCTGGAGTTGAATATCTGTTCGTGATTCCCAACTCGCAACAGTATCTTCTGAAGGCTTTGCTGTCAAATTGGAGTCCATTATCTGAAACGAGGGTATGAGGGACCCCGAATCGTGTAACAATGTTTCTCCAGATGAATTTCTTAGCATCCACATCTCTGATGTTGGCCAACGGCTCAACTTTAACCCATTTGGTGAAATAATCTGTGTCGACCAACAGATATCTCTTATTTCCTGGCGCCTTGGGGAATGGGCCTACAATATCCAGGCTCCACTGGGCGAACGGCCATGGACTGGACAAAAGGTTGAGGACCCCTCCTGGCTGATGAATATTTGGGGCAAACCTTTGGCATTGGTCACATTTCTTAACATATTCTGGGGCTTCCTTCTACATCCCCGGCCACCAATATCCCTGGGTGATGGCTCGATGCGATAGAGATCTCCCTCCTGTGTGACTACCACAGATCCCTTCGTACAGCTCTTCAAGCAGTAACTTTGATGCTTCAGGGTGAATACACAGTAAATATGGCCCAGAATAGAAGCGCTTATACAATTTGAGGTCCTCGGACAACCAGAACTGAGGAGCATTTCTTCATATTTTCTCAGCCTCTGACTTCTCTTTGGGCAAAACATCATATTTGAGGAATCTCACTATAAGGTCCATCCAGCTAGGACCTACTCTAATTTGATGGACATGGACCATGCTTTCAGTGATCTTAGTTGCCCTCACCAGATGCTCGACAAGTATAACCCGAGGCAGACACCCTGCCGAGGAGGTTACAAGCATGGCCAATGAATCTACATGGGTGTTTCCACTTCTGGAGACGTGTGACAAGTTGAAAAAATTGAAGTCCGACTGCAAGCGTTTGACCTGGCTTAAGTACTCTTGCATCCTCGCGTCTCTGGCTTCCAACTCTCCCTTTACCTGGCCCACTACCAATCTCGAGTTCCAGAACAACTCTACTGCTTTCCCTTCCATTTTCTGCACCATGGCCATTCCTTGTAGCAAGGCCTCATACTCGGCTCCGTTATTTGTGGCCGGGAACCCAAGTCTCAGGGATTTTTCTATGATAGACTTCTCAGGGGATACTAGGACTAGCCTCACTCCAGACCCCCTTTGATTTGCTACGCCATCAACGTACGCCTTCCAACATGGGGGTCCGGACATAGAGATTACCCTAACCGATTTTCCATCCATGTTTCGCTTCTCTGCTACCATTTCTTCTGTTGGTTCGGCAAATTCGGCCACTAAGTTAGCCAGGACTTGGCCCTTTATAGAGGTCCGAGGCATGTACTTAATGTCGAAAGCTCCCAGAATTATGCTCCATATGGCAATCCTTCCAGTGTAATTAGCAGTTTGAAGTACAGACTTCAAGCGTAGTTGGGTTAGAACAACTACTGTATGGGCTTGGAAATAATGGGGAAGCTTTCGCGTAGCATGGACCACAGCTAGTATGGCTTTCTCCAAGGGTAAGTATCTGACCTCAGCTTCATGTAGTGACTTGCTCACATAATAGACTGGCTTTTGAAGACCATTTTCATCCCGTATTAGCACCAAGCTCACAGCATGAGGGGCCACAGCAATGTATGCGTATAGGACTTCGTCGGCTTCAAGACTGGACAAGATAGGTGGCCGGGACAGGTACTCCTTGAGTTGCTGGAAGGCCACAATACAGTCCTCGGACCACTCAAATCCTTTCCACTTATTGATCAAGAGATAGAATGGTCTGCATCTCTCCGTTGACCTGGAAATGAATCGATTCAAAGCTGCGATCATTCCAGTAAGCTTTTGGACCTCCTTGGGGTTTTGCGGTGGTTTTAAATCATTAATAGCCTTGATCTAGTCTAGGTTAACCTCAATTCCCCTATGAGTAACCATGTAGCCCAAAACCTTGCCTGATCCCACACCAAAGGAGCATTTGGAAGCATTTAGGCGCAGCTTGTGCTTCCTTAAGACATCAAAGGTGCTGCCGAGGTCTCTTGAATGCTCGGATACTATTTTACTCTTCACCACCATATCATCAACATAGATTTCGATGCTCTTGCCCAACTGCGGCTCGAACATCCTCGTCATTATCCTTTGATAAGTGGACCCTGCGTTCTTTAGGCCGAACGACATTACCTTGTAGTGATAGTTCCCCACAGGTGTCACGAAGGCTTTTTTCTCCTAATCCTCCGAGGCTAGTGGTATTTGATGATAGCCTTGAAAGGCATCTAAGAAGCTCATCCGAGGATAGCCCGCAGTTGCATCCACCAGCTGGTCTATCCGAGGCACCAAGAACGGGTCTTTCGGGCATGCCCTATTTAGGTCCGTGAAATCTACACAAACCTACCATTTACCAGTTTTCTTTTTGACCACCACGGTGTTGGCCAACCATTCGGAGTAAAAAACTTCTTTGATAGCCCCTGGACACTTAAGCTTGTTCACTTCGTCCCTAATTGCATCAGCGTGCTCTCTTGATGGGCGCTGGGGTGGCTGCTTCTTGGGAGTGATGGACGGGTTGACATTGAGATGGTGACAGATGAAGGCTGGATCAATCCCTGGAGTATCACAGGCATCCCATGCAAACACGTCAATATTTCTTTCAAGAAACTCGATCAACTCCTCCTTCTCCTGAAGAGGCAGCTAAGCCCCAACCTGAAAGAACTTCTCTTGGTCATCACCAATGACTATCTTCTCTAGATCTTCGCACTTTGCCTCCTCGGCAGCTGTATCAAGAGGAGCCACCGGGGTCTTTGATTGTTATAAGCTCTTTTCAGTAGACGCCGAGGATTCTGCATCAAGCCGATGTGAAATGGCAGCCACCATGCACTGCCTTACTGTGGACTAGTAACTACGGATTTCGAGAACCTGGTCTCTTGACGGGAATTTCACCTTCTGGTGTAAGGAGGAGGCAACAGCTCCCAAGGTGTGGAGCTAGGGCCTGCCGACGATGGCCGTGTATGGAGAGTAGGTGTCCACCATGATAAAGTTCACCTCCACTATTTCTGGTCCGGTTTGGATGGGTAGCCTAATCATGCCCTTTGGAATAACGAGCTTCCCGTCGAAGCTCATCAAAGGAGAATTATAGGGCATTAAATCTTCCAGTTTCAACCCCAGCCCCTTGTAGAGGTCGGGGTACATGACCTCAGCCGCACTGCCATCATCCACCATCACTCTTTTCACATCATAGTCCCCGATTCTGAGGGTGATCACCAGCGCATTATCATGGGGCTGGGTGGTCGCAACCTTGTCTTCTTCTGAAATACTCAAGATTGGGTGGAAATTCTTTCTGGCCCTCTTCGGTTTGGGCTGGGGCTCCTCGGCGGGCATCTAAGCCACAGACAACACTCGTGAAGGGCGCGTGCCTATTCTTCCTAGTGCGGCCAAGATTACATTGATTGTCCCTGCGGGCGATTTCAGTGCAGTGTCTCTCTGGGGCTCCTGATGGGTCTGGCCTTGATGACCACTGGAATGGTGCAGAAGGTGCTTTAGCTTTCCTTCTCGGACCAGTTGGTCCAGATAGTTCCAGAGGTTTCTGCAGTTCTCTGTGGTATGTCCGTGGTCCTAGTGGTATTGGCAATAAAGGTTCTGATTGCGCCTCATGGGCTCTCCTTCCATCTTATTCGGCCATTTAAAGTATGGCTTGTTCTTGATTTTCTCCAACACCCAGTGTACTGGTTCTCGGAATATAGCATTGACAGTCTGTATGTTGGTTGCTTCGGATTGTCCTACGAAATCTCTCCTTGGGCGGTTGCTGTTATATCGGTCCGACCTGAAATCCCTCATCTCCTGAGGGATAACCTTCTCTTTTCCCTTGCCCTACAGCTAGTCTTCCTCTACTCGCTTATACTTATCGATCCGATCCATCAGTTGGCGCACACTGGTGGCAGGCTTGCCAGTCAAAGACTTCCTCAAGCCGTGCTCGGCAGAGAGGCTATTTTTGAAGGTGCTGATGGCGACATCGTCAAAATTGCCGTCCATTTCATTATACATCTCCCAATATCTGTTCGAGTAGGCCTTTAGAGTTTCCCCATCACGCATGGATAAAGACAATAACGCACTCAAAGGTCGAGGAGCTCTGCTATTTGTAACGAAATGGGAGCCAAAGGCTTGGATTAGCTGCCTATACGAATCTATGGAATTCATCTTTAGGCCATTGAACCACCTCATCGCCACCGGTCCCAAGCTGGATGGGAAAACCTTGCACATCAGCACCTCGTTTTTAGAATGGACAGCTATCCTTTGGTTAAACTGGCTCACATGCTCCATGGGGTTTGTTTTGCAGTTATAAATGGTGAAGGTTGGCTGCTGAAATCGTCGAGGAAGTGTAGCCCCTTCTATGTGACATGTGAAAGGTGACTTGGAGAGTTGATCCAGTGCCCTGCTCATGGCCTCGTGTCCCAAGCCTCTAAGGGATGGGCTTTTACGTTTACGTCTATGGTAGTACTCTTCTTCATGAGAGAAGGTCTTGCTTGGAGGAGTTCTCGATCTTTGCCTATAGTCATCGTCGCTTTCGTCGTCAGAGGGCATGTCAGGACTAGAGTGAGACCGCCTTCGTCGTGCATGGCGCAGCTTTTTCTTCAAGTCGTCTATCTCCCGCTACATGGCCTGCTTATCGTTCTGTCTCTGGGATACGTGACTCTTAACTTCTTCTAACTGCATGGCCCGGTTGTTATTTTTGTCTCTAGAGCACGTGGCTACCAACGCGAGAGTGGTTTCTGCTGGTTTGAGTGGTGTGTACACTTCCCTCTCGAAACCTTCCATTCTCTTCATTTTGATCACGCTCAGGGTTGTGAAAGTTACCTTGCTGTTGGGATCTAATCGGTTCAGGTTGATGGGAGCCTACTTGGCGAGGGCCTGATCCTGCCATGCTTGATTGTTGCCCTTACTAACACACAAGTTCTCCCTATAGACAGCGCCAATTGTAGGGATTGGATTTGAGCACTTCTTCTGCTGGATGAGTGGACTCAGACCCAACTAGCCCAATACAATAAATTTGTAGAGAATGAGTTTAAGAACTAGGCCCTAGTGAGGATTACAACAACTAAACATGGTTGCATATGGATTGGATAAAAAGAACACGGACTAAAGTGTGGAATTCTGTTCCTCGACCCTCTTTTTTAGGGGCTGATAATTCTTATTACTTCTTCAATGATTGGATACAAAGGTTTTAGTTGCTACAGTATTCTATGCTTCAAATTTTCGGTCCCCCCTTTTTGGAGGATCCCTTACATTATATACCCCCTTTCAGTTGATCTTAGCCCTCCATTTGTTGATCATGCAGGTCACTACTTAAGTGCCTGTCCCATCAGCCACCCTCCCTAACTTTCTGTGGGTTTCAGCAACCAAGGCAGCACTGTTCAGGGGCCACTTCCTCATTAATGCAGCCAACATGTTAGTTATAGGCATTTAATGTGGAGGTGATAGTTCCTCCCTAAATTGCTCCTCCATCATGCTTCCATGGCTGACCCATTGTACTTGTCTTTTTCTTGGGATGCTTAGGGAGGCTGCCTTCGGTGGCGTGCTGCTCTTCCCTTCTATGATCTCAGCTGGCCAAGGACAGGATCGTCCTCGGCGATGTTTCTTGGCAACTTGGGCCGTTTCTTCATCTTCGGCGTGGGCCTTGGCCTTAATATAAAGTGGGCTAGGGTTGCCAGATTCTTAGGCCCCACACATATAATCCTTCATTCTCCTAAGATATTTGAGTATATGCTTTACTCCTACTAAATGAAGTGATCTTTGATTCAATTGATATTTGCTTACCATGCCCACCCCAAAATAGATATTTAGCGTAGTATATAGCATAACATAAAGACTCCCTATTTATATGGTATAAAGAACCGTCTTAATATGCTCTTCCTTTTATATGTCTTAGGACTATAGTCCTTTATAAAAGAAATTCAAACTTAAAGGGAAAGAATCCTTTGTTGAAATATTACATGCTATACTTGGCTAGAATCTAATCTATTTAAGCAGTTTGAGATAGACCCGACATCCTAATTTTTGAATTTTAACAAAGTTTAATTCTTAGGATGTGACTAGTCTTTCCCAAGTACTTTATATCAAACTGGACTAGACAACCAAAAACTCTTTTGATGACAACAACTCTACGTCATTCTAAATGATTAGAATGTCATCAACATACATTAAGAAATTTATTATTCTATATAACTTTTACACACATAAGGCCTTTTAATACTTGATCAAAATCAAACAATTTGATTGCTTGATCAAATATGATATTTTATGATTTAAATGCTTGCTTTAGTCCATAAATGGACTTTAAGCAAATTGCATACTAAACACTACTGGTTCTTTGCTATGAACAAGTCTAGTTACGTCATATAGATGTCTTCTTCAAGATTGCTACTAAAAGAAGCTTTCTTGATATCCATTGTCATATTTCATCCAAATGAAATATAATGAATAAAAGAATCTAGATAGAGTCAAACTTGACTATTGGTGAAAAAAACCTTTTCATAATCGAACCATTTCTTTTTGAATAAATCTTTTCGCCACTAGTCTTGACTTTGAAGGTTTGCATCTTCAAATCTATCAATCTCATTTACTTGTAGAACTATTTAAAAACAATAGGTTTAATGCTATTAGGCGCCTCTACAAGTTCTAGACTTTAAATAGCAAAGAAACCAGTAGTGTTTAGTATGCAATTTGAATTGATCAAATGATTCTAACAAGGACTTGTGGATCATATCCAAGTGAGATTAGCATTTAATCTCTACATCCAAGAATTTCAATTCATTTTAAAATTAAAACATTTTCATAAAATGATATAGAATTTGAACTCCTTAAGCCTTTCATAGCACTCAATATGATTCATACCAAAAATCTCATTTAGACTTAATATAAAGTCTAAGTCTAGTACTAACTCTTGCATCTCATGTTGTAGTATAATTGAAATAGAAGCCAATGTATCATTTTAGCATTTCAATGGAGACTATGATCATATCATAAGCTATCTTCCATCAATGCACCATTCATAGGAAATTATGACAATGCTGAATTGAAACATATTTATGTACTTCAGCTCCTTTAAGCACCATGTCCAAAATTATTTCTTAGTTAATGTGATTCAATTAAAATAGTAGCTAGAGAACAAAATTTATCACAATTTTATTTTGAGACTATGAACATAATTACAGGGACATTATATTTTGCATCTATAACCATATAATATGGAACCTGAAAACCATACTATACTAGGTGTAATGACACCTAATCCTACAATTAATATTCCTCAGCATAGAGTGAATACCAACCACTATGATCAAGCGAGAAATATTCTCATTATTAATGCTATCATGCTAACTCTTACTAAACAAAAATAATTTGCTGCTTTTCCTTTAGCCTCTAAGTAATAATAGGAAGAACTCAGCATAGAGGATACTATCAAACTTAGTCTAGTGTACACCAATGCCTAGACCCATGTGTAGCCACATAACTCTACCATTGTAAGGTTTAATCTTGTAGTACCATGATGCAAAACACCCTCCACATGGAATGCAAGGCTCGAGGCCAAGACGAGGTGCTTGCCCACACCACTATAAACTGGGAAGTTTAATCTTGTAGTACCATGAAATAAACATCCTCCAAATGGAACGCAAGGCTCGAGACCAAGACGAGATGTTTACCCCACACCACTATGAACCGACAATAGAGGCCACGAGATCCAACCCTTGTATCTCTTTCCCATTAGAAATTTTAAAACAAGTGGATTGTCTTGAAATCATTGTGATCTAATCACAATTTTAACCCTACACATTAAATGTGTTTAATTGTTTAAATTCAATGTGATGTAACTAAGTCACGTCACCATAGCACAATGAACATTCGCGCAATCACAAAGAAGTTTAACTTTGTAATCCGTGAAGTAAATATCTTTCGAATGGAACGCATTCACATTACAATAAACTTAACAAAAGGGTTATTTCAGCACTCCCACTCATTATTTGGATTTTTCTTTTAATAATTGTGATCCTATCACAACTAATAACCTTGCACTTGATAAAGACTCTAATCTCATTAGAATCACTAACTAAAATGGAAGTCCTAAACTATTTAGGATTCCTTAAACACTAATGAATCAAAAATTAGTTATATAGAACTCTATCCTTAATTTACTAGATAAAGTATTCTAATCTCATTAGAAACTATATAACTTTAACTAGAATTTTAATCTCATTAAAAAAAAACCTCTAATTAAAATAAATTAAAGACTTTTAATCATAAAACAATTTAGGACTAAGAGTTCTATTTAACTAACATCTTTGATCTCATTAGGTCTTTTAGTTAGATAATGATTAATAAATGTCCCTAACTTTTAAGGACTATAAAATTAATCACATAGCTTTGCTTTTTATCAAAGTTTTGACACTTAGTCAAAAACAAATGAAAATTCAAAATTCAGTGCATTCAATCAGTCGAACCTTTAGCCTCAAAAGCATTTTAGCAAGAATCTCATGACCAAGCTCTTCCCGCGAAAATGGTTTAAGGCTAAATTGTGAAAAACAAAATTCAGACAAAAAACTTTCGCGACTGTTTCACGAGTAAAGCTTACCCGCAAAAAGTTTTGTGCTTTAGAGGCATTTTTTGTGAGTAGCTTCGCGGGAAGTTAACTCGCAAAAACGCGTGTTTTCAGTTTTTAAAGCGCAAAACTAAATTGTTTTTAGAATTTTCAGGTAATCGTTTTTGACATCTTCATTGGTCTTCCATCAAAAACACTTTTGATTTTTCAACGAAAATTTACAGATCAAACATTAGGGTTTTCAATATCAAGATCAAGAACCATAATAATGCTAGAAACCTTGAAAACATAATCCTAATCTCATTAGGAATAAATTTCATAATCCTAGCATTAACTAACTGTTTGATCATAAAAAATATATAATGCAAGGCAAGCAACAATATGATGAATCTTTTATAAACAATTTGCACATGCAAGATAGCCATCAAGGCAATTACGTTAAATTGTCTTATAATAGCCAAGCAGTGCAAAACATCCAAGCGGTGCAATAAAGAAACTTACGCACATGATAGTTATTCCACTTACATTCAATAACTACATCCTTGGCAATTACTATTAAGACACGACACTATTCAATGGGTAAACATCATGTGAACGAATATCATCATAAATTATGAATCCGCATCGTAGATCACGATAAATAGAAAGTTTCCCACGCACTACCAAAAACTAAAAAGCAGTTTACTCTTTGATTCAGACACCGAAACAAAGACAAACAATTTGGCTTTCCTCATTCTTTAACCAAGAATGAACATGGGCGCCTAGTGCAAAAAGAAAAACGATTTCATACAGTTCCCTTCTCGCTATCTCTTATCAAAACATATAGAAACATGTTCAATTATTAATCTAACAATAAATTAATAAAACCCAACATGTATCTATATCAGACCATACGTGCAACAAGTAAGCAGAAAATTTTACTGCAGAAAACTAGAACACCAAGAAAACGGTTTTTCTTTAATTCTAAAACTCAGTCACATGTTATACAAGCATGATATTGAAGACTGCTCTGATACCATTTGTTGGAAAATTTGGTTTTGTATCTCACACAAAACACACAACAGAAGTAACAAACACGAATCTACTTCATTCATGAAAAATAACATGTAACATTGAATTATAGAACAAAGAATAGAAAGCATACCTTGGTGTGGTGAAATTCAAAACCATGACTTGAGAAGTACTTGGGAAAACTTTTAATCTTCACTCCAATTCCACTCAATGCCCAAGAAGTGTGGTCTCTCAATCAGTTTCCAAGGAGAGAATAAAAGAGTGTCCAACACTCACATACAAACCATTTCATTTCTTATATGATCTTAATGAAATAACCTTAATAAAATTATGTATGTTTCTCTCCTTATATATAACTGATTATCTAATTGGGTTAGCCTTTTGGGCCATTCCAATTGGGCTCTAGTATGTGGCTTGAAGTAGGACCAAAAGGGAACAAATAAGACTCTAGTTCCAATGGGTCTTGGGCTTTTCTGTTAACTCTTGACAAGTCCAAAATTAATATTAATTATATTCAATACCACTATAAGAATATAATTGCACTCTAGGCCTTATTAATAAATTATATCCCAAGACTTTATTATACTTGCAACCCCTTCATTAAAATATTCGTAGTAATAGAAAGTTATGAATGTAGACTGCCATTTTGAAAATTACTACATCTTAGTCCTTGAGTATCCAGTTTAATTCTTTATGTTATTCATCATATATTTATGAAATTCAATTTCATAAATATATACTTTAGTAACTCCTTACTAAAGTGGTTGGGCCAAACACTCTAAATAACCAAACCCATTAAACTTATCTCAAATGAATATTTTATATCTCCGTTAAAAGATTATGAATTCCATCTTGAGAATATATGTTCCATCAACACTAAATGCGGCTGCCCAATATACTGAGGTTTTGATCGTGACTTATAGATCTCACTCTTGATATATCAAAGCAATCTACACTTTATGATCAGGTTCATTATTCTCTCAGGATTTAGAGTTGGTGTAAATAGAAGTCGTGAGATTTATTATTCATTTGACAGTCGTTAGGAGAATAATAAATCTCACAGCGGTCCAGTTCAATATGTCTTAACTCTTAAAACATATCAGCTAGAAGTTTCCATTTCCATGATCAAGACAAATCATATTAGTTGATATGTTATATAGTCTTCGTAGATGAAATGCCCAATTTCATCATCGATTATGAACTAAAATTCTAAGTTTACAAAGAACTTGTGATTTATATTTTCTGTGACTTTTCACATAAATCACATATTGTACATCTCATGGACTAAGATAATGTCCCATTAGTTCATTTATAGACAGTCTCATATAATTAATCTATTTAATTATTTATGACATGCCAATAAATTTGATTTTATGGCATAAACCCCAACATGTTGTTAGGCTGGGTCTTCACCCTTGCATTTTAGAAAATTTTAGGAGGTGTAATTTTTTTTCCTTTTTATAAAAGAGACAAGGAACATTATCATTACTAGCCTCTGAGCACGCGCTCACTTGCATGCTCAGAAGCTCTTCTACTTTTTGGGTAAATTTTAATAATTTTTTAATTTCTTACACATAATGCACTAAAAAATTAATCATGTGTATTTGGACTTACTAAACTTAGGAAGGCACTTCCTAAATCCAACTCTCACAATACATTCTAACATATATTTAGATCCAGACAACATGAAATAATTACCTTTAAAGATGATGTTGCTCTATTAGGAATGTAGGCTCCATAATGAACTTTACCAGCCGGGTTGTCAACATGAAGGGATTTCAAAATGGTGGCATGTCATTTGTAGTCCCTTCGTGTAAGAAGAAGTTGTATTACAACTAATGTGAGAGAGAAATGTGGAGATGGGAAAAAAATAGTTAAGTGATAAAAACTTGCGGTCATTTCATTTTGGCAATTAGGAAAAAAAGTACGCTTGTTGAAAAAAAAAAGTTTTATTTTGTATTTTTTTTTTTTTTAAGAAGAAGTTGTATTAGTACTTGACAACTAACGTGAGAGAGAAATGTGAAAGTAGGAGAAAAAACTTTTTTATTTATTTAATTTAGCTAAAAATTAAGAGTTTTTAAATTACTAATTTTACATGTCTAACCCTATTACTTAAGCTATACAAACAGATGAATTTAAGGATCTTTTAAGCATACAAATTGAGGAATCCAAACAAGGAAGCCCTTAAATAGTAGTATATATTACATAAAAATTACTGGTTACTTCATGTAAATATCCGAAACCATGGTACTAAATAGTCACTCATTGCCATAGATAATTCAACAAGGCGCAATACAATAAACATGGTCAGAAATGGTTCCACAGTAAGTCTAAGGGCAGCACAAAATCCTCTGATAAAACCACATGTCCCACAATAAGCCCTCTCTTCTATTTTACTTAGGATTCTACTCCTACTACTCATGGTTGTGAAATCCAGACCGGACTGTACGATCTGACCTGATTAACCAAAAACTATCCTTTTGAATGGTTCTTTTAACCACTAAACTCATTCAACATAAGAAACTCAGTGAATCGTATGAACTGCCCGAGTTTAAGAACCGTGGGTGGGTCTTACGGTTTAGGCCAAGCTCTTAAAAAAAAAAGCAAGCTAAAATGATTTATTTTAGCCAGTAATAAGACAAACAAACATAATATTTTACCTAAGTACAGTAGGTCGCCGCCTAACCCATCACAGATGACACAAGGTAGCCCCTTCTTCTTCTTCTTCATTGTTTCTTCTTTGCTTCTTCTTTCGTTCTTCATGGTCTCCTGCCTTCAGTTTAAGTAAATGCCTTGATTCAACTTTATTTTTGCTTTTTAGTTTGGTGAGCCAAGCACTTGTGAGGTGACAAAGCCTTAGAAATGACAAAAATGAGTTTGAAAGTTTCTGACTCATTTATTGAGTCTTGGCCCTTGGGCCCCTCCCCAATGTCAATATGAATTATAATATATGATATATCTTTGTATTTTAAGTTTTGTTGTTTTTGGTTTTTGTTTGTTTTTATTATTATTTATTATTACTTTTTTACAATTGATGATATTAAGTTGGTTTTTGAAACATTATAATAAAAATAATGATATAAAAATACATTTGAAAAATTGTTTTTATATTTATTTAGATTATTTTAGTCCATTTTTTTACTAATTTAATATATTTATTTATATTTTAAATAATTATTAAATTAATTATGACATTATCATGATTTGATTTTGGTTGGATCTCGGTCCAACCTCAAAAACTTTGAACCTCTTCTATTTACAGTTGGGGTTTCAAAATCATGCTACTACTAGACCCTCCTCCTCCACTAGCTAAGCTTGCCAACACTGAGGCATGTGATGCAACCGCATAACATAGCCGATTGATAAAGAAAGAAAATCCAGCGCCTATTGCACTGTTCATGGGACTCCTATGAACAGTGCAAATAGGCATGTGAACAGTAATTTTAAAATTGAACAGTAAACAAAAAAATAATTTTTTATTATTTTTAATTTTCAATTTTCAACAAAATAAGTGGTATCTAAACACGTACTAAGGCTAAATTGTAAGATGTAAACCACTCAAGCCACAATAGTATAATTTGAGTGCAAGTCTAGTCAACTGATGGTTGGATACCACAAACAAACTCAATAAAATAAAGTGGGACTTTACTCTTTCCTAAAAACAAAAAGTAACTCTAAGAACTGAAGCTTTAAAACTAAAGAAAAGCTACTGAACGTAGAGAGAGAGAGAGAGATACAGCCGTGAAGATAGATCGGCTGGTCAGTTCTTCAACGGTATGGATAGGATCACCGATCAGAGTTGAGCTTGCAAGTATGGCGGCGTAAGGGAATTTTTTTTTTTATCCGACTTTTACATTTTGGGAGTAAACGGTTGTGAAGTCTAGAGTTGTTTATATATTAACTATGCAATTTTTTTGGAGTTTAATTTTGATTTAGAAAATATTTGGGTTTTATTTGATGCGTTATTACAAATTTGTTAAAATTATTAATTTTGGGTTTATATTTTAGAGGAGCCATGGGCTAAAGAAATGGGCCAAATCCTATTCTTATTTTTGGATTTTTTTTTTTTTCTTGAACAAACTTAAGATTTGAGGACTGAAACATGTCTATATTTTTTTTAGAGAAATATTATATCTACAATATTTTCACGACAAATTTTAAGCGGTAGGTTGTTATTGGTTGTTATGGGTGGATAAAAAAGTTATTTAAGTTGTGGATTCAAATTAGAACCAATAATAGCTTACCACCTTATGGAAAGACAAAATTTGCCAAACAATATGATTCTGGAAACATTTTAGGTGGATGGCATGCGTTCAAAATTAATTAGTTAGGTGGACTCTTTTTTGAAGTTGAGTACAGCAAATCAACTTTCAGTGGAAGTCGAGTTTACTATACCCGACTTCCTACTGAAAATAGATTAAAAAAAGAGGAAAAAAACGATTTTGGCTGGAAGACGAGTTTACTATAATTGATTTTGGCTAGAAGTCGAGTTTTTTAAAATCGATTTCCAAAAAATAGTCCAACTAACTAATTAACTTTGAATGCATGCTATGCGCTTAAATTTTTTCCAAAATTATACTGTTTGGCAAATTTTGCCCTTATGGAAATGTTGTGGATGCATGCCCCACCCAGCTCCGCCACTGGTGACGTGGTTAGAACTCAAAAGAGCAATCTTTCAGTTCGAGAGTTATCTATGTAGATTTAATAACTTTTATTTTTCTTTGACAAATACGGACCCGAAATTTACGTAAAATTGCTGTGATCTTTGTAGATTTTATAGAGTTTTGAAGGAATAAAGTCTGGCCCTACACACAATTAGTCTAGTCAAAAGTTGCGGAGGAGGCACTATTCACTCTATTGTTAACATTGAACCACTAACAATCATATCCAGGTGATTAAAATCCAAGGTCTGTTAATTCCTTTGCTTAGCTTTTACATCTCCTTTTTCTCCTTGATCAAAGCATAATATTTTTTAGGCAAATGTTAACAAGTACTGTGCGGTACTTGTTAATGTTGCACTAATGTGAGTCTCATTTGATAAAAAAATTGAACAGAAAGAAAAAAAAAAAGATATAAAACTGACCCACAACTTATTTTAATATATTTTTTCTCACTATAAAGTTGGTACCACAACCTAAAAGCTGCAAAAATATGACATTAAGCTGCAATAATGCTAAAAAAAAAAGTACAAAGGGCTGCAATTAACCAACACCTTACGGTGCCGGTTAACACAACCCTATTTTTTATGACATGGAACCTCTAACCCCACCTTTGGTGGCATGGGCACCGAGGTAAACCTAGGATACAGGCAACCACCCTTAAGCCACCTATATCAAGTAAGTGACGAATCAAACACTAGACCTCAAACTTGGTACACCAAGGCTTCACCATTAGAGCTAGCCCTCACAAAAATTCAACCCTATTTCCACCAATCATGTCCTAAAAAATTACATTTGGGGAAAAATTACATTTTAAATCCTATACTTAAGGAGTCATTTCAAATTAAACCCTGAAGTTTAAGACTTACAAATTTAACACCGTAGTTTTGATAGTGTGAAATTAAACCTTGAACTTTTAAAATACTAGTCATGTTCCCGCGCGATGCACGGATAATGCTTTAAGCTATTATGTGAAAAACTTATATAGAATATCCAAAATATTTTAGAATAATAATATGAAGTAATGTTGCAATAACATGAAGAGATTTTTGTTAAATTAATGATGTAATACAAATTAAGGGGATGGAGAATTTAAACTATAGAGATAAAGTTACATAAATTAGAAATTAGTTAGTATGTGGTGTAATATCTTCTCAAAAAAAAAAAAAAAAAAAAAAAAAAAAAAAAAAAAGTGGTGTAATAAGTTGATTGTTTGTTTAATCATTTTTTTTTTGCTGAAATTTTTAATCATAATTTTTGTTTCTACATCGGCTTGGAGTTAGCAGCAAAAATTTGTAATTTCATGTAAATGTTTATTTATTTATTTATTTTTTTTTTGGTTGAGAAAAATGTAAATGTTTAGTTGGTTTATGGAAATATCATCTAAAATTTATGATGTCATGTTTATGTTATTGAAGTATGATAGTAGTAAGTTAAACACTCAGTGAAAATAGTGATATCCTATTAATAGAATTTTATTATAATCCAAATATGTAAAGAATTTGAGGTGTAAAGCTAAATGAAAAATTACTCTTATAATGCACCTCATGACAAAATTGCATGGTCTCTCACGTGATGTTTTTTTCTTTCTTATATATTTTATAAAAAAAAACCATATGAAATTCTTTTGTGTATATATATATATATATATAATTAGTGCATACTTATAGATAATTAATGTGTATTAACTTCATTAACATATTCAATGAATTAAAAGTTTTACATAAATGTAAACTTTGATAAGGTGGAAGCCTAAATGAGAGAAACTCAACGAATGTGCCACTTGGCAGAACCTCATACTCTTTCACATGAGGTCTCTGATTTTTTATATATTTTGATTGATTGATGATTGATTGATTGATTGATGATATCAATTTAAACCCTTAATCAAACCCAAAAGTCCAAAGTTCTATTTGAAACTAGTGAAACTGTAAGGTTTAATCTGTAACAATTTTAAACTTTAAGGTTTAATATTACTTTTGAAACTATAGGGTTTACTTTTGAAATACAAAGGTAATCCCTTTGAAACCTTTGGCTTGTAAGTTGTAAACAACATTCGGGTTTTGTATTGTTAGGTTCAAGAATCAAGATGGAAGAAGAGGTTTGAAGGAATAAAGTCTGTGGCCCTACACACGATTAGTCTTTACTATGGAATATTGAAAATATGTGTTTGTTGGAAGGAATTATTCGAAAGTCGAAAGTCAAAAGTTGTGGAGGAGGCATTATTCACTCTATTGCCTATCAATCCTTTTGAGTTTCTCTATCATCTTGCAACTCTTCTCTTCATTATAATTAGACCGGAATGTACTGATCTATCCTCCCATTCTTTAGATCTTTGCAACCTTGCTTTCTCCCTCATAGATTGAGATTGCGAAGTCTTTCTCGACCAATGAAGGATCCTCCTTTTCTTCTTCCACTTACCACTGGAACTATGATGTCTTCTTGAGTTTTAGAGGCGAAGATACCCGCAATGGTTTTGCTGGTCATTTATACAAGACTTTGTATGACAAAAGTTTCAAGATCTTCATTGATAATGATCTCCAAAGAGGTGAAGAAATTTCAATTGAACTTATCAAAGCCATTAAATCTTCAATGATTTCAATTATCATATTCTCTCAAAATTATGCATTTTCCACTTGGTGCTTGGAAGAACTTGCTGAGATTCTTGAGTGTAAGAAAAATGGACAAGTAGTTTTACTTGTTTTTTACAAAGTGGATCCATCTGAAATACGTAAGCAAGAAGGTAATTTTGGAGTAGCACTAACTCAACAAGAAAAAAAATTCAAGAATAACATAAAGAAAGTGCCGAGGTGGAGGGCAGCTCTAAAGGAAGCGGCCAATTTGTCTGGATGGCATTATGAAGATGGGTATGTATCATCTAATCACTAATCTTTTGTCTTTTTATAGCTTTTAAACCTCTAAGTTTAGTAATGACTACTAAATACCAAATTATGAAAATACAAATATATTTTTATGACTAAGGTCAATACAAATATATATAAAGAATGTATTTAAATCAAAGTTGTGAATAGAGTATCGGAGTACCGTTTCAAGGTTACATATATTTTTATGACATACACGTTCAAAAACTCAAAAGTGAAAATTAGTTTATCTAACTTATCATCGTTATATAAAGAAACAAACTACATCTCAATGCATAAAAAATGAAAAATTAAAACTAATTAAGGTTTCTTAGCGTCAACATAACGTCCTAATTTTCACTACATAGTAAGAGAACAAATAAAATAAATAGAAATACAAATTAAATAACGTCACTCATAATGAAAATAAAAAATAGGATCTAAGTCAGGACGAGGGAATTCACTCATTCTAACATTTGTCAATTTAATTCAAGATTGTTAGAGATATTGTATATCGGTTTATTTTGTGTAAGAGCCCCATAGAGGTCAACTTGCGATGCAATGACTCCTACCTTGATTGTGTAAACACACAGAAGTGGGAGAAAATATCTCTACACATTGAAGGGAGATCACCTCTTATAAACACATCTCATGTGCTTCCTAGGTGATGTGAGACTCTAGGATTGCTTCTTCCTTTATTCCTTCATAATCACTCCCTTATGGGCACACATGTCGCAGTGGGAGAAAATGTCTCTAGACATTAAAGGGAGACCACCCCTATGAGCACATCCCCTATGCTTCCCTAGGTGATGTGAGACTCAGGATTGCTTCTCCCTTTAGTCTTTCACAATCACCCCCCCTTATGGGCACACACATTATCATTCATGGCTAGCTCTTATAAAATTTGTAACGACCCAAGGAAAGTGCTAACCACATCTACACTATACCTTAAAAGAACTAGTCACAATTGAGACTTATTGTAGTTGTTAATAAAACCCAAATCAACCTAGTATATGCTTGATGTGTGACTCATCACACACCTATACAACATACACTCAATCAATCAATTTGGGGCATCACATTCTCCCCAACTTAAATCCCTAGCGTCTTCATTAGGGCCCACTTTGTAAGGTAGTATCTTTGAACCCAAACGGGGTTACCAGACCTGCATTAATACTATTTGTAACGATCTAATGAAAAACGCGAGTCACATTTGCATTATATGCCCTATGTGGCACTCTTTACACACCTGCATGATTTACACTCTGTAGGGGGCCTTTTTTGTTGTGCGTTGGGCTGGGCTGCCTGCCATGGTAGTAGGCCCGAGTATTCTGAGTAAGGGAGTTGAGACCGGTCCAACTGGAACTCAACTTGGGCCGGCTTGTGCGCAAACGTTGAGTCCAAGTCCAAGGGAAGACGCTGCGAAATGGGCTTATCCTTTGTTCCTGCCGTAGGAACTTTTCTCCAGTTTCTGCCGCAGGATTGACTTTTCTGCCGCAGAAGGAACTATTCTCCAGTTTCTACCGCAGAATGAACTATTCTCCAGTTTCTGCCATAGGTCTAACTTTTCTGCTGTGCAGCAAGACTTTCTACCGTGCAGTAAAACCGTCTGCCGTGCAATAAAAGTTTCTGCTATGCAGTGAAGCTGCCTATTGTGCAATAAAGCTTTCTGCTGTGCAATAAAGCTTCCTGCCGTAAAGCCTCCTACCGTAAAGCCTTCTGCCGTGCAATGAAGCCGTTTGTCGTGCAATAAAAGTTTCTGCTATGCAGTGAAGCTGCCTGCCGTGCTTTAAAGCTGTCTGCCGTGCTTTAAAGCTGTCTGCCGTGCTTTAAAGCCTTCTACAATGTGAATGACCACTCTTCGTTTTTACCGCAGAAACTCTTTTCTACTTCCTGCGCATAAACAAATCTAAAACTCAAAGAAAATGCCCATCAAACAAATGTTAGTTTAAATGGGTTAGCATATTCTCAAATATATACATACATATATGAGTATATATACTTGTACGTATTCACATATACATATATAAAATATATTTTTCCTGAACATGAGAAACAGGGTATATGTATATATATACTTATGGCAGGATAATGGTTAGTTTGTGTCAAAAGCAAAATACGTAATAACAAATAGAGAAGAAAGCTTCGGCAGGAAATGATTAGCTTGTATAATAATTAACACGGTAAATATAATGAAAATGTGTTACAGCAGAATAACAAGTACAGCAAGTAAAGACACCACAGCAGGACAACTGATGCGGCAGACGTGATAAAAATGTGCTACGGCAGGATGACTAAATACGGCAGATATAAGTTATAATGAGAGAAATCCAATATATTTGCAATCAAAATTAAGTATAAAATTTGCCCATAGAATAAGTAAACCAAGAAGGAACCCAAACTCCAACTTCAACAACCTTATCATGGGCTCCTGCCATAAAAGTTGTTCATTTTGGAGAATAGGCCTAAATGGCTACTAGCTATTACTTTTGGAGATTTCAAAGAGTGGGTTTGCTAAGAGGGAGGGAAAAAATGGTCTATTGATGCATGTCCCTATTCTTGCCGCGTTTTCTCTCTTCTTTTTCTTTCTTTCTTTCCCCTCTGGGTGTTTTTCTTCTTCCCCTGTTTTTCACTTTTTCCCCTGTTTTTTCCTCTACCTCGGTCCTCCTCTTTTCTGCCGTGGTTACCTCCCTTTTATAGTGAGCTAATTCAATGGGATTTCTCCCTTTTACCCCTAGGGCTTCACCAACTGTTTTTGGTTTGTTGTGGGCATCCTTTCAAGATTACCCACTCACCCATTGGTTGCCCCGACCACTACCATCTGCTCAGAACATGTTTGCTGCACGACAAAATTCCCTTTTGTTTGTTCCTGCCGTATACCTCTACCTCACTACCTAGCTCTATGGCATGCATCAGTGGTCCCAACCATTTATTACTTCTTTTGGGTAAGATATCATCCCAGCAGGATATGTTCCCAAAAGAAGTCATGGCAGGAAACCAAATATAGACCCCCTTTTCCCCCCACCACCAAACCACGCCCTCTAAATCTCTTTGACCGTGGGCCCACCTCCCTTGTATTGGCTGGGTACAGGTTGGTGGTGCCCCGGCCCTTCTGTTCTTGCTCCATTGTCTTTTGTTTTTGTCTCCCACGCCATTCCTGCCGCAGCAGATAAGTTCTGTTTCGTCTGCTGCGTGTTTTTGTCTTATTTCTTCACGCGTTTCCTGCTGCATTTGTCATTTCCTTTAGTTTGACTCTTCCTTCATGCAATTCCTGCTGCTAACACTTCCTGCTGCTCCTTGTTTCCTTTCATCGTTCTTTTTCATATTAGTTCTCACGCCTATGTTTTTTATACGAAAGGATTTGGGCCTTTGTGGGCCAAATAATGTTGACTGGATCAAAAGGGCGTTGGACCCAATTTATCTTCATCTGCCGAAGCCATCCTGCCAAAGAACTGTATTCTGCGGCAGACTTGTATTTTGCTGCAGATTTGCGTTTTGCCGTAGATTGCTTTCACTTGCACTTCTTTCTTTGGACCCTTCTTGTTCTTTGGTCTTCTTGGTGGGCCTTTGGGCCTTGCTCTTCATTGGGCTTTCTTCCTCATAAGCCTTTGGGTATAGATTTGCAAAAATGGGCATTAACACACTCAATCAATTATTTTGGGGCATCACATGTGGTGTAAAGTTTACCTACGCCTAATTGTAATCCCCTAGCATCTATATGTACCCTACTAGGGTCCTATGTATTGTTGTACTTGATCATTTAGTAACAATGTAGCCATCAAGGACTTCCTTCGTGAACTTCTTTCTCTTTCTCTCTCTCATTCTTTCCGCTCACTACAAGTTTCCTAAAACTATTTTCTTTTCTCTTTAGATTTCAAAATGGTATCAAAGCCACTTTCCTATAGTGTTCGATTGTTGTGTTATTTTTCTTGTTTCAAAGACCATGTCTAGCTTTCCGGATTCCACAATACGCCCGATTGCATCCTCCAAGCCTCACTAGCTTCTTTTGGCAAATCCTTAAAGCTTCCCAAGCTCCAAAACACTCTCTACACTCTGAATAGGTGTGGGTTGTGTTTGGGTACAAATCTCCTCTCAAGGTATGACAATGGGAGAGGGAAGGAGAAGAGGCTACAAAGATTTCTCACTAAGGATGAGTATCTCTCTCTCTAAAAGATGGGTGTGTGTTGTAGAAAACCTACCTAGGGTTTTTTCTCTCTGAATGGCCTTATTTACATTTGTGGGTAATGAGGGTATATATAGTATGGGTGAAGGGTAAGAAAGTCACTCTCAAAAATCCTCCAGGCAAAATGTTTCGTGACTACCTCGTAGGAAGGTCTTACCCGCAAGACACTCGCAAAAACGACAGTCTGGCACGACTCTTCAGCTTCCAGTCATGTGCTTCTCACATGCCCTTTTTGTGGGAACCCTTCTCACGATCTTCTCGCGAGCTAGTCGCGAAATGCACTGATTCTTCAATTAAGCTTGAGTCTTCACCAACTTAATACTAAAACCAATACAATAAAATCCCACAAAATACAAGGAACAAAATTAAAACAATTACAACATTTTTTGTCATGGAATAAAGCCAACATAAAACATAATTGTAAATCACAACTTTACAGACCACAATTCTTGAATCTTGGTATATTTAATCTTCTTTTTCCTTGAGCTCTTTCTTGTCCTCATCATGGACTGATGTTTGAATTGAAATGTTTTAAGGGGGTTCCTTATACTAAATCTCCCATACCGATGAGGTAAATATTGGCCCTACCAACCAATATGGAACGTTCACAACTGATCGATTAAAATAATTATAGTCTCAAATCTATGAGTTACATGAACATGTACTTTATTTAAAAAATGTGTCATTGTAAGTCATACAGCTAGTCATCTTGAATTATTTTCATTTTGGTATTTATATTTCCAGCTAGTCTAACTCATTATATGTTTCCTATGCTCTACAATTGGCAGTTATCCTGAATATCAATTTATCCAAGGAATTATCAAAGAGGTATCAAGTACTAAATTAAATCGCACAAGGTTGTTTGTTGCTAAATACCCAATTGGAGTAGATTCTCGTGCAGAGGCCGTAGAATCACTTTTAGATACTAAGTTAAATGATGTTCACATAGTAGGGATTCACGGACTTGGAGGAGTAGGAAAGACTACAATTGCAAAAGTTGTTTATAATAGAGTTACTGATTATTTTGAAGGAAGTAGCTTCCTAATGAATTTTAGGGAAAACTCAAGAACAATTCGTGGCATTATCAAACTACAAGAGAAACTTCTTTTTGAGATCTTAGGGGACAAACAATCTAAGGTGTGCGATATATCTAAAGGAATCAATGTGATAAAAGAAAGACTTTCTTGTAAAAAGGTTCTTTTGATTCTTGATGATGTAGATAAATTGGACCAAATAGGAAATTTGCTTGGAAAATGTGATTGGCTTGCTAATGGAAGTAGAGTTATTATAACAACAAGAGACAAGCATGTGCTAACCATTCTTGAAAATGATCCTTTAATCTACAAGGTTGTAGACTTAGATCTATATGAAGCTCTCCAACTCTTTAGTAAGCATGCCTTCAACAATAACGAACCTAAGGCAGATTATATACAACTTACAAATCAGTTCATAAGTTATGCTAGTGGCCTTCCATTAGCTCTACAAATAATAGGTTCTGATTTGTGTGGAGGAAACATTCGTCAATGGGAAAGTGAATTAGAAAAGTACAAGAATATTCCTTAAAAAGAAATTCAAAAAACACTTAAAGTAAGTTTTGAAGGATTGGACGAAAATGAACGGGATATTTTCCTTGATATCGCATGTTTCTTCAAAGGATGGTTCGTAAATCATGTTATGGATATATTATATGCTTGCAATTTATATCCGAATTTTGGTATTTCAAAACTTATAGATAAGTGTCTCATAAAGGTTGAATTTAATGAGTTATGGATGCATGACTTGCTACAACAAATGGGTAGAGAAATTGCTCAACAAGAATCAAAAGTTCCTGGAAAATGTACAAGGCTATGGTGTTATAATGATGCTCTAGAAGTTCTTACAAAAAATATGGTATTACTTCTTTTTCTTCACATTTGTTTTTTAGCCAAACTTTTTTCTTTCTAATGTTGAGGAAAATCTAAGTTTATCATTAACCTATTTTGTTTAAAATTTCAAATCGTTATACTATTGAAAATTTCTTTTGGGTAATGTATTCCACTCAATACTCTATTCAAATAGGGTTCAAATAAAATTCGAGGCATAATGTTGTGCTCCCATAAACCAATAACGGTGAAATTGGAAGCTGATGCTTTCAAAAGGATGGAAAATCTCAAATTTCTTATAGTTGACAATGTGCAAATTTGTGAAGAACTCAAATATCTTCCCAACGGAATAATATTGCTTGATTGGAGTTATTATTCATTTCCCTTGCCATCTACTTTTTGCCCTAAAAAACTTGTTGCACTCAAGATGCCATGTAACCACATTAGGTTAGAGAAGTTACTTAAGCAGGTATAGTTATGTCTTTTCCAAATTATGATTTGTTCAAAATTTTAATTTAAAGTTTGGTGAAGGTAATTTTTTATTATTTTATACAGGAGTTTCAATTCCAGAATTTGAAACGTATTGACGCCATTGGATGTGAGTCCATTACGAAATTACCTGATTTGTGCACCCCAAACTTGGAGGAATTGGACCTTTCTTATTGTACAAATTTAGTTGAGTTTCATGAGTCCATTGGATCTCTTGATAAGCTTCAAGAATTGCGGCTTATAAATTGTGAAAAAATTCATTATTTTCCAAGCCATCTCATGTGGAAATCTCTCCAAATTTTGGATATTTCATCCTGCTCGAGTCTTGATGATTTTTCTTTCTTATTCCACCGCAACTACAACATTCTTAATGGTTTATACCAATATTGCTGCAAAAATCTTATGGATCTTTCAGACATCATTTATAAATTAAGACTGCCTAAGGCATTATCTATATCTTCTGGCAAATTGAGATCATGCAGAGAGTTTACTTGCTTTAAGGTATATGCGTTTCTAATGTTGGAACAACTAGATTTGAGCAATGTTGGAAATCTAATCGAATTAGATTTTTTGATGAAGCCTGATTATTTCCCTGTATTAGAATATCTCTATTTAAATGAAATCAATATTATTACCATCCCAGAAAGCATCAGTAAGTTTACTAGATTAAAAACACTTGGAATTAAAAGCTGCAAGTATCTTCTGGAAATTCCAAGGCTTCCACAATCTATAAGAGAAGTGTTTATACTAAACTCCCAGTTGCTACATCCACAATCGTCAAATAGATTGTTGAGTCAGGTGTTTCTCTCTTTTTCTCTCTCTGAATGTCATATAGAGACACTATTTTTACCTTCTCGAAACTTCATTATTAGATTTGTTTAATTTCTTGAATTTGATTATTGCAAACAGTTTGGAGAATTATGGTACCCGGAATTTGAGATTTCACGATCACCACAAATTCCACGCAATGTCCTGCATTGTGAACTTATACTACCAGGATCTGAAATTCCAAAGTGGTTCAATCATCGAAGTGTTGGAAATTCCATTTCATTTTGGATTCGTAGGGGTTCTCCAACATTTTGTTGCTGTGTTGTTTTTGAATCAGGGGAACAGAGTGGCGAATATTATCTTGATGTCATCTTCAAATTTAATGAGACAAGGCATCGTATTTTCCGGGGCATATGGGTTACAGATATGATGTGTAATCATGTATTGTTTTTTCATGTACCTTATGAGCAAGCATCTGGTGTGTTATATTGCTCCAGTCAATGTTATGATCATTATCAGAATCATGTTGAGGTTGTGTTTCAACCCTTTTCTTTCTATCCTGGGTCAAAAACTACTCCTACCATAAGAAGGTGTGGTATACATGTGAAATGCATCTGTCATCTTCAGAGATTTGGTGAAGCAAAGAAGCAGCACCAAGATCACTCCACTGACATGGTCCCACCTTCAATACCTGCCTTCCCCATTTGTTATATTTCAAATGCCTATCTTGACCAATGCAACTCCACCAACACTGTCTCGCCTTTACTACCTCTTTTCCCCACCTCTTATGGTTTTAATATGGAAACAACAAATAATGAGATTGACTCTCCTTTGAAGGACTTTCATGTTGATGGGAGTGATTTGAGTTTGTCACCATATGCTTATCCCACAGGAAGAAAATATCAGCCTCCTCAGGTCCTTGTCCTTGATGACACTAGCCACATTTCTTCGCCATCTAGTATGGAGCTTCCAAATAATATGACATCATATGGGTCCAAATTACTCTTGGGTCTGCCAGATTTGGGAATTGGCTCAAATGTTAGTGAGGGTTTTCATTTGGGTTCTTCTTCAATGGCCCATAACTTTGTCAATGATGATCAATCTGACCTCAATTTGTATCCACCATCCAAGAAAATGAGAACATCTTGATCGAACTTGGAAGAAGAAATATGTCTCCATCTGAAAACTATTCAATTTCTTTTGCAATTGATGCCAAGGTATTTCTCGTTTTTTTAGTTGCATTGTTTCATTTTCATCTTTGGATGCTCACATAATTTGAATAGAAACTAGCGCAAAGAAAATGCACAATTGATGAAAGAAATTAGTCATGTGATTTGTTGCTAAATTATTCTATAAAAAAACAATTAAGTTGTAAACGGCAGTAGAAAAGTAAAATATCGATGCTAGTAACTATACAAAGATTCGGATTTGGGCCAAAAATGTTAATGTTAAAAAAGAAACCAATGGGTTACAGACCAAATGAAACCTCCTTCCACATAATTACAATATGGAAGATGAGGTCACGGTTCAAGATATGAGTGAATGTGGCAATATTTATCTTCAAAAAAGATTATAACTTTCAAAAAGAAAAGTCAGAGAATATTCGCACGCTGAAAAACCTCTTTCAATTGTTAGAAAAATTATAAAAATAAGCACTCACATGTTCATTGCATAATCTCTCTCTGGTAATGAAGTTACTCATACTTCTTGATGGATTTAAAAGTTTAGTTCTAATCTTTACTCCATTTTTGGAGGCTGTATTATTTAATTTTGGCATAATATGTGAGTAGTAGGATTTCGGTCTATTAATCTATTAGGGGTTAAGTTGCCTACCAATCACCTCTTTTAGACCCAGAGAAAGTGGGAACTTTGTGCCCTAGTTACCACTGGTTAGATTAGATTAGAGAACAAACTCAAACTGATTTTTCTCTCCTTTTTTTTTTTTTGATTTTTTTACCTGACCTGCTAAACCTGTAACCGGTATAGCACTAACATTAAATAAACGGTCAATATCAAAACACTTAAAATCTACGGTTAAGATCTAAGGTGGGTACCGAACCCGCTAAAAAACCTGAGGGTAGCGTATATAAATGAGAAGATGTATTGCCAAACGGCACCATCAGCCTTACCTTTAGTGAGTTTCTTCATTCGAAAAAAAAAGAAAATTTCGTCTGTTTGCCTTCTCCTCTAGAACCAGGATGATCCGCAGATGTAGACCGCGGTTTGTGTCTTTTAGATGCAAGAGACCGTTACCGAGGCCCACTAAGCTGCCAAGACCAGTGGTGGATAATGCCCCCTTCGTGCTCCCTATCAACATTCGCTGCAACGCCTGCTCCCAATATATTTACCAGGGCACCCATCTCTTTGTCCGCAAGGAGGAGGTTCTTGATGAGGCACCGTATTTCTTTCTCATGCAAGATTTGAGTATCCTATTCCTATGTTTAGTGAACTGAATTTTTAATGGATGGTTTCTCATTGCAGAGGTATCCAGACTTTGAATGCTGCCAGATATGCCTCAAATGTACAAGTACAAATTGCTCTGCTAAGATTTGGATTAGGTCAGACCCAGCAAACAGAGACTATTTTGTTAAGTCTGGCGCTTCCAAAAAGCGTCAGGTAAAAATTTAGATTCTCTCCCTAATCTTGACATCACAATGGATTTGATTTCGTCAGTAAATTAAAATTATTCCTTCTACCAGGCTGCAGTGTCGAAGAAACCGAATTACAAGGTTGCAGTGTCCAAAAAACGGAAAAGGGAAGCTGAAGAGGGTGGAGATGCACTGAAATCTTTAGAGAACACAACCTTGGGTTCTAAAATAGAGATTGCTGCGCTGGATGAGATGAAATCCATGGAGGTACTTGCTTTAGTAATATTATTTAATTTTGATTATTTGGGTACAGATGGCATCTTAAGGGCTCAAACAGCCTCTGTAATTTGTCTTTTACACATGTTGCCTGAGATCATCATCACTGTATGCGTGTCACATTTTTCCTTAATGGGTAATTATGTATAAAGTAACACTTTAATGTGAACTAAAGTCATATAATTTTGATTCTAATGCCCCCCCACCTTTTTTTTCCTTATGTTTTGCAGTCCCAACATGCAGCTGTGAGTGCAGATGCTATGCTTGAGGACTTGCGAGCCAAAGCTGCCAAGAAGGTATGATTGATGTGCTATGTGTATCTAGATTAGAATTTCATTTTTTCTTATTCTAGGTTTGTTCAAGAAATTTGAGGTCGAGATTAGTGATGTGTTGTTTTTTCAAATTCCATATGGATTTCGCGATGGAAAATTTTTGCTTAGTGTGGGCTTAGGTTGTTGATGATGGTCATTCATGTGGGTTGCTAACACAATGATTAAAAAAAAAAAAAAGTGTTTTTAAAAATATATGACGGGAGATAAGTTGTTCGGTACTTGGTGTATTGTCATTTCGGAATTTAGTGTTGTGAATTTATGCAAATGTTGTTTCAGGCACATGAGTATGTAGTATTACCTCATATACTCCATTATTTTGATTTTGTTATGCAGACGGATAACAAAAAAATTCTAGCAGTTCCCGCTGAAGTTGTATCTGTTCTTGCTGTGGGGTTGCGTAGAAAGCTTTGGTTGGAAAGTTTTTTCAACAGAGATGGTCACTAGATAAGGTTTATGTAATCTTTTTTTCTTTGTTTTTTTTCATTCTGAAGTTTTATTACTATATAAAAAAAAGGTATTATGGATATGTATTATGGAATGATGTAGTGTTCTGGATGTTTTTGTATTAAAACCTGGAAGGTAGTAGTATTATGGTTGTGTTATGGAACAATGTCAAGTATTTTGAATGGTTAGGTGTTATGTGTTACGAATGCTTATGTTTAATCATGATAATGTAATACGTGGAAGTATATGAGTGTTTTTCTCTGTTTGGTTATGAATGCTAATGTAACGTACTTTGAGATTATTTTTTGGGTTTTGTTTTATTGATTCGAGTATTTTTCAAACTAGTAACTAACCCGTAAAATAAAAATTACATATATTTATCTAATTGATGGTGAAAATTCGGACTTAAATGTTTCAATGCTCAAACCATCAGTTCTATAGTTCCTCATAATTCCAAAACATCCAAAGAAAAGAAAAAGCAAGCATTCATCACAAAATATCTAATAGACATCACAAATTTAGGTTAAATTATGCCAACCCTTTTACGTATTACAAAATGACTCTCAGACATTTTAAGAAATGACACTTCTCGTGAGATTTGAATAAATGTAATCATTCATTTTTTACAAATGGAATATTTTATTAAAAAAAAGTTTCTTATTAATTTTTACATACCTATGGGGGAATATTATCCATTCAGGAAGGAGGGTATCATTTTTAGCAAGGTGAGGTTTTTTTATTTTTTGGTTTATGTTTTTGTTTTGTTTTGTTTTTTTGTTTTTTTGTTTTTTGTTTTTTGTTTTTTTGTTTTCGTTTTTTTTTTGGGTGAGGGGAAGGAGGGTAGACTTAAACATTACATTTATGCAAACCTCAAAGGGGAGCGTAACTTCATGAAACATCTGCAGGGAGTAATTTTGTAAAACCTCGGGAGGGTGTAATTTACCCAAAAATTTAACACAAGTACGTATCTAACTAACGGTTTTGTAGGATAAATTATCAAGCCTACCATTATATGGTATTCCAATTGCATAACAACCTAGAGAAGCAACCAAACATCACAATAAGGAGCCCCTCAAATTTTATTTTTAATATAGGTACTAATTTTAGTAATTTTGTTCTATAAAATTACATTTTGCCACTCTTAATAATATCATTAATTCTTTTAATAGTAATGTTATAACCACAAACTTTCATAGAAAATTCTAATTAATTCATATTTAAGCCCACTACTTACATCACTTTTTTTATTACCAATACCACCCACTACATTAGCAATTTGTAAAAAGAAATTGTAGCTCTAACATTTTCCTCTTGTTAAAAGCCATATAAATATAAATAGATCTAAAATTTAAAAATCCTGATGAGATTAGACTATCGCTACTGAATAAATCTCAAAAAGATGGGCAGGATTAGACGAACGCCATCAAATAAATCCTAATGAGATTAGACAATCGCTGCCGAATAGAACTCGAAAAGATGAACAAGATTAGACGAATGCCGCCGAATAAATCTTGATGAGATTAGACAATTGCCGCCGAAAAAATCTCGAAAAGATGAACAAGATTAGACGAACGCCGCCGAATAAATCTTGATGAGATTAGACGATCACCGCCGAAAAAATCTCGAAAAGATGAATAGGATTAGACGACCGCCGCCGAATTAAACCCTGATGGAGAGGTATTTTGAAAACTTCGATCTTTTTAAGGCAAAAAGAGATAGAATTAGACGATCGCCATCGAATTTAACACCTGGTGGATAGACATTTTGAAAATTTTGATTTGATTTGATTTGATTGATTTTTATGCTTGATGTGCACTAGGTAGTAAGCATCATTGGCCAAGTCATGCCTCAACGAACAATGAACCCATCTTCCCTTGGAGAATGAAGAAGGCTTAATAAATATATGAAAATAAAAAAGGATTTCCAATTTCTGTTCTAACTTTATGTACACATTATATCCATCACTTGTAAGCTTTGGAACAATAACAAAACAAGATGTGCCCTTCTGATTTATCTTTTTTCAGGTGTTGTTGAAAGTGTAGACGACTTCACCAAGCCCCTCCCCTAATTCAATAATCAGTCCTATGTCACTAATCATATGTTTTCATTCACTTTCTAATTAGTCATTTAAACTTTCTATTAATTATTTCAAAAATCCTATAAAATATGAAATTTTGAAGTCATAAAAAATGCTAAATTATTATAGGTCATATGACTAACAATTTAACTATTTTGTTTTGGATTTTAACTAACAAGACACGGCTTGTGTCCTGTGCATCAGTGCATTGAACATGTGTCCACATCATAACGTGCGTAGTGCACTGATGCACTGGACACAAGCTTAACCTTAACTCTCATTCAACGGAAAGTCCATCAACCTATAGGACAGAAGGGTTTAAATCCAAACACTATATAGTATTAGGATAATGAACTCAAAATTTAAAACTTTTAGGAGGCAAAATCAAAATTACATTAATTTTTATTGTGTAAATTACAATTTAATCTAATTTAATTATTAACATATATGGTGTATACTTTTTATCCAAAAAAACAAAAACAAAACATATATGGATTACACTTATTCAACGCTACCTCTAAGTTTTTTTTAGAGTACCGTACCCACTAAAATCTTAAGCACTCTCAATATAATTGTTTTAATCATCATCATTATTAGTCATCACTCTTTAATTTCCATCCTCGATTGCCGTCACTCTTCCATTCCGCTTCCTCATACCAACTTTCTTTCTCTCTGTATATACAACCATATTTCTACTTCTCCTTTTCTCTCTATCTCTTTCTCTAGCTACAAGAACCACACTTTGAAACAATGGCCTAAAACCCAGTTACAATTCTAGTCACTGCATGATGGGCTTTTTTACCCGTTAGGCTAATTTCCCAAACATATTATTCATGAAGTTGATTTTGAAACATTTTTGTTATGTGACCACTATTAGAACTTGAGTCTCTAATTAGCCTAACGGGCAAAAAAAGCCCCTGCATGGCGCGAGTTACCATTCTTTTCCTATTACATGACTTTATTTTCAATAATTTCTCTTTATTACACAATGTGATTGTCAATAACGAGGAAAGGAAAGTAAACACCCCCCCCCCCCCCTAAGTGCAGCACAACCATTTAGCTTGGTTGAGGTGCTTTGATGTAAGTGAATTTTGCATTCATGGGAACTTTCATAACTTCATTCTATATTCTTATCTTTTTCCTTAGTTTGATTGGAAAACAAAAAGAAGGATATGTTCTTTTCTTTGGATTGGGGAGAACTCTTTTACTTTTGCATCTCTTATGCTGCTATGCAATTTGCTTTAGTATCTGAAAAGCTTTGTTGTACGGATGTCCTTTAATATCATTCATGTACATATACATGATGCAAGTTGGCTTGCATTGTGAAGAAATCCAGATGGAATTGATTATTGATCTGTCTGTTTTAAGGAAAATTAAGTATCTTGAATTGCTTCACAAGGGTCACATTGTTTTGATTTATATTGCACTGTATTGGTACCACTGCACACTCTTGGTGTGATGGTCACTCTAAAAGTATAAGTGCTTGTGTGGTGTGAGGAGCAATGCCCGGGGTTCAAATCTTCAGGAGGAAGCTTTACACATGATGATGCCAAAAATCGTCAGTAAGCTACACGGTCCTCATGTGTTCGAGACAACACCTACACAATACAGAAACAAAGAAGACCTTGCAGAGAGTACCGGTGTGGTACCGGTCAAACACTCTTTGAAGGTTAAGTCAGAACTTTCACAACTCTAGAGTACTAGAGCTGGAGGAAATTATGTGTACCTTGATTTGTGAGGGCTTTGGGGTTTTTATATTAGCGTAGAGTTGACATCCCTTCCTTGGCAGAGAGAGCCTTTCCTTATAGGGAAGATCCTCATTAATGCGTGCATTCTACTGGATCCTTTCCTTGTAAGAATCCTTTTGATTAGGGTTAACCATATGGCGCAAGATGTTTCCTTATATACACATTCGTGGAGGCCAAGTAAGGCCACGCTGGACCCGTTAGAAGGCTCTTTTCCCCGTTAGCTTCCTTCCGTCGGCCTCTTGTCTAGGCGTTCCGTCGCCTTACATAGATGTCGTCGGGCGTTGAGATGGGGTCGTCAGCTTATGATATCGTTGTTTCCGCCTTTGAATGCACAACAAAAGCTGACGGGTTCATTGTGATCGTCGGCATCCTCATATATGAACGAGTTTATCATTCTTCCAAAATTACCCTTATCAGCTGCCCCCATTCCATGGCTCTGTCAGCTTTAGCTGACGGGTTATGGAGTTTGATATGTATCTTTTCTACTACTTTTATTGGTTCAAAAAAAGGGGTGTTCATTAGTGGTTCCTCGAGTAGCTATCGTTAAATGCTGGGACACATGGCGCAAGCTGGCTAGCCTCGTTTCCGAACACAAGCGTCGCTTCGTTTCCCGTGTACTTTTGTCTTACAAATAGTTCACCTCCTCTTTTCATTTTTCCTTATTTCATCTTTGCAAATCTTGAGAGAGAGAGAGAGAGATGTCATTTCGTCATTCTTGCTGCCGACTACTTGTTGATCCCGTCACCTTTACAGGCTCATCTATAAACCTTGTAAGTCCTTTTCTCTTTTTCATTCTTTTTGTATTTTTGTTTTTATAGTTGGTCGTTACTTTAATAGAGAGGCCCGTCAACTTAGGTTCTTAGAATACCTCAATCTAGGGGTGTCAATGTTCGACCCAACCCGCGAACACGACACGAACCCGACACGGGTTTTTTCGGGTTAGGGTTGGGCCTTAATGGGTTTGGGTCATAAACGGGTTGACCCGAAAGCGACACGATAAGGAACAGGTTATAAACGGGTCAACCCGCGTAACCCGCAATAGACACGTTTGACATGCCAATTTATTTGTGTCAACTCGAAATGATCCACTTAACACAACCCGTTTAACTCATATAACAAATAAATATTTATTTTATTTTAGATTTGTCAAATACCTTTTATATCTAGCATATATTTTAAATTTAAAAAGAAAAGTGAGTAATTACAAAATTTTACAAGGGATATAATTGGAAATTGAAACTTTACACACCTTAGAACTACTGATACTTTCTTTTTTTTGTGGCATAGAACTTACACAAATGAAATTGGATGAGCTTGTGGAAGATGTTATGAATTTAGACATCAACAAAGAATCTATGAATGATAATCATGGAACGGATTAGTCTACTGTTTGCTCAAATTCTTTCAATATTGATACTTAGCATTTGGCGAGTTCCAAGAATATTATATTTTTGTTGAACTATGTTATTTTGAATTTGGGTTGAAGTGTATGCACTTCTTTTAGAGTGTAAAGAACTTATTTCTAAATGAATGTTATATTTTTGTTGAATTATATTATTTTGAATGTGGGTTGAAGATTTGAAGTGTATGCATTGCTTTTTGGGATGTAAAAATAATTATTTCTAGATAGATGTTATATTTAATATTATGTAGGTTGAAATGGGTTGTGTTACATTCGTGTCAACTCAACACGACTCGTTTATTAAGCGTGTCAAATGGGTTGGGTCAGGTCAACCCGCCTTATTAACAGGTCGGGTTAGGGTTGAAGGATCATGACATGATTATTAAATGGGTCGGGTTAGGGTTGAGCCATTTAGTCGAATATCTCTACCTCGACACGACACGAACCCGACACGCTAACCCAAATTGACACCCCTACCTCCATCACTTGTAGGTGAATAGATGTCAGGACATAATGAAGCGACGAGTGAGCAGTCGTCAGTCCGTGAGGGAGCGGGCTATGACGAAGTGTTCCTGTCAGGTCATGGGCCCAAGGAGGGCTTGTCCTGGTCGTCAGAGAGGGAGTAGTCTGCCCATTCTCCTATCAATGAGGAGGAAGTCTATGAGGGGGAGGACATAGAGGAAAGAGAGGGAGATGAGGACGACAAGGGTGGAGAGAATGAGGGGGAGTTAGAGGGAGAGATGACGATGATGAGGATGAAAGCAACAGGAGAGCTTTTGTGGAGGGAAATTCAAGAAGCCCAGGGGATGGTCATACCCGTCGCTTTATTCTTCCCGCGATATGGACTGTAAATGACTTTAAGCCGATGATGACGACTAAAATTTTTAACAACTTAAGGGACCTTTACCAAATCCCTGATAATATTCAAATTCGTCTGCCTGGAAAGTATGAAAAGTGCTATTCCAGGAAGACTGCGGACGTCGGCATGTATGATACCATGTTTGCAGCTGGATTGAGATTGCCTCTAACGGTGCTACACCGTTAGTTGGCCATTTTCCTTGGTCTGTCTATTAGCCAAATTGCCCCAAACACTTGGAGAATATTCATAAGGGATGAGATCCTTTGGGGTCGTCTAAGTGGGGGTAACCGTCAGCTTACACTGGACGAGTTCTTTTGGTGCTACAGACCCCAACATATATCCTCATCTCAGGGGATATACCATTTTGCAACGAGGAAGAAGGAACTTAGGCTGGTGTCAGACATGCCTGACTCCAATAAGAATTGGTGCTAACTGGTAACTTACCAGTCAGCACCAATTCTGAAAATTCAAACTTCAGTAAGCATGACCATATGCTTATGCATTTGTAATTTCATAAAGCAGGAAGTTTTGAAATGGATTTGACTTTTCCAATAGTCGTAGGTTCAAGGTCCTTTCACTCCTTTGAACGTACCATTACAATTTAAATGCTTTCTTTTTCTTAATTTGTTGCTGATAGACTGTCTCAAACTTCATAATCTTGTAGAAATGTTGAGGATTTCAGATATTATCTAGTTTTCCATGAATGATCTCTTCTCCACTATGGTTGGATTTGATAGGAAACATATCTTAATCTAAAGAGTGCATGGAAAGGAGGATGATGTTACCTTCTAGATTGGTCAATCAGTGGATATAGTACTTAGGAATGAATAGGGAGGTACCTAATCAAGGTGGCAACAACAATTTAACTTGTTAGGCTTATTTGTTATAATGTTCTGGATAAAGCTCTTTTTTTTTTCTCCTCACTTGGACATGCTATTTTGTAGCTTTGACTATGAATGAAATGTGTCTTTGCTATTGATTGTTGGACTGCGGTGGTTGAAAAAATTAATGACTAGAACTGAGCTAAGTTATTGTGCGAAATCCTACTAACAGGGTTCATTCTATCACTTAGGGTTGGACTCAACCTATGTCATAGTGGAATACTTTTTAGCATGCAAAAGTGTGCTGATGTTTTTTTCCCATAAATTAATGCAACTCATTATGTTTTAAAATTCAATTGGATTATGTTTGGTGTCTATGGAAGTTGATTTAATCGTTTTCTTTATCAAAGTTTATAGGATTTTTATAAAGATTGATAACAGGACCCTATGATTTTAATAGTTTTCTGACCATCTTAAGAAGTAAAGAATTTGATCATGCATATCATAGAGTTATCAGATTTGTTAGTTTTAACCTGGACATATTATTGCAGGAATTGGCCAAAAAGATTTTTCTTTTGGGTGAGAGCTTTCTGATTAACCAATTTGTTGAGTCAATGTTCCAATTCAAGAATGGCCTTGTTAATTATGCCTTTGGATCTGCACTCAGGGCACTGCTTTTGGTAGTTTCTCTGTGTTGTAAGTCTTGTGATTATTCATTGTCAGTTTGTTATTGACGCACGTGTGTTTAATTTAATTTGCAACTGAAAATTTGAAATGTCATTGTTGTTGCCATCTATTTTTTTGCTGTTGAATTATTATAGGTTTAAACAGCCAAGTTTGACACCAATTTAATTTAAATTTTTTTTTATCTATATCTTCCAACATAGAAAATTAATGACATGCAAAATACACCAAAAACGGATTCAATTTATAATACAAAATTTTACATGGGAGAAAGGAAGAATGACAATAAAGAATAAAATGGAGTCCCTTAACATGTTTAAGTACTAATTAGAGAAACAAACAACAAAACCAAGACATGTATAACTTCCATTTCACTTCTGGTTTCTACACAAGATTTGAAATGATCATAAGTGTATAGAACATCCTTCTTTCAATGCAATCCTACATCTACCTACTAAGCAGTTGCATTTGGTTATGGGTGGATATCATATCAACATAAATTGCTCAGTTACTTGCTAGTGTTTGAAGTAGACAATAGGAAAATTTCTATCAATGATCATTCCAAATTTACTATTTTGGTCACATTGGAATGTTTTGATATGAACCTTTCAAGTCTATGAAATTTTAGGGTATTTTCTTTTCCTGGAACAATACTCCATTAGGTTAGTTGCTCATTTAAGACTTGCAGGCCAAAAATTAAGTTACTTCCATTCCTAAATGCCTTTGGATTTGATTTGTGGAAGAAATTAATTCATACTTTATCCTCTCTTTTTTATTTGGTGTCTTTTTCCCAAAAATGATTATTCTGTTTTGTAGGATAACCTGCTCTGTTATTATGTACTGAAGAATTTCACACTTGATGCAATTGAGTAGAGATGTTAGTCTTTTCTTTGGTATTTGATGCCCTTATTTTGTAGATATTAGAATAAATTTCTAGACCAAAAAACAAAGGTTCTAACAGTATCTGCAACCATGAACAAGTCTTCTATCCCTTTGAAGACTATAGCTCTGTAACCATTTCTGTGAATAAATTAATAGGATTATCTCCATTTTTTTTTTTTGAAGATAGAATTTTTGAGGGTTCTTTGCCACCCTCTTACTAATTTCACATTGAGTTGCTGATTTATAGAAATACAATATTAAAAAAAAAATTTGTAATTACAAAATAGTATCATCTTGAAAATTCACCTTATTATTAGAATGCTTTGTAGTTGTAGATAAAAGTAAGCAATGTTTATGAACAAATAGTTATGCTTTTATATCCTGTTCCAATAATATACATGTCTTTAACTGTCTTATACATAAAAATACTATGGAGAAGAGGTCACTTTTGTCATTTCCTTTCCCTTTTTATTAATTTTGCACCTTTTGTAACCAGTGATTTAGTTAAAATATCTAGTGCATATCAGCTGAAGTTATGCTGACCAGTGACATTATTTGAATGATTTGAATGAGGACATTATTGGGTTCTTTACCTGTTTGAGAAAATGCCTCAGAGAGTGTGATAATGTTGTGTTTTCGATTGTGTTAAAGGCATGTTGTGAATTGAGGAATATTAATGAGGGGAGGAAGGTACATTGCGAGATTGTTAAGGTTGGGAGCCCTGATAGTTTCGCGTTGACGGCTCTTGTGGATATGTATGCGAAATGTGGAGAGGTTGGGAGTTATTGCGAGGTGTTTGATGAAATTCTTGATAGAAATGTAGTTTCGTGGACGTCGATGATTGTGGGGTATGGAATGCAGGGGGATGGTAGTGGGTCAGAGATGTATGCAAAATGCCATGCTGTCAGAGATGCTCGTTATATATTTGAAGCAGTTATGGTCAAGGATGTGATTACTTGGAACTCAACTATTGGTATTCCCAAGTTGGTTCTGCATATGAAGCTCTTGAACTCTTTCATCAAATGAGATCAGATTATATCTCACCTGATGCGGTCACACTTGTTAGTGTTCACTCAGCCTGTGCTTCCGTTAGTGCTCTTGGAGTCGGTTCTTCACTTCATGCTTTCTCCATAAAGGGGGGCTTACAATCATCTATTGTCTATGTGGGCACTGCACTTCTAAACTTCTATGCCAAGTGTGGGGATGTGAAGTCTGCTCGTATAGTCTTTGACGGGAGGGTAGAGAAGAACAGTATAACATGGAGTGCAATGATTGGTGGTTATGGAATGCAGGGGGATGGTAGTGGGTCCCTTGCACTTATCAGTGATATGTTGAATGAAAATTTAGAGCCGAATGAAGTGATCTTTACAACTATATTATCAGCCTGTAGCCAATGGGGAGGGCTAGAGGTGTTTCAATTTGATGTACCGGGACTATAATTTTGTTCCTTCCAATGAAGCATTATGCATGTATGGTAGATCTATTAGATCATGCTGGCAGACTTGAAGAAGCCTTGGATTTTATTGAGAATATGCCAATTCAACCATAAGTTAGTTTGTTTGGATCTTTTCTCCATGGAGGTTTGATCTTGGAGAAGTGTCAATCCGCAAAATGCTTTTACATCTTAATGAAGCTTGTTACTATGTACTCATGTGTAACTTGTATGCTTCAGATGGAAGATGGAATCAGGTTAAGCAGGTGAGGGAGCTGGTGAAGCAAAGAGGACTGAGGAAGTCCCCTGGGCGTAGCCAAGTGGAGATGGATATCAGTGATGATATCTCACTTCCCAAAGTTGCATTGCTCAGTTTATCAAAAAAAAAAAAAAAAAAGTTGCATTGCTCTGGTAGTCATATGCTTCATAAATGCGCAACATAAGATGATAAGGAGTTTTCCGAACTGTGAGGCTCATTGTCACCAAGTTGAATGCAATTTTGTGGGGTTGTAAAGGTTTAGCACTTTCAGAAACTGACATTGGACTGTTGCCAACTTCCCTGCTCCACTGTTGTTGAAAAGTATCTGAGGGATGGCTTGGAACAGTTACTTTACGATGCTCTAACATGTACATACTTGATACTACTAACACCATGATGTGATAAAGCACAGGAACCTATCTAAGAAATACATTTTTTGGCTGGGTATTAAATTATCAATGAAATTATTTATTAAAATTGTAATGATTGTAGGCTTTATATATATATATATATATATATATATATATATAATTCTAATTTATATATAATATGAGTAGATTTAGGACCTTGATGGGATGGTAAGTGTCCTCCCAAGTGATATGTTGTGTAAAAGCAACTACCTTTGAGAATTAGCTTCTTCAGAAATGGGGATGAAGCTGCCTACCAACTACCTTTCTTAGACCCCATAAAAGCAGGAGTTTCATGCACATTTTCTTAAGGTAACATGGGTATCTTCTCTTGTAGGTGAGACCATTTTCCTGGACACATGGAAGCACATCTACCTACACGTGCCAAGTATACCTGCGAAGTCCTTCGGGGCTGGCTGTGATGGCCTGATGGGAGAAGTCGAGCCCAGGACCTCTGCTTTATGAGTTGGCTAAGTGTCAAATTCTTGTTGTGAAGATTCTTCCTGGTTTCTGCAACCTCAACATATAATAACCCTGGATATAACTTTATGAGAGTCTTATGCTTTTACAATACATGCATAAGACCACCTAACATGACTATGAAGAATGATACGTTTACTTCACACTACATCCATGGAAGTGTATATTAATTTGTGTAGAGGTGACAGTCAAGCCTTCAATGTCAGTGGTGACTTCAATGTGATATTGTGAGCCATTGTTCAAGAAGGGTAACACAGAATTGGCATTAGATGGTGGTAAGAGTTGACGGAAAATATCTATTTATGTGGAAACCTTTGTTTATTGAATAAGACTGGGCACAAACATTTTCCTCTTTGTTTTTTGTTTTGTTTTTTTTTGTTTTTTTTTTTTTTTTTTTGGAAATGTTCTAGGCATATTGTATCCCATACAATGATTAATTTAGGACTTCATAAATTGTATCTATTCGCTAATCCATATTGCACATTAAATATATTTCTTATCAACTTGTTTTCTCATTGAAAACGATTAAATTAGTAGGAAATTTATTTACATTGTACAGGATGTCTAGAAGAGAGCTCACTGACTTCTTAGCAACTCTGTCAAGAATTTTAGGATTAAGTGGTTTTGTCCGATTTTCTCAATAATGAAAATTTGCAACACGTCTATGAACACAATAATTTCACAAAAAAATTTGACACTGCCTATGCAGTAAGCTATTAATGGTAGGTATAAAAGTATTGTTAGTGGTGAGGCTAAATGAAAATCAATAAAAACTCGCTAACTCAATCGTCATGAAAAAGGTAGTAAAAATTGTTGGGCTTGTAGCATTGTGTAGAAAATTTGGATTTGAATCCCCCTCCTCTCCCACTTATAAAAACATTTTGTAAAATCATAGAGAACTCCTAAACAAAAACAAAAAGTAAGAAAATCAATATACGTCGGACAATCTTGTCAAGCTTTACCCAGCAAGTGAAAGTATTGGCTTCCTAAACATTATGCATGCGGAGGGATGCTCAGGAAAGAATAACATGTTTTAGATTGACTCTGGTACAATTCAAATAGTGAAAAATGTATATTCATACATGTCAGAATGATGTTAATATCAATCTTTTTCCTAAAACTATAAATTTGTATCATATGTCAAAGCATGAACTCTTTGAGACAAAAATTGTTTAATGAAACTTAAAAAATTAAGGAGCATGGAAAAAAAGGGATAGGAGAGCAAAAGAAAGGCAAAGGAAAAGTTAAATTCATTCTTCTTTGGAGGAATTGGTGAGAAAGGAACATGTTTTATAAATTCTAAAATACTTAAACAATTGAAACACTATTTCTCTCTTCCTTTCATTTCCTCCCAAATTCGGAGTAAGCAAAATGTATACAGTGCACTATACATAAAACTAGCCTGTTTAATGTATTAATTTGTAAAAGAGCAACCATGTTACATGAAAAAATGAAAGCAAATCAAGTTTTGTGAGATAGTCTCTCTGTCTTTGACTTGCACAATGTTGATGAAAGAATGACTTTCTACAAACACTAGGGTTCTTTAAAATCTATAGGGTTGTTCCTGGAGTGATATTGATTTATTCAAAATTCAATTGCTAACTTCGCACTGTGAACTGTAAAAAATACCTTGGAGAAAGATTAGATATTGAACTTATCTATATTCTACATCACATCCTTGTTCAAGAGCCAAAGTTGGAAAATTATCCAAAATCCTGTATATTTCATTGGTTTGCAAATGAGAAGTGTCTCCAGCTCCAAATCTGTAGACTCTCTTATCAAGTTCAATTGTACTCCACCCAGGAACCTTTGTTAGACCTTTCATCATTGACCTCACCTTCCCAAATTCATCCCAGTCTCCCCCTTCTCCATATATATTAGATAATAAGGTGTAGTATCCAGTATCATCTGTACTAATATCTACAAGGTCACTTTCAATGCTTTTAATCATGTCCATTCTCCTGTAGATTCGACACCCATTTAGCAGAGCACTCCAGATGCTAGCATCCACATGAAATGGCATTGATCTGATAATTTCATATGCACCACTAAGATCACCGGCTCGGCTCAGAAGGTCAACTACACTAGCAAAATGTTCTGTATTAGGCTTGATGCCAAAATCCCTCATTGAGCTAAAATATAACTTACCTTCTTCCACAGATCCTACATGACTACAAGCTGATATTATATTCATGAAGGTGACTTCATTTGGTTTTATTCCTGAATCTACCATCTGATTGAAGAGTGAGATGGCAGCATTGATCTGACCATGTATTCCATAGCCAGCAATCATGGCACTCCATGAAACCACGCTTCGCTCTGAGATGCTATCAAAAACTCCTTGGGCTGCTTGAAGATCTCCACACTTGGCATACATGTCAGTTAAAGCTGTATCTACATAAAGATCTTTCTTCAAACCACCAGTAATGAGCTTGTGGTGAACCCATTTTCCTTTTTCTAGATGACCCAAATGGGAGCACGCTTGAATTACACCTAAGAAAGTCACTTCATTCATCTCAATTCCATTCATATACATTTGATCAAACAACCTGATTGCCTCTTCTGAATTACCATTCTGAGAAAATCCACAAACCATAGAACTCCAAGTTATCACACTTCTCTGTTCAATTCTTTCAAATATCTTGTATCCACAATTCACAAGGCCACATTTCGAGTACATGTCAATTAGTGAATTCTGGACAAACTCATCCAAAATACCCCTTTTGATAACATGACCATGAATCTGATATCCAAGCTGTATTGAACCCACACTTCCACAAGCTGAAAGAGAACTTGCCAGGCCATATGAATCTGGCATCAGTCCCTGTGTCTGCATCTGCACAAATGCCACTAATGCCTGCTTCAACAATCCTTTCTGAGCATAAAGAGATATTAGCATGTTCCATGAGACAATATTTCTCTCCCCAATTACACGAAGAACCTCCTCACAATAATTTAGTTTTCCACATTCAGCATATAATTCTATTAATGCTGGCCCAACAAAATCAAGGTCAGCATCTAACGCTTTTCTTGTTACAAAACAATGAACCGACTTCCCTTCTCTAAGCAAACCTAACCTAGCACAAGAACATATGACAACCATCATGGTTACTGAATTGGGTTCCACTTTAGACTCTTGCATCTCAAGAAAAACACCTATTGCTTCTTGGAAGCAACTAGTTTGGTTGTAGCATGTAATCATTGCAGTCCATGAAGCAGTATGCCGTTGAGTAACATTTTGAAAGATCTTCTCTGCACTATGTAAATCACCACATTTAGTATACATTACAATTAAAGAATTATCCAAAGACCCTTCACTTTTAATTGTCCTTGTCACAACTTGACCATGAACTAACCTTGCTAGTCTCAGAAAACCTAAGTCACCACAAGCCTCAGCTACACTAAGCATTGTCACCGAATCTGGTTCAACACCTTGACAAATCATCCTATGAAACAAATCCAACCCTTCACTTGCCTCTTCATTCTCAACGTAACACGATATAATCGAACTCCACAAAACCACATCTTTCATCGGCATTCCATCGAATATCTTGCGCGCATTATATAAGCATCCCATTTCACCATACATACTAAGCAATGAAGTTTCAACAATAGCATCAGTATCGAACCCACATTTGATTATCCTCCCATGGACCTTCCCACCAATACCCAGATCACCAAAACCAGAACAAGCTCTCAAAATGTTAGGATATATAAATCCATTGACATGGACTTGATGGTACAACATTTTATGATACAATGAAATGGACTCTTCAAAGAAGTGGTTCCAAACATGACACTTAATAAGTACACCCCACATGAAAGAATCTGGTGAAGGGAAGGTCTCAAAGACAAGTCTTGAAGTTTGCAGGTCACCCATTTGAGAATAAGACTCAACTAGTTTGGTGGTGGCAAGTGGGTCTTTATGGAGGCCAGTGACAAAGAGATGAGCATGGAGTTGGGTTAGTGTTCTTAAAGTGGTACAAGACCTGAATAGAGGCATATAGAGTGTCATTATTCTTGTTTTTGAACAGCTTAACAAGGTGAAGGTGTACTTATTTAGCTCTAGAGTCCAGTTGAACTCAATGTCAGAGCATGGAAGTGATGGGACAACAAAAAAGGGGTTTTAGGGAGATGGGTAGTGCACTGGAGACATAGGTAAAGAAAGAGAGAGAGATATGTTGTTAATCCAATCTCTCTATCTTTTGATCGTGTAATAAGCTGGCTTCGCAGGCTACTGCGGACCGCCTCAAAGCCATTTTTCTTCATCTGAGACACAGATGAGAGCCCTCGATAAAATAAAAGAAAGGGTTTGAATTTAGAGCAAAAACGTTAACAAAATCTGAATGAAATAGGATTCAGAAACACAAAAACAAAAACAAAACAAAAACACTTTCATTAAAAAGAAGGCCAAAAGTTATATAATATAACTCGTTTTTTATTTTTTATTTTTTTATTCGCTGAATATAATAACTCGTGCTTGATTTTTATTAACGGGTTGTTATACAACAACTACTACTACCCTTTATTCTCTTTTGGGGCTTGAATGGAGGGGAGTTGTATTGGGCTTGAAATATTGAAAGATTATACGGCCCACAAAACCTTTTTTATTCTTCGGTATTGTATGGGCTGAAGTATTTTTGAAGTAGTGAACCAAAATTATATGCCTTCTATAGTATATTTAGGGTATTAGTAATAATTTTATATATAATATATATAAAATTATATATAACCGCCCTAATTGACCGCCCCTTCTTAGTCTTGCGACACAAGCCGGACCCTTATATATATACATAGATTTTCTAAGTTTCTAACTTGTTCCTGAAAAAAAGTTTCTAAACTTAATTCTGAGTTTAAGACTTCTTACATTCATCAAACATTCATCAAAAAGTTTCATCAAAACTTTCTTACATTCATCAAACAGTTTGAGACTATCAAACATTCATCAAAAAGTTCATAGAAAATTCTTTGAAACAATGGAGATGGTGGGGTTTCGATATGATCCTACAGATGAGGAGTTGATGAAGATTTTAATGAAGAAGGTCAACGATGCTGAACAAACTCACCTGAATCATCATTTTGATTTTATTGTGAATGATTGTGAGATATATGGCGAAATTCCTCCATGGGAAATATATGATTCTCATGCTCACTATCATTTACACACTTTCCGCCGCAAACTCTACGTCTTCACCGACCTCAAAACAACAACCGGCAATCGTGTGTGCAGGGCTGCCGCTTGCGGAACCTGGCTTGAAAAAAGCAAGCCCAAAAGAATGTATGATTCTCAGGGCAATGTTATTGGGATCAACAGGATGCTCTCTTTTAAGGCCAAGGATCTCCAGTCGAGCAAATTCAATAAAACTAATTGGATAATGCACGAGTTCTCCATGGCAAAACAGGAATTTGGAAGAACAAACACAGTCCTCTGTGTCATCTATAAACTAAATAAAGGGTCAGGGTCAGATTGTGAGGAGGCCAACGGAAGAGGTCTCAAAAGAGCTTTTTCTTCTACTACTGCTGGTGAAGAGTTCTCATGCTTCAATACAACTGCTGCTGCTGTGATTTCACTTGAGCCTGAGATGCCTAGTGCTGATGATGAAGAGTTTGCTGCATGGGTTTCTGGATGTTTTTCTTCTACTGCCGCTGTCGCTGTAGAGGCCTCAACCTTCAATACAACTGGTGTGATGTCACGTGGACAAGAAGATGACCAAGCCCAGGAACACAAAAAAAGACGGTTGGATGCTGTTGCTGATGCTGATGCTTTTACGGATAAAGAGTTTGCTGCATTGATAGCTGATCCCACATTCCCAGATGAACCATTGAGTCAAATATTTTCTGACCTACCACCCCTGGTTGAAGTATGCAGTCAATCCAAATCAGACCCTGTTGCTGATGCTGATTTTGATGCATTAATTACTTCATTAATTTCTGATCCGACACAATCCGATGAAGCATGGTGTAAAATCTTTTGTATATGAGAATTCTTTTTCTTCTCTTTCAGTCTTGCACAGATTTTTTGTTCTTCTCTCTTCAGTTTATTGTTAGCATGTCTATAGTTAGAACTCTGGCAAATGGATTGTTGGGAATGTAGCTTAAGAATTGAAGGATTGTACAAAAACTTGTTTTGATGGTGAAGGAGCTATTTGTCAACTCAAAGTTATAAACTTCTTTTGCTTTCTTCTCTTATTTGCAATCTTTATGTTTTGATATATAAATGTGTTGTGAAGGTTTAGATATAGTGTGACTCATAACTCATTATTTCTTGGTTTCATTTATCACATTTTTTTTTCATTCTCTTTCCCTTTTAGCAATACTTGGATGCTATTGGTTAGTTTTTTATGTTTTCAATGATTGATTTTAAGGTGAAATTCCAATTTCCCTTGTAACTAAAGATGATTTCTGGTCACTCTAAGCACCTTGTCAATTGAATGAATACATATGGAAAATTTAAACATTTTATGATTACATAATTATCTTGTTTGTGCTGCAATTTCTCATTGTTGGTGAAATCTCCATGTTTGACTTAAAAAAAGAAACATTATAAAATAAATTTAGAGAATTTCTAACATATGATGCTTTATTATCTGTAAATATTTTCTCTCTTGGGAACTAGTTTAAAATCTACTCATAGCTTCATTGCCTAATAAAAGCTAGAAGAAGTTTCATAGCATGCCTATTATTCTATTACTGTTCCTGAAGGTTGCCCATAATTGTTTCAACATTATCATCATCATATTATGTGGCATTGTGAGTATTCTAGGGAATTATGGTATATGGGTTTGTGCCTATTTGGCTTGCAAGGGGTTATGCCTCGCCGTGTAGTGGACTTGCTGGCTGGTTGGACAGGTCGGCGTGGTAAGTTCAGGGGAGGCAATTGCTGGAAGGCCGTTCCTTTGTGCCTTATGTGGATCATTTGGTGTGAATGGAACAATCGGACTTTTGAAGGAATTAGAACAGAACGCAGAACAATGGAGCTCAAGATGATTATTTTAAGATTTATGTTTTGACTGGATAGTTGAAACATCTATGTACTTGAGATCCAGTTTTTTCGATTTTCTAGACTCTTGTAATATGTCATAATTCTGCAGTTCCAGTACGCAGCTTGTGTACTGGAGGTGCATTTCTTCATTCTAATTAATTTTCTTATTTACCTATAAAAAAAATAAAAATTGGAATCTCCTGCCCTTTCTGTCTTTGTGTGTGTGCGCGCAATGAGAAAAATTATTTATGGTCATTATAGTATCCGATGCTCTCTCACTCTTTTCTTCCTCAACTTCAGTCTTGATGTTTATAATAATCCTCACCTCTCGTTATGCAGAAGAAGATTTCCTTGAGTCCTTGCCTAGAAAGATGATAATAGGCCTTTCCACCATTTTCTTCTCTATTGCAGCCATGATGACAGCCTTTTCTGCTGCTCTTTTTCATATGCCACATGAACAATCATGGATTTTCAAACCTGTCATTTATTTGGCTAGTATTCCTATCACCCTCTTTGTATTGATGCAGTTCCCCCTTCTTGTTGCCATGGTAATTTCAACTTACAAACCTAGCATCTTCGATAGGAAAATGAAGCGTTAGTTTTAACATATTCATTATTTGTGTTTTACTTATATGATGTACTAGTGTCCTGTTAATAATTGGCATATACCAGCCAAACATGAAGATTTTTCTTTCTTTATTCTTTTTCTCAGTTATCCAAATAATGGGACATTCTCTCCTTTTCTTTGTTGAGATGTCTCTCAGCCTTCATTAGATAATCCCCACAATCGCAAGACCCAATGAAATGTTGAGACTCAAGACGGTAAAAATCAGCTGAAACATCAAGAAAGTGCTGCTCAAAGTCTTCTTTGTAAACAGAAGAACCTAAATTTTGTTAGCATCTTTACAATATTCCTCATTAAATCCCTATTTATAACTTCACCATTCCATTCTTGATGAACAGCCTCAAGAAGTGTATCCTGAAGCCTAGTTTGGGGAATGACAATATCTCTCCACAAATTAAACCCAAGCTCACGAATGGGAGCTTTGTGGGTGCTTCGGATGAAAGTTTTTTCCATGTACATCATTACATCTCGGATCGTTTCCAATGCCTTCTTATAATCTACCCATTTCCTGTTCAGCTCTTCCAATAATAACTCTCCTTGAGCATCTTGAATCAATTTCGATATCTCACTTAGATAAGAAGTCATAGTCATCACAAGTCCAGAGTAGAGTTGCTCTCCAAATTTGTGCAGCACCATATTAAAAGCATGCCTGAATGTATTCAGAATATATATATATATATATATATATATTTTGAGAAAGAACACTGTAATTTTATTAATGATAAGCCAAATCAACTTGAATTACAGAAAAAATGTGAGGAGGAACATCCTCCATCCATACCGAAAACTCGCTAACATGTCTCGCATGTCTAGCAATGTTGTGGGCTGCCTTGTTGGCCTGTCTTTGCACATGATTGAACTCAACTTCTTCTAGCTGCTCTGCTATCTCCTTAGCTTCATCTAGCAGGTGTCCATACTCTGCCAACGAATATTCTTCACTCTTTAATCCTTCAATAGCGATCTTTGAGTCACCTTCAAGAACAATAGATGATAGTCCGAGATCTTTGGCAAATAGGAGTGCCTTCTTTGCTGCTATCACTTCTACTGCAGTGATCGAAAAAGGCAAGTGAAAGCTCTCTGCCATGGAAGCTACTACTCTACCTTCACCATTTCGGACAATGACTCCAACACCAGCAAGATTAACCTCTCTAAACACTGACCCATCAAAATTTACCTTGAGTTTCGACCATGAAGGTGGTTTCCATATAAGTCGAGGTGGATTCTGACTAGTCTGATCAGGTGGACGTGGAGGTATGGTTCAGACAAAGGATGATCTGGCCTTTTGCACTTCTAGAAAAAACTTGTTGGATTGGGAAGGGCTTCCCACTTGTTCTAATGGAGTTTCTGGGATACCAGATTGCCCAAACCATCGAAGCAAAGAGATTCAAATCATTCCCTGTCTCATGATGTGCTCTACCAAATCTCGGAAACTCGAAAAGTGCGGACTCGCATTATAATTCCATGCAATATCATGAGACCAGACCTGTGATAAACGTGGGCATGACCACAGCGCATGAAGCACATCTTCAGTTGCACCTTTACATTGGTCACAGCGATCATCCACAAGAATTATTCGGCGCCTGAGATTGAGCATGGTTGGAATGGAATTCCTAATGGCTCTCCACTGAAAGTTTCGGACCTCTGGCAGGACCTGTAAACCCCATATCTTCTTCCAAAGTGTGTTGTCCTCTGGTTGGTACTCATTGTTGTCCAAACTCCATGACTTGTATAGGAACCTATATCCAGATTTTACTGTGTATGAACCCGTTGGAGTGAACGGCCACACGAGAACATCTTTTGCAGGTCTGCTACTTAATGGAATGGATTGGATCAAGTCGGCATCTCTAGGACTGAATAGCTGTTAAGAGTGTCCGAATTCCATACCTGTTGTGAAGTATCAAAGAGAGAAACTACCCTTGCATCTTCCCATCCCGGTGCTGCTGGAGAAGAAATGTAAGGCAGAAATTCTGAGGGCAGCCACGGGCCTGACCAGATTCGGATTGAAGTGCCATCTCCTACCCTCAAACGCAATCCTTCCTTTAAAACTTCTCTACCCTTTAAAATGCTTCGCCACACATAAGACCCTGCTTGTGAGTCCGCTGCCTCCATGATTAGCAATGAGGAAAAAATTTTGATTTGAACACTATAGAATAGGGAATTTTTATTTTGGAGCAACCGCCAAGCTTGTTTTGCTAGAAGCGTATCATTGAATAATGCTAGATCCTTGAAGCCCATTCCCACTTCACCCTTTGGTTTACATAATTCTTCTCATTGAACCCAATGTATTTTCCTTCGGTCTCCTCTTTGTCCCTACCAAAACTTCCGAATAAGCCCCTTCAATTCATTGCACAAACCAATAGGTAATTTGAAACAATTCATCGTATACGTAGGGATGGCTTGGACCACCGCTTTAATGAGGATTTCTCTACCCGCTTGAGAGAGTAGTTGTTCTTCCCACCCTTGTAATTTCCTCCACACTTGCTCCTTGATGTAGTTGAAGCTTGTTTTTTTGTTCTTCCTCACTAGGGATGGCAAGCCCAAGTACTTCTAATAAATCCTTATTTCCTCCACCCCTAAAGTATTTTTAATCATCATCCTTCGCTCTTCAGAAGTTGAGTGACTAAAGAAAATTGTAGTTTTTGCCTTGTTTATATGTTGACCCAAACTCAATTCATAAGTTTGCAAAACTTCCAATATTTTTTGGCACTCCTCAATATTAGACCTGCAAAATAGCAAACTATCGTCTACAAATAAAAGGTGGGTTAGTGGGGGGCTTCTCTTAGATAGGGAAAAGCTATGAATATCTCCTCTAGAGGCTGATTAGGTGAGTAAATCATGGAGCCCTTCTGTAAAAAAGGGGATAGGGGGTCCCCTTGTCTAATACCCCTTGATGGCCTTATAAATCCTTGAGGTACACTGTTGATGAGAATAGAGTATGATACAGTGGACACACAGAGCATCATGAGGGTGATCCATCTCTCATTAAAGCCTAATTTTTTCATCATGCACTCCAAAAAAGACCACTCTACTCTGTTATAGGCTTTGCTCATGTCAAGCTTGATGGCCATATAACCTTCCTTGGTGGATTTGTGGGTGTGCATACTATGAAGAGACTCAAAGGCAATTAGGATATTATTCGAAATAAGTCGATCTTTTCTGAAGGTACTTTGGTGTTCAGTGATAATGCGGGAAAGAATTTTCTTTAGTTTGTTTGCTAACACCTTTGAAAAAATTTTGTACAACACATTACACAAACTGATGGGGTGAAATTCAAAAACCAATTCAGGATTTTTAACTTTAGGAATCAATGTGATAAAAGTGTGATTTAGATGCTCTGGTAGTGTTGCTGAATTTAAGAAAGATAAAACAGATGTTGTTATATCCTTACCAACCAAATCCCTATAATGTTGATAGAATAGGGGTGGCATGCCATCAGGACTAGGTGCTTTGAGCGATGCCATTTGATTAAAGACCACCTTAACTTCATTTTCCGTAAACTCCGCTAGCAATTCCTTGTTCATATTCTCGGTGACTATACATTGTACTGTCTCTAAGGCCAACTCGGGTTGGCATGTACGGGTTGAGGAAAATAAATTGTTGAAAAAATTCATCATCTCCATTGCAATTTGCTTTGGATCCAAGCACCATTGACCAGATGCATTCCTGATTCCATCGATTTTATTTTTCTGAAACCTTTGGGTGGCTCTGCTATGAAAGTATTTAGAATTTTTATCCCCATTAGTAGCCCATAGTGCACGCGATCTCTGAAACCACATCCTTGTCTCTATATCCAGTAGTTCATTCACCTCATTCCTTAGTCCTCTAGCCTGAAAATTAACCCCAGTTGTAAGGGCCTCCAATTCAGCTTTAGCTAAAAGTTTCTACTTCAATTTCAGTTCCTTTCATATACTCCCAAAATTCTTACTACAACGTTTTAGTGTTTTTCCACAAATTTTTGGTACAATATTCGAAGCATTATGCTTGATGCAGTGTTAACTCCACTCCTGCTTCACTGTGTCCGAACAACCTTTCTCAGCCAACCACATTTCTTCAAAGTGAAAAGGCTTTTCGAGATTGGTTGGTTCCAACATTTCAGGTATGATGAATAAAGGACAATGATCCAAAGTACTACAAGTTAGATGATGCACTGTTGATCCGCCAAACCTCAATAGCCACTCATTGTTTGCCAAACTTCTATCCAACCTCTCCCAAATGGTTTGCCCATTTCTAAAATATTTTTTCCATGTAAATGGATTACCTTTAAACCCCATATCTATGAAACCACATTCATCCATGGTGTCTTTGAACAGTTGCATTTGAGCATGACTTCGGTTTGAACCTCCTTGCTTCTCTGCACCCCTCAATATTTCATTGAAATCCCTAGCACATAACCAAGGAAGATTGAATTGAGAATGTAGTTGCTCGAGTAAATCCCACGATTCATGACGCTTATGTGTTATAGGCTCACCATAAAAACCAGTGAACCTCCAAACTCCCTCAGTGCTGCCCCCAACAATACAGTTAATATGATTTTTTGATGATTTTTCTACACGCAAGTTCATTGAATCCTTCCAAAACAACACAAGCCCCCCCCCCCCCCCCTCCTCTGTTGACTCGAGGGACACTGAACATGTGACCAAATTTCAAATTCCACTTAATATTTTTTAGCCTTACTTCATCTGCCTATGTTTCGGCAATGAATACAACGGACGAATTCCATACCTGTTCCAACATAGTATATAATTTTTTAAAAAAGTTTAGGAAAATTTTTATTTTCAATAGTTTAGGGATAAAAAAAAAAAAAAAAAGGCTTTATAAAGTTTAAGGACAAAAAATGTGATGTTCTCAATAGTAATGAGGGATTTAAAAAAAAAAAAAAAAAGGTTTATGAATGAAAAATGGACTTCATGGCTTCATGCAAATTTTTGGGATATTTTTGGGATAAAAACAAAAAATGTAGCTATTTTTTATAACTAGCAAATTTGAAATCTTTTAACTTTATGTACAAATTGTATGAATATATTCAAACTTTGAAATAACATGAATGGGAAGCCTTGAGATTCAAAATGATACATCTTGATAATGTTATTTGCTAGAGACACAACATAATTTAAAATATTTTCATAACTTTCTAGGATGAATGACAACATCAACATGGCTTGATTTGAAAGGATTGGATTAGGGGTATTCTGTCTACTCTTTAGGTGGGAAAATTCATGCGGGGTGAGAGCAAGGCATATCAAGGCTAAGGTAAGTTAGAGGTATATTTATATCTTTAACGAGGCAACTTCAACATTAACAGTATAATGATGAAAGAGAAAGGGAATACATGTCATAAGAATGTTAAAAGAGAGAGAAAACAAGTATTTTAGGGGATGATAACATAATATTTTATATGTAAAAAGCAAATTACACCAACATCCCTTAGGGGCTATCTAAATAACATTCTCCTCTAAATGTTTGTATAAATGATATTTCCTCTTGAGGTTTCTAATAGGGTTTGAACTTATTGCATTTGTTGCATAATATTACTCTTTACAATTAGGCCGAAACACCAATGTGTTTCTTATTTGTGTGGATCTCAGATCGACGATCCCTTATTAAAGTGCAAAATTTTACCAATTAAACTAACTAAAGTCACGTGGTACTAGTAATCGATGTAAGTAACCAAACTGTTATAAGTTTAAGCTATAACTACAATATACAAGGTCAGATCACAAGAATTTTCAATTTGTGTAAAATAAGGATAGCATGTAGTGTTTCAAGGTAACTCGACCATAAAATTCTAAAAATCATATTCATCCATTTCAAAATTACAGAATTTGGTTTTGTCACCTCATTAACATTTAAACTAAAGTTGATTATCATAGTATCATTTTGATTTCAACCCAACATGTTTCAGTTGAAAATACTAGGAAACCTATACCTAACTAGTTGAAAATACAACAGCTAACTAGTTGATTTACTATCAGAATGCCTGGACAGCTCATACCCAAGGATCTAGAGCCTTCCAGCTTCAACATGAACTTGCTTCTGTCAAAAAACACTTCATAGATTGGAATAGGAAGGTCTTTGGGAAAGTGGAAAGAGAAATTAAGGATAGAAAACAAACACTACAGGATATTCAAAATTCCATCACCACCATAGCAGATGTGAGAAGAGAAAAGGAAGTTAGGGAGGAGCTAGAACAATTGATGATTAGGGAGGGAATCATGTGGGCCCAAAAGGCTAGAGCTGATTGGATAGTGAAAGGAGACAAAAATACTAAGCATTATCAAACTGTAGTTAGGCAAAGAACAGCTAGGAATAGGATCATACACCTTAAGTTACCTAATGGATGCAACACTGAGGACTTAGCTATTATTGAAAATACTTTAGTGGAGCACTTTAGTAAGCAATATGAGGAGGCAAATACGAGAACTTTTCAGGAGATTGTGAATGAACTTGGATCTTTGCCTATTCCTCAAATTGATACTCAACAACAAGCCTTTCTTGATAAACCTATATCAGATGAAGAGATTGAATTGGCTGTACACCAGCTTGGACCTCAAAAAGCCCCAGGTCCAGATGGAATACCTACCTTATTTTATCAGGAGTTTTGGGGTATTGTGAAAGCTGACATTTTTAGGTTTGGTCGTGCTTTTTTTTCACTCTAGGTCAATCCTTAAATCTCTAAATCAAACCTATATCACCCTAATTCCTAAAATTAGTTTCCTTGAGGAGGTTTCCCATTTTAGACCCATAAGCCTTTGCAATGTCACATACAAGATCATTTCCAAGAATTTGGTGAATAGATTAAAAACCCTGATGGATAAGCTTATTTCTCCTTTTCAAAATGCCTTCATCCAGGGGAGGAGCATTACTGATAATATCCTTCTAGCTCATGAAATTTTTGATTCTTTGAGAAAGAAAAAAGGAAGGAAAAAAGGGTTTGGTACCCTAAAAGTTGATATGTGTAAGGCTTATGATAGAGTTTCCTTGAAATTCCTTAAGGCTGTCCTGCTTTCTATGAATTTTAGCAGCACTTGGATCAATTGGGTGATGGAATGTGTCACTACAGTTCAGTTCACTCTTCTTCTCAATGGCAATCTTACCAAACCTTTCTACCCTTCTAGGGGTCTCAGACAAGGAGACCCTATATCTCCTTATCTATTTCTCCTTTGTGCTAATATTCTGTCTATTGCCCTTACCAAAGCTGAATGCCAAAAGAAATTAAGGGGCATTAAAATTGGTAGAAATGGTGTATCTTTTACCCATTTGTTCTTTGCAGATGACTCACTTTTATTCTTTCAAAATGATAAGTGTTCATTGACAAATCTAGAAAATATAATTCACTGGTATTGCTCCTTATCTGGTCAAGCCATAAACTTTAGCAAGTCTGATCTCTACTGTTCCCCAAATATCCCCTTAAATATTCAAGAAAACTTGGCTAACAGTCTGAAGGTTAATCTTGTTCAGTGTCCTCGTAAGTATTTGGGGTTATCTTTTAAGCTTAGGGGGAGAAGGGTATCTAATTTTTAGGATTTAATTGATAAGGTACAAGCCAAACTCCAGGGCTGGAAGGCAAGGCTGCTCTCTCAAGTTGGAAGAGCAGTCTTGATCTCTTCAATTTTACAGTCTACTCCCCTCTATGCTATGTCTTGCTTTAGACTGCCTGACAATGTGTGTAGCAAACTAGATGCCATCATGAGAGATTTTTGGTGGGGGCATGAATCAGGTACCAGGAAGCTTCATTTAATCCATTGGGATAAGGTATGCCAACCAAGAAATATGGGAGGTTTGGGTTTTAAAAAATCTAGCCTTTTCAATCAGGCTACGATATCAAAACAATATTGGAGAATACTGCATAATCCGAACTCTCTTCTTTCTAGGACCTTTAAAGCCAAATATTTCCCCACATCCTCTTTACAAGATTACAAGCCTAAACTTGACCATTCTTTGATCTGGAAGAATATCTGTGTCCCTCAAAACAGAAATTTGCATAAGGGCAGATGGATCATAGGAAATGGCAGAAGCATCCCTCTAACTCATAAAGATTGGTTTAACTGTCCAAACCAGGTCTTGCAAAGCCATAACTTGGTTAATGGTACTGTGGCTGAGCTGATAGATAACAGAACAAAATCCAGGAATTTAAGCTTACTTGGGAAGTTGTACCAACCATCTACAGTCAAGGATATGGTGCAAATTCCTATTGCAAAAGTAGATGGAACTTTGGACAAGCTAGTGTGGAAGCACTCTGCCTCAGGGGAGTACAAGGTGGATCAGGCATACAAAATGCTTCAATTGGACTATAATCAATCTAAGGGCTTAGGTACAAATTCATGTGTGGACCACCAATCCTCATGGAAGTTTTTCTGGAAGATAAAACTTCCTATGAAGGTTCTCAAATTCATTTGGAAACTAGTTCATGGCAGCATTCCTGTTCTGGCTGTTCTCAAAGGGAGAAACATCACAAACCACAGCATTTGCCCTTTGTGTAATGAGGGAGAGGAAACCACAACACACCCACTTCAACAGTGTACCTTTGCTAGAGCTGTCTAGTAGGGATCCATGCTTAACATCAGAACTTTTGAGTTTAGTCATATGACCGCAAAACAATGGATCAAAGACAGCATTTCTACCAACAGAATGTTAGGGCAGAATGGAATGCAGTTTCTTCAGGCCTTTCTTACTATCTTTTTGGCTTCTTTGGAACTACAGGAATCTGGTGGTTCACCAAGGCAAAATTCCTAATCCTATTGAAGTAGTACTCACATCTAACTCTCTCATCTGCAGGTACAAGGAGGCCTTTAAAGATTCTGTGTTAAATCCAAGACCAGGTATAGTGAAGCAACCTCAAACCAGTACCCAACACCATTGGCGAATGATAATCAAGGTGGCAGCCTATAGGCATTGGAGAACAAGAAGATATGGATATGCTTTTGAAGCTATTTACTTGGAAGGTACCAGACTGTTCATAGGAGCTTTTACCAGTGGGAGGCAATCTATAGTTCTCACATATCAAGAGGCAATAGTGGAAGCAATGATCAAAGCAAAGGAAGTCAATCTAAGCAGGCTTATCATTTTGACCAATTGCAAAAGCTTAGTCCAATTGTTTAACTATGCTAGAGCGGCCAAAATGGCCAAATACCACCTTTTTTTGAAATTATTAGCAAAAAAACACTGTTTCGGAAAATAAATAGCAAAGTACCACTTTTTCTAGAACTCGAGTTTCAAAAACTCGAGTTCCTCATCAATTCTGCCATCGTGGCACTGTTGAGCTGGAATTTGTGCGATTAAAAAAAATTATGTGGTACTCAAGCTTGGTAAACTCGAGTTTCATGCAACACAATACTCGAGAATACCAAGTTCGAGTACGTTTTATAAATAAAATGCAGATAAAAAAATTTACACGGTACTCGAGTTTGGTCATGTAATTTTTTTTTTTTTGGGGATAATCGACAAATAAACATAAAGATAAAAATAAGTGGCTTTTTTTATGTTTTTATTTATTTAAACAGAAGCATTGTAAAATATAGAGATTTTAATTTCAAAATATGAATTTAATTTCTACATTAATTAAAATTGTTCATTGTTTTCTCATAAAAATTGTTCACTGTTTTCTGTATAAACTATTTCTACGATTTTGCATAAAATTATTTTCTGTTCAGCATTATTTAAGAAATTGTTCACTCCCTTTTTTGCATAAATTATTTTCTGTTTACTGTTTAAAAAATTATTCATTGTTTTCTCATAAAACACCTAGTGAAATCGTGTTTTCTAAATTGAAACGCCAAATCTGAATGCTTTTTTCATGTTTGAATTTCACAATAATAGAATATATTTTTCTGCATTGATAAAATCTGTTTCTACATTAATAAAATTTGCTCTCTGCACATCATATTTACTGTATATTCAAATCTACTTACTGCATTCATAAAATCTGTTTTTTGCATTAATTAAAACTGTTCACTGTTTGCTCATAAAAATTGTTCACTGTTTTCTGCATAAACTATTTCTAGCATTCTGCATAAAATTATTTTCTGTTCAGCATTATTTAAAAAATTGTTCACTCTCTTTTATGCGTATATTATTTTCTGTTCACTATTTAAAAAATTGTTCGCTGTTTTCTCATAAAATACCTAGTGAAATCGTGTTTTCTAAATTTAAAAGCCAAATCTGAATGCTTTTTCATGTTTAAACTTCACAATAATCGAATTTGTTTTTCTGCATTGATAAAATCTGTTTCTACGTTAATAAAATTTGCTCTCTACACATCATGTTTACTATATATTCGAAGCTGCTTACCGCATTCATAAAATCTGTTTTTTGCGTTAATTAAAACTGTTCACTGTTTTCTCATAAAAATTGTTCATTGTTTTCTGCATAAACTGTTTTTAGCATTGGCGCAGTTATTGCACTTAAATGGTTTTTGTGTTTTTTTAAATATGTAACCATATGAATAATGGACAAACTCCATGAAAGAAAAATGAATGATTCGTATAAATCACCTAATGGTAAATGCCTCGAAAAATTTGAATTTATAAAAAAGTTTGAATTAGTTGAATGTAGAACTGTTCATTAAGTAAAACTGTTTTCTGCATTAAGTAAAACTGTTCACTGTTTTCTCATGAAAATTGTTCACTATTTTCTGTATAAACTCTTTCTAGTATTCTGCATAAAATTATTTTCTGTTCAGCATTATTTAAAAAATTGTTCACTCTCTTTTCTGTGTAAATTATTCTTTGTTCACTATTTAAAAAATTGTTCACTGTTTTCTCATAAAACACCTAGTGAAATTGTGTTTTCTAAATTTAAAAGCCAAATCTGAATACTTTTTCATGTTTAAATTTCACAATAATCGAATTTGTTTTTCATGTTTAAATGAACTCTATTGTGGTTGTATCTGTACTTAGTTTTGTAGGTTTGCCGACCATGATGTGCTCGATGCTTCCAAGACTCTCATACATGTATATTGGCATATTAAGGAAACTAGCTTTTAAACCCGTGCAAATGCATGGGAATTACATAAGTACATGTATTTTCGGGTTTTGGAAAAAAAAAAAAATACATCTATTTTCAACAAAATAGAAATAAAAATAATGTAAATTTTGTAAGAGTCCACAAATAAATTTTTGTACATAGAAATAATTAGAATCCGAGAAAGCAAATATATTCAAATAATTTTAGGTAAATATTTGGAGAAACATTTTGTTTCAAAAGTCATACTTAAATAAATTTAATTAAATAAGTATGTAGCTAATGCAATTGAATTTATAAATTTTAAAAAATAACACTTGGTATGAATTTCAAATTTAAAATGTATATAACACTCAGTATGGTATCCTTAAAAATGTGTTGTCTTACAAATAGATTTTCTTTTAAGCCTATTCTAAACAACTAAAACTGTAACATTCACTATGATGGAGAGAAAAATATTACTAGCAATTGAAAAAAAAAATCCAGCTAAAGAGAATGGTGTGATCATCCTTCCTTGGAAGCAAATTTGTGGAGAGTAACCCAATCCGATATGATGACCCAGGAAAACCAATGAAACCAATCAGTTTCATAGTAAAAAAACCTAGGGGGAAACCTTCCCGAAAAGCAATCCACTATAGTAAAGAGAAGTTTCAGATCTAGTACAAAACCTTTGTCCCTAGATTCTACAATCCCCGTAGATGAACTCACAGCAGAAACCTTCTACTGCTTTAGAACCTCTGAACTCTTCAATATATGAACGCCACCCTTTGATGATGCACGGATCCCAGTACGTGATTAACTCCTTTGCACGAGTCCCAATACGTGACTCACTCACCAACTTGAGGAAGAAGAATGTTGGCTGCAAAGTTCTTCACTTCATCAACAATGAAGATCAAGAAGCACTTGGTTACAAAACCCTAAGGCGTAAAGACGCAGTAACTTCTTTTAGAGAGAATAAAGCATCGGTCACCTTTTGCATATGTTCTCCTTGTATTCTCTTATGTGACGGCCTCTAAAATAAGCCTTATATAGGTCTAGGGTTGTGAGAAAAGAAACCCTACACAAATACAAAAGCCTGGCCCAAAAATCAAAATTTTGAATTTTCGTAACCTCGACAGATAGCAGGTGTCGAGGTTTAATGAATCTCAACAGATACAGCTATCGAGGAAGTGTCGAGAAGGTGTCGAGGGGACAGAAACTTTCTCGATCGATCGACCAGCTATCGAGAAGCTATCGAGATTGCGATAAGAATCAGCTGAAGAGCTCGACAGATAGCCAGGTGTCGAGGAAGTGTCGAGCAGCTATCGAGCTTTAAAATTCAGCACTTTCTCACTTGATTATTGGACAGACTTGCATGACTTTAACACTTGAACTTGAAACAAGGTTTCTTGAAGTATTAAACGCATCCTAGATCTACCCAAATACAAGTAAAGTGCATTTTGTCAAAGGATTAGCCAACTACATAAAATATTGACATATGTTCCTAACAAGTGAACCACATATGTCCTAACAGACCTCACACCACGTGGTGGTAAGAATAACACCACAAGTACCATTGGAGCCTTGATGGAGCTATAATAGAGAGCACAACACATTTGTTAAAATGTCACTGCTTGAACTGTCTTGAGATTTGGGTTAATTATTAGATGTTATCAAATTTTTTCTAAGATATTCAATTTACTCTATAAGCATAAACAAAAATCATTTGATACAATTTGAAAATTCTATTGCCCTTCTTTCTTCATCTTAAACTTTTATTTACTCTTTCGCGCATATAATTGGCATAACCTAATCTGTTTCCTTCTCCATTTCTAACAATTATTTATCTACATTGGCTACTAGAAATTCTTTTGCGTATATAATTGCCACAATGTGAGATATATGCAGTTAAAACAAGATATTGAAAAGAAGAAACGACTTAGAAACGACTTAGAAGAGCATGAAGGCACAAAAGGCAGTTAAGATCAACAAACTGTAGCAATTAACAACTAGATTTGAAAGTATTAGAATGTCTGATGATAAAAGTTTTTATGAATTCTATGCTAAGCTTAATGATATTGTTAATTTTGCTTATAATTTGGGTGAAATTTATAATCAACCTAAAATTGTTAGGAAGATACTTAGATCTTTGACTGAGGACTTTAGACCCAAAGTGACTGTCATCACTGAAAGCAAGGATGTGGACTCCATCCCTGTTGATGAACTTATAGGATCTCTTCAGTCTTATGAGTTGGACCTACCTAAGACAAACAAATCCAAATCAATGGCTCTTAAATCTGTTGATGATGTTGATGGGAATGGATTTGATGATGAGCTCTCTGCTACAGAGATTACTTATCTTGCAAGAACTTTAGAAACTTTCTTAGGAACAATAACAGGAGGACAAGAGGTAAAAACAATGTTGAACCTAGAAATTTTAGGAAGAATGAACCCACTAAGGTGAATAATGCTGAAAAACCTAAAGAGAAAGTAGGTTAAACCTTAAATAATTCTATGTGTCAACAATATTTTGGATGTCAAGCGTATGGTCATGTGAAATCAGAATGTCCTACATTCTTAAGATCAAAGGGTAAAGCTATGGCTGTAACCCTTAGTGATGATGAAGTTTTTGATCATGAGTCTGGTGGTGATGAGGATGGAAACTTCATTGCTTTCGCAGCTACTGCTGTAGTTGATGAAATTGTTGTGGTTGATGAGAACCCTTCTGATAGGGAACTCTCTAAGAGTGCTGGTTTGCAACAAGCCTATAATAAATTTTGCAAGGTTGCTGCAAAGGATACTATGAATGTTGATTTAGGCTTACAGAAAATTGCTTCTCTTGAACTTGATAAGAAAAATTTGCTCTTGAAATTGTTTGATGCTAATGAATTGCTTGATAAGGTGAAGACTGAGAACATGTTATTGCTTGATAAAGTGAAAATTTTGGAACTTGAATTATCTGTTGCTAGAGAACAAACAAATAGGACTGCTAGTTCCAAATTTGAACACATGCTGAGTATTCAGAAGTCTCCCTTAGACAAAACTGGTCTAGGTTTTAAAGATAGCATCACTATTTCTAAGACTCATTCCACAAACTTTGTCTCTTCTTCTAAGCCTCCCGTGAGTGAGATTGTCAAACCAGTAGAAGTTACATCTCCTAGGAAGATTAGGGCTGATCTCAAAGAGTCTAAGTCTAAGAATTCTACCCTTCCTAAGGATAAGTTGCATGATATACCTGCATGGGTTTGTCATTTTTGTGGAAAGTCTAGGCACATTCGTCCAAACTGTTTCAAGTTGCAAGCTGTTAAGCGAGCAAATAAGCCAAAAGTACCTGTGCCTCAAGCATAAGATCTCATGGTACTTATTGGTGAATTGGTAAAAGCTTTAAAGCTTTATTCCAATCCTAGAGTTGCTTAGCATTCTAATATGAATAATAATTCCAATGCAAGAGTTGCATCTAAAAAGTTTTGGATGCAAAAGGCTTGATCTAATTGAGTCTTTCTGACATGGTCTTTGTGCTTCATCTCTCTATTCTTTGTGACCATTCTTCTTTGCTGTTTTTTGTTTTCCTTGTTTCTAAGATTTGCATTGCATAACATTCATGCATTTCATGCTAGGTTGTTTTTGTTTTTTTTTTTTTTAAATAATAAAAATAAATAATAAAAAGAGGAAAAGGGAAGAAAAATGTGTTTTGCATTATTTTTCTTGGATTTGAAATCAAGGTTGGCCATATTATCTTTACATAACATGTTTATATACCTTATTTAGCTTGGATGAGCTTATTTTATTGCACTTTACTAGTTTGAGCTTTGTAGTGCATGTTGTGTGGAAGTTGTTTATAGTTTTTAATCACATGATCTTGATCTTGAAGTCACATGCTTTTGATTGTAAGGACTAAAAATTCCTAAGAGAAAGGCATAAATAACCATCTCACCGTTGTTTACTAGCCAATCATGAACACCTTAATGCATATCATATGATTTTGTGTACGAGAAAGTGTAGCACATGCACAAAAAGAACATAAGGTGTAGCCTCGGCTTATAATAAAATTCAAATTGAAATAAAATTGGTGTGTACATTATCTTGGCTATCTAAATAAATTTCAAATCAAATAAAATTGGTGTGTACATTATAAGGCAAATCAAGAAACTTACATGATTGCAATCTTGTTTTCTAGGAGATGTGGGAGTTATATGATGTAACTCTTTAGGTGATAGTCACTTTCAAACTTATGTGATGAATTTTGTAGAAATTGTGATTGATTACTATTCACTTATCATCTCACATGTATCTCAAGCTATTCTAGTTGCACACACTACACAAGTTATTCTTTCCTAAACTTAGTACATCATATTGTGTGTGAACTTGTTGTGGCCATCCAAGATTAAAATTTCCTTGATTTTGATGCAAAATATGTTTTAATGTTTGAGCTTTGAGGACAATTTGATTGAAAAACTTGTTTTTGGAAGATCTGGGTTAAATTCAAGGGTTTTTGAAAAACATTTCATCTCATGCTCATGCATTTCATTCATATAACAATGTGCTTTGAGAAGTTTCTGCATTAAAATGCTCTATTTTCCAAAAAACTGCTTTTTCCAGATTTTCAATTGATCGAACCTGTTGCTCGACCAATCGAAAATGTGATAAAAATTTAGGTTACAATCTGCCTGGCTCGATCGGTGCTCGATTAGTGCTGGATCGATTGAAATTGATTTTCGATCGATCAAACCTAATTTTCGACCGATCGAAATTCGGTTTGATGGTTTTTTAAAAAGCTTTTTCTTTCACGTGTTCTTCACTTTATTCAACTTTTCAAAAAGCTTTTTGCTCTCTCTCTTCGACCAGTCCACCTCAAACCTTCTTTTTGTCATTTTCTTCCTAATTTTCCTCAAATGATTTTGTCTTCAAGTGCCAGTATGTCCTTTTTACCCCTTCTTTTTCTTTTTATTCACATATTTCATGCATTTTAGGTGTAATTTTCGGACCTATTGGATTTTGGGGTTTTTGATTTTTGAGGTGTTTTCTTTCAAATTAAATCACTGGGTTTTTGTTCTTAGATGATATAAATATGAATCCCATGCTTTAATTTGATTGAATTAGTGTTTTGGGAAAATTTTGAAATTCTAGGGCTTGAAACTACATCTAATTGGGGATTTTGTTCAATTGGGCTTAATTTGGTAAAATTGACTTGTGTAATTGGTTAATTATGTCATTATATACTGTTATCTAACTAGTATAATGATTAATTGGTCAATTTGGTTGGATTTTTGGAATTGGGTATTTTCAAATTTGGGTTTTTATACTAAAACTCTATGTCCAAGTCAATTGTTGGTTTCTAATGTGTCATTGAACTCTTCTCAATGCATTAGAGCATTCATCATGTGTTTATACTATTCATGCATCATTTAGATTGTTCTTTACTGTTTTTTTTTTTTTTTTTGCTCTAACCTTGTCTGATGCAGTCTGCCCTTGGGTTTTCTTTGTTTTCTTTCTTTGATTTTTTTTATCCTTTCCAAATCCTTAGCATCATGGTTAGGAAGACTAGAGCCCATAGGACACCCACCTCCACCTCTACTCCAGCTTTTGATAGTGAGAGGTTTCGTAGTGAAAAACACCAAGAGAATTTTGAGAAACTCTATATCTTTAGATCAGTATGGGTTGAGCGTAAAGTGACACTTAATGAGTTAGATCCTGAGATACGTAGGAACTTTGAGAGTCGGGGTTGGTTACCTCTTTTGGACATTTCTCATTCCCCTCAAGTTGTTTTGATTAGAGAGTTCTACTCGAACCTCTCTGTCCACTTCACTTCACCAACATTCAGTTTGTGAAGAGTTAGATAAGGGGAGAAAAGTATGTCATTACTCCTCAGGTAGTGGCCTCTACTCTTGGTGTACCTTTGATACAACAACCTGTCTATCCTTATGATGAGGACCCTCCACTTGATGAGATTATGTCTCACATTACCAGTACTTCCATTAGATGGGGTTCCGATCCTCGTATCACTACTCATGAGCTTACAGAGCTCAACTATCTGTTTTTCTGGATTGCTTGTCATTCTCTTTGGCCCATTTCTCATTTTCACACCATTCCTATTGAGAGATGTGCATTTTTGTACGCTCTTGTGATTGACGCTCCTATGAGTTTTCCCACCCCCTTCATTTGTTCTTTGGTTGAGGTTCATTGGAGTAGTTCTAAATCACATGGTCTGTTCTTTCCTGTTTTTATTCAACAAATTTTGTTGCATCTAGGGTTAGATGAGTTTCTTGCTTCTAAGCCCGTACACATCATAGCTCCCATAGGTGCCACATTCCTTCGGCAAAGAGCTACTCAGATGAGAGCTAGCTCTAAATGCCCAATAGTAGAGTCTTCCTTTGGTGCACCTCCTCTTCCTCCTTCTTTAGGTGACCCTACAGCTGAGAAGTATGTCGATCCCACAGCCGCTATTGATCCTCCACCAACTTCTTCTTCGAGCGATGCTTCTTTGCGAAGTATGCTAGAGACTGTCATAACCGTTCAGACGGCTCAGGGACAGATTTTGGTGGATGTGCTCATTGAGCTTCAGGCTTTTCGTGCTGATTTGGCGAGTTCTAGACGTTCTTCACCTCCTCATTTTGATGATGAGCCTTTATTGCCCTTTGGTAATTCGTCACAAAAAGGGGGAGTACATATGGATAGGGATAATGGAAGTTTTTGTTTTTGTTTTTGGAGCTTTGGAGCTTTAGATTGTATTTAGGTGCTTCATGATGTACTTATGTTTTTGGCTCATGTTGTATTCATTTATTTTTATGTGATGTATATGTTGGGGGGAGACATTATGTTTATGTTTTTATTTCTGTTTCTTGTTTCACATTGTGCTACATTGATTATTAATTTATATTATGAGGTTATTCATGATATATGTCTTTTATTTTCTGTTTTGTGAAATCAAGAATTTATTTTGTTTTTACTTGTATTTTCCACACATGTATTTATGTGTTTGTTAAGTGTTACAAGAATATACAGGTTGATACAGTCGTGTTGCTGTCTACATTTGCAACTGATAGATAGTAGTTAGGTTAAATTGTTTTTGGTTGGGCTGTTTTGTAACTTTGAGCATTTTTGTTTTGGTATGTGTTTTGTCACGGGTTGTCAAATTGGGAGTTTGTTAGATTCTAAGGAATTAGGAATTAATGTATTAGAACTTTAATGTATAATGTTGGAAAATCATGATCAAAATATTTAGTCTAGATTTAGGTTGCTCAAAGTGTGTTTTTGTATAAAGTTGGAATCGAGTGTACTGCAGGATTTATTGTGTAAATCTGCAAAGTTCGATCGATCGAAAATTAGACTCGATCAATCGAAGCTCATATAGATTGTTTTTCTGTAGAATTTTCCAACTCAAGCCCAAGCCCATATGACATGTAGGGTTTTATGTTTTGCCTTAAGTATAAAAGGAAAAATCCTAGCCACGTTTTATAGTTGTTGTTTATGCTGTGTGTGTGAATCTCCTGTGAGATCTGGAGGTGTTCGCCTTCATACACACTTAGGGTTATCAAGATTAACATTGATGTCGAGAGCGTGGTGATCGTTTCAGTTGCTGCATAAAGAGCTTAAAGAGAACACAAGTGGGAGTACTTGTGATTGCTGTGAATCCAAGAAAGAAGTAGTCCGTGGACTCGGAGCTGTCACGTGGTCGTGGTAGTAATTTTTCTACTCAAGGTAGCAATAGGATGTTAGTGGTCTAAGTCGCTATTGTAAAACTTCAATTCTTTCATAGTGGATCTATTTTACCTTAAGGATAGCTAGGTTAAATCCTCCCCAGGTGGGATTCATGTAAGGGTAGTGTGTGAGAGAGTGTGAAGAAATGTTCATCATTGTGCAAAGAAGCAAGGACTCGCGACTGGAACTCGCGGGTGGCTCACGACTGGCAAGCCGCCAGAAGAAGGTCACGTGTCAAGCATGCGGGAAGCTGAAGCGTTTTGCCAGCTGTTGCACTACAGGAAAAAAATCCAAACCGGCAATGCAGTTACCTCGCGGCTGGAACTTACGACTCAGTCAAGTCGTGAGGCCAAGCCGCCAGCCAGCTCTGTTTAGGAAAAACTGACTCTTCGCATTCCAAACACACACCACTATATATAGACCCTTATACCCACGAAATGTAGAGAGCTTCCAAAGAGAATTTTGAGAGAGAAACCCTAGAGAAAAACAAGATTGATTCATCCACAATCTTCATCTAAGAGACTCTTCAAATTCCTCTACTCTCACCCTCTCCATTGTTAAATCCTTGAGAGGTTCTTAGCCAAATACTTTTCTCACCATACCCATATCTGTGAGAAGTTTTATTTGGTGCTTTGGGAAGCAGTTATAAAGGGACCAATTCATATTGGTTGATGCTATGGGCTATAACGGAATCCGGTAAGTTAGAAAAGAAAAAGGTTCGGCGCAACCTCGTTGGAGTAGGAAGCTTGGAGGGCTTAGGTACACTGGTAGATTAGGCTTGGAGGGTCTATTACTGTTCATGTATCCCAACTACATTTTCTAGTGGATTATTGACCACTTGGAGGGTGGCAGAGAGGTTTTATGCCGAGGGCTTCGGTTTCCTCTTCAATAACACATAGAGTGTTGTCCTTGTGTTTGCATCTCTCTTCCCTTTATCTTTACCATTTATTTTCTGTTGTGGATGTGATTATATTTGACTTAGATTGTTTATCAATTCTGTGTTTAGCTTATGTTCATGTTCTGCACGTTAATTGTTTGATATTAAGCTTGAATTGTTTTTTATTGTAATTTGGGGTCTAAACGTTCAAGGGTGTTTTATACCCATTTTGAACATTCAATGTTATATGATAAAGATATTTTAATAACTCTGTTACTGCCACATCAGCATTTTACATTCACTATTTAACTACATGGACTATTTTAACATAATACCAAAAAGTTAGGGACTAAACTGACACATTTGAAACGTTAAGGACAAAATTGACACATAGTGCAAACATTAGGATCAAATAGGTAATTTATCCAACCTTTTTTATATGAGTCTTGTAAAGTTGTGATTTACAACTATGTGTTTTGTTGGCTTTTATTCCGTGCCAAATTTGATTGTAATTACTTTCAATTATTTATACCCTGTATTTGTTGTGGGAATTGTTGTAAGGGGTGTGTGATAGAGAGTGTGTGAAGACTCAAGCAAAGTGGAAGCTGATGGAATCTCGCGGGTATGTCGCGACTAAGCTTCCCGCGAAGTGAAGCATGTGCCTTGCACATGCTGGAATGCGAAGAGTCAAGACAGATGGAGACAGCTGTCTCTCGCGAGTATCTCGCGAGTAAGGCCTTCCCGCAAGACACCCGCGAGACATGCTGTTCTGCCAGCCTGTACTGACTGACTCACACATTCTGCACCTATCCTATATAAACCCCCATTACCCACAAATGTTGAGGAATGCTTCAGAGAGAAAACCCTAGCCAAACACATTTGCAATTAGAGATTGTCATCCCCACCTTTCTCTATACACTTGCTTGTGGTATCTCCTCAACCCTTCCCTCTCCATTTCCACACCATTGAGAGGTTGATAGCCCAAACACTTACCACACCATTTGAGAGTGTTGAGTGACGTTTTGGTGCTGCTGGGAAGCATTGGAAGAAGCCAAGGATGGCAGATGCAACATGGAGCTTGTTGCGGGATCCGGAGAACTAGACAAGACACGGTTCCGAGAAGCCTTGTTGGAGTAGGAGCTTGGAGGGCTTAGGTGCATCGGGTAGATTAGGCTTGGAGGGTCTTTTGCTCACTCATGTATCCCAACTGATTGTCTAGTGGATCGATTTCTGCTTGGAGGGCGGCGGAGAGGTTTTTCGCCGAGTTCTTCGGTTTCCTCTTCGAAAACACGTCTTGGTGTTTTCTGTGTTTGCATCTTTCTTCCCTACTCTTTTATATTCCATTATACTGCTGTGTTGCTTAGTTTATGGATTAGAGTAGATTATTGATTATACGCTTGTGTTTACACGTTTCCGCACTTAATATTAAGTTTGTGTAAAATCAACCAAGCCGTAATTTTAATTGGGGGTCTAAACAGCTCTTGTGTTTTTCAACACATTTTAGAGCTTTCAATTGGTATCAGAGCGGGTACACTTGCTTGGTTTAAATACCTTAGTGTGATCCTAGACCCCTCGGTGTGTTTGTGTTTTAACCACCATGAAGGATTTGATAAGTGTTTGTGAAAATGACTCAATGAACATATTTAAAGATTGTTCCAGCAATGTTGTCTTAGAGTTATTTAAATCCAAGAAACATGCTAGAATTTTTTGTCACATGCTGAAATCTTTAGTTCATAGGAACCATGATATTCACAACAGCCTATGTGAGTCAAAGTCTTTGAACTATGAATATGAGAGAAGAAATAAACAGCTAAGTGATAAAATTGGTCGTTTAAAAGGGAAACTTCACTCATCCTTGAATGAAATAAATAAAAATAAGTCTTGTTTTGATGATCAAGAATGTCTCTCTCATGCATGCCTTTTTGTTCATACCGCATTGAAAGTGTTTAACTCATGTTTGTGGTACCTTGACAGCGGGTGTTCTAGACATATGACTGGAGAAAAATCTCTATTCAAAACTCTTAAAGAGAAGGAAGATGGATTTGTGACATTTGGGGATGGTAGTCATTCACAAGTTCTTGGAAAGGGAACAGTGGATATTCCGGGTCTGCCGTTGATGACTGATGTGCTATATATTAAGGGTTTAAAAGTGAACTTGTTAAGTATCACTCAGATTTGTGATGAAGATTTTCTGGTCCAATTTTCAAAGAAAGGGTGTCTAATCTTGAATGAAGAAGGTGTCCAAGTTCTAAAGGGACTAAGGACCACGGATAATTGCTATGGGATCATTCCAAAACCCAGCATAGCATGTCGAAGTGCACGGGTAAATCTCTTGGAACTGTGGCATCAACGGCTTGGTCATGCAAATTACAAACAAGTGGCGAAAGTCTCGAAGCTTGAGGCTGTGGTTGGCTTACCTAAGTTTGGGAAGATTGAAAAGAATTTGTGTGGTCCATGTCAATTGGGAAAACAAACAAAGTCAAGCCATCCTAAAGTGAATGTGGTTGCAACTTCTCGTCCGTTAGAACTACTGCATGTGGATTTGATGGGTCCTACTAGAACAGAGAGCATGGGTGGAAAGCGGTACATCATGGTGACAGTTGATGATTTCTCAAGGTATTCTTGGGTGGACTTTCTTAGAGAGAAATCGGAAGCATGTGATAAGATGGAGAAATTGTGCAAGAGATTGATGAATGAAAAGGGAGTACCTATCATCAAAATCAGGAGTGATCATGGGAAAGAGTTTGAAAATGCGAAATTTGAAGCATTTTGCAATGAACACGGTATTAAGAGGGAATTCTCAGCCCCAAAGACTCCACAACAGAATGGAGTAGTTGAAAGGAAGAACCGGGTGATTCAAGAAATGGCTCGAGTAATGTTACTCAACAAAAATCTTCCACAGAAGTTTTGGGCTAAAGCTGTGAACACGTCTTGTCACATTGGGAATAGGATTTACTTTCGAGCAGGAACGAAGAAGACTTCATATGAAATTTGGAGAGAAAAGAAGCCGAAGGTGAAATATTTCCGAATATTTGGGAGCAAATGCTATATTCTCAACGACAGAGAGAATCCCGGAAAATTTGATGCTAAAAGTGATGAGGGAATATTTCTAGGTTATTCATTAAATAGCCGAGCATATAGGGTGTTCAATAAACGCACCAAGACGGTAATGGAGTCAATAAATGTGGTCATTGATGATACCGTATCTGAAAGGGAAAGGGATGACGGTGAAGGGTCGAACCTGAAGAAGGGGGAAGTTGAGGACAACATGTCTCAAGATGATGAGATCGAGGAAGAGTCACCAGAAAAAGAGTCTACACCTCCTATACCAAGAAGGGAGACCAGATCGATGCAAGGGCCCTCTAGCCCTCTCACTCCTCCGGAAGTTCAACCTCCAATTTCTCGAGATGAAGAACCTTCCACCTCCAAGAGACCATCATCAAGGGTAACCCTCAATCATCCAACAAGTAATATCATTGGTGACGTAAATGAGGGACTTCGTTTGAGAAAAGGACCAAAATACAGTGCAAATCATGTGACGTACAATTGTTATCTTGCTCAATTCGAACCAAAGAAGGTAGAGGAAGCCCTTAGAGACGAAAATTGGATCGAGTCTATGCATCAGGAGCTACATCAGTTTGTCAGAAATGATGTATGGGAGTTGGTTCCGAGACCCAAAGATACTCATGTCATTGGCACCAAGTGGATCTTCAAGAACAAAACTGACGAAGATGGTGAAGTAGTTCGAAACAAGTCTAGGTTGGTAGCTCAAGGATATACTCAAGTGGAAGGCATAGACTTTGATGATTCGTTTGCACCAGTAGCAAGGTTAGAGTCAATTCGAATTCTACTGTCTATTGCATGTGTTATGGATTTCAAATTGTACCAAATGGATGTAAAAAGTGCATTTCTGAATGGTTTCCTAAATGAAGAAGTATTTGTTGAGCAACCAAAAGGATTTCAAGATCCTCATTTTCCGGATCATGTGCTAAGGCTGAAGAAAGCATTGTATGGTTTGAAGCAAGCACCAAGGGCATGGTATGATCGTCTCACAACATACTTGTTGGATCGCGGATTCAAAAGAGGTCATGCTGATCGGACCTTGTTTGTAAAGAGAGATGAGAAGTCTCTCCTAGTTGCTCAAGTGTATGTGGATGATATTGTTTTCGGTTCCACCATTGACCAGTTGGCTCATGAATTCTCCGAAGAAATGAAAAGGGAGTTTGAGATGAGTATGGTGGGAGAGCTGAACTATTTCCTTGGGCTTCAAGTGAAACAGCGGAAAGATGGAATATTCATATCTCAAGAGAAATATGCTAAAAATCTTGTTAAAAGATTTGGTCTAGACTCTAAGAAGCATACTTCCACTCCAATGAGCTCCTCATCAAAGCTGAGCCGGGATGCAGCAGGGATAGAAGTGGATCCAACGCTGTATCGAAGCATGATAGGCAGCCTTTTATACCTCACTGCTAGTAGACCAGACATAGCCTTCAGTGTAGGCGTGTGTGCTCGATTTCAGGCAGCCCCCAAAGAGTCACATTTAATAGCGGTCAAAAGAATTATCCGTTACATAAATGGCACCTCAGACTATGGGATTTGGTACTCAAGAGATTCAAATGACTGCTTAGCCGGATATTCTGATGCTGATTGGGCTGGTTGCATTGATGATAGAAAAAGTACTTCCGGGGGATGCTTCTATCTTGGAAATAACTTGGTGTCATGGATGAGCAAAAAGCAGAATTCAGTCTCTTTATCAACAGCCGAAGCCGAATACATTGCTGCTGCAAGTTGCTGTGCTCAATTACTATGGATGAAGAAGCTTCTTCATGATTATGGAATCACTCAAGACACGATGTGTGTATATTGTGATAATACAAGTGCCATAAACTTGTCCAAGAATCCAGTTCAACACTCGAAGTCAAAACATATCGAAATTAGGTATCATTTCATTCGAGATTTGGTGGAGGAAAGGACCGTGTACTTAGAGTTCATCAACACCGAGAATCAGAAGGCAGACATATTCACTAAACCTCTAGATGGCCCAAAGTTTGAATCTTTGCGTAAGACCATCGGTGTCGGTATCATTCCCTGAACTCTATCTCTTGTGTGAACCTATACTACTTTATGTTGCATACCTGTTGTTTTGGTTCCACATGTTTAGTGTCTAATTGTTTTGTTTTTTTTTATCTGTTTTGGTTTGCATCTGCTATTGTTTGTTGATCGTTCTTTTATTGCTCTGTTTTGGGTGTGTTCAAAAATTCAAAATCACATAAAAAATAGAAAATCCAAAAAGTTTGATCACTTTGTTGAGTTTTGTCTCAAAGCATGTTTTGCCCTGTACCTTTGTACTTATGGCTTTGTGCATTTAACGAGCTTAGCTTGTCTCTCATGCACTCATATCATTGTGGAAGAAATTCTGAAATCTATGTGACTGTTGTAAATAGATCTTCAACCTTGTCATGAATGATTAGTGAATGGTTTTGTTGATCTTGAGACATGCATAGACTCATGCCTATATATCTTCCCACTTTTATTTTTTTTGCTTAAAAGAGCTCTCTAATTGTAAATCTCCAAATGAAAAGAGATATAGAGCTGCAAAAGCCTGTCGCACAAACTAGTATTCGACTAGGAAAAAGGGAAAGCGACCAAAATAAAATGTATGATGCCCAACAAGCCAAAGGCTAACTCATAAATTGAAATATTAAAAATTTCAGGCATCTTTCTCTAAATGAGATTCTCTTTGCTCAAAAGTTGCAAATGATATGTTAAAAATGGAGCCAAATGAAAAGCTTCAATGAATTATTGTCTAGTACATGTGGGAGGTCATATATGCATGTTTCTATAATTGAGATAGATCACATAATCTAGTGCTAGTTGTGTATGCCTTGATTGAATTGATCATTGAAGCTTCACATTAGACTAAGGACTATCTCATTTTTGATATTCACACACAACACACAAGTCTATGTTCAATGAATGCCTTATTCATTTGTGTGATTGTACTTGTTTAAATGTGTTTACACATGCTCAATCTTTGTTGTTCAAACCCAAAAAGATTTTTGATGGTTTTATTGGTTTTTGAAAGTGATTTTATACTTTCTTGTTTTTTGTTTTTGGTTTAAATGCAAGTTTTTGTGTTTCTTAAAAAACTGGTTCAGGGGAAGTTTCGCGAGAATCTCGCGACTTAGAGCTTCCCGCGAAAAGGAGTTGAGGGATATTTTTTTCTTATCTTGTCACACAGAAACTCTCGCGACTGTCTCGCGACCAAACGCTACTCGCGAAATGCTGGTTAGCTAAAAATTGGATTTTTCCAATTTCAGACAGAAGTTACCGCGACTGTCTCGCGACTGTTTCGCGACATATTGCTTCTCGCGAAAATTCTGTGCTTCAGTGGCCCTTCTCGCGACTATTTCGCGACTGTGTCGCCACTCCCTAACCCGCGAAAATCGCGTGTTTTCTGTCTTTATCTTGCTGATGTGACAGTGTTTCAAAAACTCAAAAACTTCCCTCGCTCAACCTTTGTCGAACCTTTTTCAACCCAAGATCATTTTGTTTCCAAAACCCTTCATCTTTAAGCATCTTTTTTGCATTTCCATCTTCAAGGTATGTCTTCTAATGCATTTCCATTCAAGCTTTTGTCTTATTTTTTGCAGATTTTTCGTTAGGGTTTAAAAAAATTTGGGATTTTTCGAAAATTTAATTTTTTTAAAAATTGGGTGAATGTTTGTCAAATCTTTTGCTTGGGCTGTGTCCCATTGGTTATTTCTGCTTCTGTGTTGGCCCCTAGTGGCATTCTATCTTGTATTGAGGGCAGATTTTCCCTTGTTCATGCATTGCTCATGTCTTATTTGTTGTTGTGCACACTAAGTGTTTGTCAAAATGCCCAAGTGACATTTTTGTGCTATTCTGAAATCAAGTGATTTCAATCTATAGACTTTCACTTGTTTGACCTTATTTCACTCAATTTGGTCATTGATAGTGTGTCACATGCATCTTGCACTTGCTCTCACATACATACTCATGCACATTCAGCAGTGTTACTTCTGTTGTGTCCTCACTTGACTCTAATTAAGTTCTGTGCTCTGTGGTCTATGGGTTGTGCTCCTGTCTCCTGTTTGTGTTGTGGTGCACAGATGTCTCCATTCAAGACTTCCGCTGTGAAAGGAGGCCGCGACAAAGGGAAAGAACCGATCATTGACGTTGATGCTGATTCACCTAGACCAAAGCGAACTCGTGGCTCAACAGGAACTTTTGATCCTAACTTGTTCAAGTCTCATGCTGCTTTTGAATCCTTCAAGAACCACTTTCAGGGTGCTCCTTTGATAGTTGAGAGGGGGGTTGACCAGCAATCACTCAAAGACACACAAATACCTATTTGGTTTGCCACGAAAGATTGGAACTATCTGTTGTCAACTTTCGAGGATACCTATGAGAACATGGTTAAGGAATTCTATGCCAATGCCAGTGTCGTCGGCGATGAGATTAAATGCTGGGTTCGGGGAAAGACCTTTTCTGTCACACCAATGTACTTGGCAGAAATTCTACACATCAACCGGCCAATTCTCCCCATTCCGCCGGTTTATGATGAGCTGAACCCTGATGAAGAATATCTACGACAGTCTTTAGGAGCTGAATTGGAATTCTCATCCACAAGAAAGTCAATCAATGTGGCATCTCTTTCTTCCGAGCTACGACTTCTATCAATGATCATGTGTAGCAATCTCTATCCCCTGTCCAGCACTGGATATATGAACCTTGGACGAGCTTTGTTTTTGAACGATCTGATCACGGATGTCGAGATTGATGTGTGCTCTCACATCTTTCACATTTTGGCCAAAACAGTTGACCGGACAGCTTCAAGGAATTGTCTTCCTTTCTCTCGTCTTATTTCAAAGATTTTAAAGCTCAAAGGTGTCCGCCCATTGGATGATGAACGTCCATATCCAAGGCTAAGTCCAATCAACATTCGGTCTCTCCATGCTAGTATGAGCCATGCCAAGAAGAACCCCAAGCAGGAAACTCATGCACCATCGGGTTCCTCGAGTTCTGCAGCTCGTATCAATGATGAACAGATCAACAATATCTTTACTGCTCTTCAAGAGTTGAGTACAAAGATGTCCGGGTTTGGGACTATCATGTACACTCACCACCGACGTCTTGATGCACAACTCACAGCTCTCCAAACTCAGATGGATGAAATTCAACGGAAGCTAGAAGGGGATGACTAGCTATTCCTTGACAAAAAGGGGGAGATGATGTCTTTGATAGGGGGAGTATGGTGATAGGGGGAGAAGAAGTCAACTATTCCTGTGTTTACTTTGTGCTTTAAAAGCCTTGATACTCTGCTTTATTTAAGTTTTATTTCAGATATTTGTTGTGTTAGTCTCTTTGCTATGTAGCATACTTTACATGTACCCATGTTGCTTTTGTAAGCTTTAAGGGTTGTTTTGTTTCTTTGCATACTTTGTAGGCTTTTATGGTTTGTGCCATGTATTTGCAATACTTTGCTTATGCAGCCTTTATGCTTGTGCTATTGAAGTCTAATGTCATACATTTACTTCAGTACATCACTCTTGTGCCCTAGTAGGATTGTTCCTAGATGCATATACGTTCTATGCATTGGTTGAGTGATGAACACTCTTGTGCCCTAGTAGGATTGTTCCTAGATGCATATACGTTCTATGCATTGGTTGAGTGATGAACACTCTTGTGCCCTAGTAGGATTGTTCCTAGATGCATATACGTTCTATGCATTGGTTGAGTGATGAACACTCTTGTGATGAACACTCTTGTGCCCTAGTAGGATTGTTCCTAGATGCATATACGTTCTATGCATTGGTTGAGTGATGAACACTCTTGTGCCCATGTAGGATTGTTCCTAGATGCAAATACTTTGAGTATTTTGCATTGGTTGAGTGTTGGATTTGCAAATGGTACTCTTCATATGAGCTTATCATCTTGCATATCCGGATGTTCATTCCTTGTGTGAATGAGCATAGTAATTGCTTGTGTATAGTGATTACTTGTTTGATCTTGCCATGATCTAGTGTTTTCTATTTCATCTTGATTGATCATGCTATTGATGCTCCATATGTTTTTCAAGTTTTCTGCATACAATGATAATATTTTGTTGTTGTGTTTCAGGAGTTACTTGTTCATATGTTTCAAGAGCTTATCAGATTCTAGAATTAAGTGTGAGTGAGTTTTGCCTGTGTTCCCAAACTCACGGTTAAGTCTAGAGTCTGTTTTAGGGTTTTGTCACGGAATAGCCAAAGGGGGAGATTGTAAAGTTGTGATTTACAACTATGTGTTTTGTTGGCTTTTATTCCGTGCCAAATTTGATTGTAATTACTTTCAATTATTTATACCCTGTATTTGTTGTGGGAATTGTTGTAAGGGGTGTGTGATAGAGAGTGTGTGAAGACTCAAGCAAAGTGGAAGCTGATGGAATCTCGCGGGTATGTCGCGACTAAGCTTCCCGCGAAGTGAAGCATGTGCCTTGCACATGCTGGAATGCGAAGAGTCAGGACAGATGGAGACAGCTGTCTCTCGCGCGTATCTCGCGGGTAAGGCCTTCCCGCGAGACACCCGCGAGACATGCTGTTCTGCCAGCCTGTACTGACTGACTCACACATTCTGCACCTATCCTATATAAACCCCCATTACCCACAAATGTTGAGGAATGCTTCGGAGAGAAAACCCTAGCCAAACACATTTACAATTAGAGATTGTCATCCCCACCTTTCTCTATACACTTGCTTGTGGTATCTCCTCAACCCTTCCCTCTCCATTTCCACACCATTGAGAGGTTGATAGCCCAAACACTTACCACACCATTTGAGAGTGTTGAGTGACGTTTTGGTGCTGCTGGGAAGCATTGGAAGAAGCCAAGGATGGCAGATGCAACATGGAGCTTGTTGCGGGATCCGGAGAACTAGACAAGACACGGTTCCGAGAAGCCTTGTTGGAGTAGGAGCTTGGAGGGCTTAGGTGCATCGGGTAGATTAGGCTTGGAGGGTCTTTTGCTCACTCATGTATCCCAACTGATTGTCTAGTGGATCGATTTCCGCTTGGAGGGCGGCGGAGAGGTTTTTCGCCGAGTTCTTCGGTTTCCTCTTCGAAAACACGTCTTGGTGTTTTCTGTGTTTGCATCTTTCTTCCCTACTCTTTTATATTCCATTATACTGCTGTGTTGCTTAGTTTATGGATTAGAGTAGATTATTGATTATACGCTTGTGTTTACACGTTTCCGCACTTAATATTAAGTTTGTGTAAAATCAACCAAGCCGTAATTTTAATTGGGGGTCTAAACAGCTCTTGTGTTTTTCAACACATTTTAGAGCTTTCAAGTCTCTTAGCAGAGCACCACAATAGTGGTACTTTCCCCCACAAAATACTTGTTTTATTGCTTCTGAGTGCCTTTTTCTAAACATTGATGCATTTCTAGCTTTCTAAACATTGTAAATATCTAGGGTTTGATTTGAAACTAAAAAAATTATAAGACTTAAATTTTAAGAGTTTTAAACTTCAAGGTTTTAATTTGAAAGTTTTAAAATTATAGGGTTTAATATGAAACACCACTAAAGTATATGTTTTAAAATATAATATGCCCAATACTTTATTTATAAACCTTACCAACAAAACATCCACCCATACACCGTTACGAATGTGGCACCAGTCTCGGTGAGGCTCTCTCCTTGCCAGATTGAGGCCATTAATGATTTCCCCTTGGACTCACCCAGCAAGATGTGGATGCAAATGGCAATGGAAGAGTCTATGACGTTCTCCAATGACATTGAAGAAAATTGAATGGGAAGATATGCAAAATGATTCTCTTTGGGACCCTTAGGTAACTTTCAAATTATATAACAATATTTTTTAGTTCATAGGATAACATAACCCTCTATATTAAATTGTTATATGCATCAATTTGATTTTCTATAGTTTTTCTATAGCATCTATGACTAGGAGGGACATAATTTGACTTACAAAAAGTCATAAAAGTATAGTAAGAGAAGATTGTAATTGAAAAAGAACATGCTGGGCTTGCTTATTATTTAGTTCAAGCACTAAAACTTGAATCTGGGAAATAGAGAGGGCTTCTAAGGCATTGGATTTTGTAGCAGAGTATACAAAGATTCACTGTTTCATGGAATAGAACCTGAAGGCCATTGTGTTTTTGAGGGAAAGCCACCTGTATTAATCTCAGAATGGGTTTTGGCCCATATTGGCTACTTTTTTTTTTTTTTTTTTTTTTTTTGGCTACTAGTTTGGAAGGGTGTGGTGTGATTTATATTTTATTATTAATGGTTTGATGTAATAGAATTGGATTGTTATTTAAATGAATAAGTTCCTTATTTGATTTGTTATCCACTTCTTTTTCATTATTCTATTTATATATTTCATTTTGGAGGGACTATTAATCTTCCATCTTTAAGGAAATGATTTTTCTATTCTTGTACCACCCACATGGCAAGACTTAAATCCACGTGGCATAAGATAATTTTTAACCAATTCACCTTTTTCAATGTGATGTGGCGTTATACAAAGTGCTGTAAAAGGCTTTCTTTTTCTAGCTAGTTTGAGTTTCTATGGAAAACGTAGTTACAATGGGCAATCCTCATTCAATTTAAATCCTTTGAAATAGATAGAGAAAAGTGCCAATGTATTGTTGATCAAAGATGGGTTCGTATGGGAGAACTTATTATGGATTGTAATCAATAGAAAGAATAATGAGGTATTGACTTATGCCTCTGGTAAAAATATAAGATTGTTTTGGTTTGAATGAGGGCATTTACATAACTTTAGCTGTTATAGTGCATGATATCAAACTCGACCAACTCTAGAGTTTGTTCAGGTTTTCCAGGGGAGTCACAATATCGTATGGAAATCATTTCAGACCAATTCTGACTCATTTTGGACAATACCATGTTAATGATGACAATAAGAACTGTTAACGTGTATAGTGTTGTGGGTTTTAGGCCCAATTAGATTACTTGTATAACATACATTCTTGTACTGCACTCATATGCCTCCTATATAAAGGCACTCATGTATATTCTTTCATTATGAAATACAATACTACAGATTTCAGTATTTCTAACATGGTATCAAGGCTATCTTCTTGTGGCCATGGTTTTCTGTCCTTGCGGTATATTTAAGAGCAATCTTTGTATTCCTCGGTGTTTTTCGCTGCGTTTATCTTCTTTGGCTTCCTACTGCTGCCGTCAAAACTCTCCGGTATAGTTATGCCACTATTAGAAGTCGCATCAACACTGCAAGACCATTGCCTTCCTCAAATTACCGTCACAGAGCCAAACTTCATTCAAGGGATCTTCTCAACCTTATCAAATCTCAAGATTTCATCAAGCTTCCATCTTGAGTTTGAGAGGGAGTGTTAAAGATATATTAGCCCATTAGCATAGGCCCAAGCCCAAGCTTAATTCTACTTTGTGTGCAAGCCAAGTCTCCTACTTGTGCTAGAAGTCTATTAGTCTAAGGTTTAATCTACTATATATACACATGTTATGGTTCATTGTAACACAGGATTTGTACTATACTCTAATATATTATTGATGTAGCCCTTTAGAGTTTCCTCCGTGGATGTAAGCCGTTAGGCTGAACCACGAAACCCTCGTGTGTTATTGTGTTCTATACTTTATGCTTTCGCTACCGCATCCATATTAGCATATTCAACATGGTGTATCAATGCTAATATCTAACATTTTCATTGCAGTCTTGTCTCTATTAGTGTTATTCCAGACTTGCAATTGCTTCCGCTGTTACAACTGCTGTTGCAGATATTCACCGTTAAACCTCTGACGCATCTCAGTTATCGTCTCTGGTTCAGACTTGCAGCTGCCATCGTTCAGAGTCTCGAGACCACTGCCATATCATCGCCGTCGTGATCCTTGCTCCGATTGTGTTTTTGTAAGCATCACTAAGATCGTCCACCGCCGATTTACCATTTAGTGAAAACCTGACCACCATCAGAGGTTCCACGCCCTCTCACGCGCCGCCCAAATAATCTGCGCATAAGATCACGCGCTTCACGCGCCGTTTGTCTTCTTCACGTGCTGCCACGCGCTAGATTTGCACCTGCTGATGTCAGCCCTAGGTGACGTCATTACTGCCAGGTCAACCCTAGCTGACGTCATCACTCTGCGTCATTGATTACGCCATCACAGTCAGCCACTTACATCAGCAAACGTCAGCTGCTTACGTCATCTTGCTGATGTCATCCTAGTTAGCTGACCTCCCCGTTGATCGTTGACTTTTCAAAGTTGACTTTTTGCAGTCCAGGTGCTTCTTACCTAGTTTTTCGCGTAGATTTCATTTTTGCAATCCGTTTTTGCATATTTTGCTTCTAAATGAAGAATAAGGATAGGTCTTCTTCTTGTTGCAATAATCGTAGCCGACAATCTAGCAAACGTTTTTGTAATTTTTGCAAACGTTTTGGCCACAATATTGAGACTTGCTATCATCGCAACAAATTAGCTGTTTCAATTTCTGCTGCTACTGTTGCTAACACTAAGAGTCTCTAACCAATGGCTCCCATCTCTGCACAGTCTAAATCTTCAGGACGCACTTTCACCATGTCCACAGATGACCTTAAAAACATCATCGCCAATGTCATTCATATAATTGGTAATGCATCTTATTCTTCTTCTCTCTCAGCTTTATCTGGTATGTCTCCTTCCTCTTGGCTTATGAATTCCGCTTGTTGCAATCACATGACACCTCACTCGTCCTTATTTTCTGAACTCAAACCTGCACCACACCCTCTTAATATTCGCACAGCAAATGGTTCCACTATGTCTGGCCATAATATAGGTTCTGTTTCAACCTCCAACCTCTCGGTTCCTAGGGTCTTTAATGTTCTTGACCTTTCTTACAATTTATTTTCTGTGGGACAATTAGCTGAGTTATGTTATCAGATTATATTTGATTATTCTGGGTGTATTGTGCAAGATCCGAGGACGGGACAGGAGCTTGGGACCGGTCCTAGAGTTGGGCGTATGTTTCCTGTGGACAACCTTCGTCTTCCACTTGTTGCTCCTGTTTCTATTGCTGCAGCTACTATAGTTTCTTCAATTCCTTCCCTTGCACTTTGGCATGCTCGACTTGGTCACGCATCTTCCTCTCGGGTTCAACAATTGGCTTCTAGAGGTTTGTTAGGTTCGGTGTCTACAGAAAATTTTGATTGTGTTTCATGTCAGTTAGGAAAACAACCAGCTTTGCCTTTCAATATTAGTGAATCCATATCCACTGATATCTTTGACCTCATTCATTCTGATGTTTGGGGGCCTTCCTCTGTCTTTAGTATTGGTGGGTCTCGATATTTTGTTGTCTTTGTTGATGATTACTCTTGCTATAGCTGGATTTTTAATATGAAACATCGTTCTGAATTATTGGAAGTATATTCTAATTTTGCAAAAATGGTTGAAACTTAGTTTTCCAAACGCATCAAAATTTTTCGATCTAATAATGCTCTTGAATACACTCAATATGTTTTCCAAGCTGTTTTGCATTCATATGGCACTGTTCATCAACTAACTTGTCCAGGCACCTCTCAACAAAATGGTAGAGCCGAACGAAAACTTTGTCATATTCTTGACACTGTTCGTGCTCTCCTTCTCTTTGCCAAAGTTCTTGCTCCTTTTTGGGGTGAAGCTGCTCTTCATGTTGTTCATACTATTAATCGCATTCCGAGTCCTGTTATCTAAAATCAAACTCCATATGAGCGCCTTTTTGGGTCACCTCCAGACTATCACCACCTTCGCTCCTTCGGTTCTGCTTGTTTCGTTCTTCTTCAGCCATATGAGCATAACAAACTTGAGCCTTGGTCAAGGCTTTGTTGTTTTCTTGGCTATGGCGAAACTCAAAAGGGGTATCTGTGTTATGATCCTGTCTCTCATCGTCTTCGTGTCTCCCACAATGTTGTTTTTTGGGAACATCGCCTCTTTGTCGAGCTCTCTCACTTCCGTGCCTCCTTGTCTTCCTCCTCTATCTTAGAACTTTTTCCAGATGAGGCACATATTCCTTCTGTAGTTGCTCTTGATCCTCCTATAGTTACTCCTGATTCTCCTGTAGACTTCTCTGTCCAACCACCAGATATCACTGATCCCTTTCCTAGTTCACCCTTTAATGAACAGGTGGAAGATGAACAGGTTGAAGACGAGCTACCCAACCCCAACCTTGAGCTTGGGTCCCCTGCTCCTGCTCTGCCTGAAGATCTTGCACAAGACATTCCACCTCGTCACTCAACTTGGGTAAGATCTATTCTTGCACATTTACTTGATTATCATTGTTACACTGCCCTTGCTACACTACACGAGCCTCACACCTATCGTGAGGCTTCCACTGACCCTTTATGGCAGATTGCAATGAAAGAGGAACTTAATGCATTATCTAAAAACCATACTTGGGATTTGGTGACACTCCCCCCCGGGAAATCTGTGGTTGGTTGTAAGTGGATCTACAAAATTAAGACTCGCTCTGATGGGTCCATTGAGCGCTACAAAGCTCGTCTTATTGCAAAAGGATTTACACAGGAGTATGGGATTGATTATAAAGAGACCTTTGCTTCGGTTGCTCGTATCTCATCTGTTCGTGCCCTCTTAGCTGTTGCTGCTGCCAGTAAATGGGACCTTTTTCAGATGGATGTCAAAAATGCATTCCTCAATGGGGATTTAAGTGAAGAAGTGTATATGCAACCTCCTCCTGGTCTCTCTATTGACTCAAACAAGGTTTGTCACCTTCGACGTGCACTTTATGGCCTTAAACAAGCTCCACGAGCTTGGTTTGCCAAATTCAGCTCTACCATCTCTCGCTTGGGTTACATGGCCAGTTATTATGATTCTGCCTTATTTCTTCGTCGTACTGACAAAGGCACTATTTTACTTCTCCTATATGTGGATGATATGATCATAACTGGTGATGACCTCAGTGGCATTCAAGAACTCAAGGTTTTTCTCAGTCAGCAGTTTGAGATGAAAGATCTTGGACATTTCAGCTACTTCTTGGGTCTTGAAATCACTCATTCTACAGATGGACTTTATATTACTCAAGCCAAGTATGCCTCTGAACTCTTGTTTCGAGCTGGACTCACTGATAGCAAGACTGTTGACACTCCAGTTGAGCTTAATGCACATCTGACTCCCTCAGGGGGGAAACCGTTGTCTAATCCCTCTCTTTACAGACGCTTGGTTGGTAGCCTAGTTTATCTCACTGTCACTCGTCCAGACATTTCCTATGTGTTCACCAGGCGAGCCAGTATCTGTCTGCTCCACGATCGACTCACTATGCTATTGTTTTACGCATTCTTCGATACCTAAAGGGCACTATCTTCCATGGTCTTTTCTACTTTGCTCAGTCTCCTCTTATTCTCCGTGCATTTTCTGATGCTGATTGGACAGGAGATCCCACTGATCGCAGGTCCACCACTGGTTATTGCTTTCTTCTTGGTTCTTCTCTGATTTCTTGGCGAAGCAAGAAACAAACTCATGTGGCCCGCTCCAGTACTGAAGTAGAATATCGTGCCCTTGCTGATACCACATCTGAGCTCCTTTGGCTACGATGGCTTCTCAAAGACTTAGGTGTGTCTACATCCTCTGCTACTCCTCTTTATTGTGACAACCAGAGTGCCATTCATATTACTCACAATGATGTCTTCCATGAACGGACTAAACACATCAAGATCGATTGTCATTTTATCCGTTATCATCTTGTCCATAGTACTCTCAAGCTGATCTCAGTCTCCTCTAAAGATCAACTTACAGATATCTTCACCAAGTCACATCCTAAAGGACGCCTTCGTACTTTGGTTGACAACCTCAAGTTGGTCTCACATCCACCTTGAGTTTGAGGGGGGCTGTTAACGTGTATAGTGTTGTGGGCTTTAGGGCCAACTAGATTACTTGTATAGCATATATTCTTGTACTGCACTCATATGTCTCCTATATAAAGGCACTCATGTATATTCTTTCATTATGAAATACAATACTACAGATTTCAGTATTTCTAACATGAACCAATCCTTTTGCTATTACCATCTTTTTGCCAAGCATTTGGATAAAAAGAACGAATTCGAAATTGAAGCATGAACAATGGTGGTAAAGATGGATTTTCTTGGTGTTTCTATTGTTAACGATAGCATAAATAGGAATGTCTATAATTTTGTGTTAAAAAAAAAAAATCAGGAATAGACTTTCGAATTGGAACGCCAAAAGCTTTTCTCTGATTAGCTGAGTCACTCTCATTAACTCAACAACCGCAGTTATTTCCACACACATCATGCAATGTGTTCTCTTTTCCAGTAGAGTATGTAACGAAATTGACAAATTAAAGACTTTTTTTTTTTTTTTTTTTTTTTTGTGGGGGCATACACTTGGGGAAAAAAAAAAAAAAAAAACTTAGTTGGGTAGGACACAACTGCCCAAACCACAGATATAAGGAGGGTTAGGCATTAAGCGAGCCTCATACTGCAACAAGGCCCATACTTGCAAAAAGAATCTGGGCCGTATAAGGATGTTTGCGCATCAACAGGAAATGTAGCTTGAATTATCACACCATAAAACGGAAGTCTATCATTTCATTTGGGCTTAGCTTATGTGAAACAAAGGAGATATGTAGTGAGGACTCGACCCAGCTAATAAAATGGCATGTTTATTCACTTACTAAATGACCATTGGACAGGTTTGGGAACCACTAGGCAGGGAGGAAATGGACCTCAGACTTGTAAGTATTTGGGATACAAAGAGAATTGGAATCTTGATACAATTTTTTTGGTACAAGCACTTAGCCATTACACCAAAAACTATAATTGATGGTAAGGACGCAATTTTATTCCCTTAAAGGATGGCAATCCAACACTAATAGATTGATTGAGATCTAGCCCAATCTAACCTTTGCCTCTGTATGATGCTTGACTTGGCCCACTAAGCCTCCGCCCAACATAGTCTATCACTTTGTTTCAATAGATCTTAATAATCATTAGGGTTGTGGCAAAGCCCTCCTTTTCCAATCAAGTTAACTCTTTAACTTGGACTCCTTAGAATAGATTTTTTTAGACAACCTTGAGTCAACCTACCAAATCACTCTTGACTTGGCATTCCTTCATCCCAGACTTCCCTCTTGGAAGTGGATTTGGAAAATCAACTCCATATCTCAGGCTGACTTACCATGAGAGATTCAGAAATATCATCTTAGATGACAATTGCTTGTTATAATACCCCCAAGACCCTAAGCACATTTTTAAGGATTGTCTCTCTTTAAGTCAAATTTAGGAACTAATAGGGAATATATTTATTTTCTCTGCCTATGAAAGAATATGTCAAATTTATATACTTTAATTCACCAATTTCAATTAATTTGGATTCTTGATGGAGACTTGTTTTCCTCACAACCTTGTGGCAAATCTGCAATGCCCGAAATAAGAATGTCTTCAAGGACCAAGCTTTTGAAACAATGATCATTTTTCATAGAATTAGAACTCTATCCACAGATTCTCTACTTCTCACACTATGAGTAATTTCATGGCGACCAGCTAATAGCCATATGAAGCACCGCGTTAATTTATTTTATTTTCTTCAGATGCCATTTACTACAGGCTTTATATAAATTAAATAAATAAATAAATAAAGTTACTACAAGTTTTACTATATAAATATTTTTTTTTTGAGAGAGAAATATATGAATATTTGAATTGCATTACACATCAATTTTGAGTTCAATTAATGTAATAATATTGGTAGTACTCCTAGCAATTACAAATTGACTTTTTTGGATCATGCAGATACACGAAGTTGTAGGGGGGGGGGGGGGGGGGGATGGCTGAGAGACCTGGTTTCCTCCAAGTCTCCTCATTCAAAATAATAATCATTGTTGAGTTTTTTTTGCAAAGCTCATGTAAATGAAAATTTTAAAAACTGTAAATATATATAGTTTTTTTTTTTTTTTTTAGTTGAACATAAAATTTTCATTAGTTGAGAAAGAAAACAATATGGTATTTTTTAATTTTGTATATAAATTAAAAATAAAAAAAACTTGCCCTGGTTGGTTTTGTAGAGGGTTAAATTAATAGTTTAATACACTTAAAGATTAAATATTTTCATGAGAAGATATTTGTAATAGATGAATAATTTTAATATATGATACTACAAATTTTTTTTTAAAATAAATTATATATATTATAATATTGCATTACAAAATAATTACATACATCACACGGGCCGTAACTATTACTTATCAATGCCTCATCCCAACCTCAAGCCTCATGGCTTATAAGATCATCTACAATTAAAGACTCCTTTGCAAATCTAGATTATTATTTGGGTTGGCTTTAAATCCCTGGACCCATGGAATCCAAAGACCCTCCCACATATCAATGCTATTAGTATCACCTACATATCATGCACTTATAGGTTTTTCAAAACCTCTCCATATCAATGGTCCTTTCCTTTCAACCACCTTTGCCACTTCTTGCTATATGTCCATACTTGCCTCTTAACACTTGAAACAAAGGATGTCTTGGTCAAAAGCAATCGCATCCAACTTAGTTTAGCAATTATGGCTTGATTAAATTGTTTGAACTTTCTGAAACCCAGTTCCCCACTTTTGCTTAGGCTGCCGAATCAAATCCCATGTTTTCCAACCAACAGACCTGCCATATCCATCAAAATTTTCTGACATCAGCTCCCCTTTTTTTCACACTGCAAATTGAAAGAAGCCATAGTGTATGTAGAGATAGACTATGTCACGCAGCTGCTGTATCATATATTAATTCATATAGTATGAATTCTTATGCTGTAAATGAAACCGTGTATGCAAGCCAGGGGACCTTCAGCTGTTTTACAACTGGCATCCAAAATTCACAGAGCTCTGTTTATACTATTGCTTTTGGTAATTAGAAACGGTTTTTTCGGATTCATGTTAACTTAATGTAATATTGAAAGGTGTATTGGTACCTTTTCAAACGATATGGCTATATTTTATAATGTACTTGAACTGCTTATAATGTACTTGAACTGCTGCAGCTCACAATCATTTTAGAAGTGTACATACCATTCAATCAACGCAATGCTGACTGCCCACATATAAAAGTCCCTTCTGCCGCAGCTCCTAAATATGTGCTTCATTAGAAGTCAAGATTTTAATCATTCACATTCCATAATATGCTCCAAGATTGACATTAGCTTCTATATGTTGTCAGCAGATTCCTTTAGCAACGTCGGCTTCTACATTGGCCTGATATGCTGATTTAATTTGAAGAAAGATATTAACAATAGAATGGTTTGGCCATAACTATCAACTAGACAAATCCCTGAAAAAATCAAAGAAGATTACATTAGCTATCAACTTGTTCGAAGCTTCCAACAGTGTTTGTTGACTTTTTAATTGCAAGGATATATTCTAGAATGAAGACTGCATTAATGCTTAGCTAATCGTACAGCGTGACTGATAAAAAGTAGTAGCTTCTAAACGTCTACAAAATTCACAACTTATGCTCTCATAGACATTAAGTCAAAATCACTACACAAGAGAATTGTGCAAATTAAGTTAACTGAAAGTATAGCTTGTATACCATCCAATAACAATAGGCTCAATTGAACGTCATCCTGTAGAAATCATTATAACTGGTACAGACTAAAACCTCTTCAAAAAAAAAAGGAAAAGACCATATTTTGAAGTCATTATGAAACAAGATACAAGGACATGTCACTTGAATACATTTCCAAATCATTATAACCGAAACCATTTGCAAATTCAATACAACATACAAGGATTTTCAACTAAAAAAAATAGTCATATTGATAGAAATGCTTATGCACATCCAGTAGCAGTAGCCTCAACTGAAATTCAAGCTAAGAAAATCTTCACTATTTAGCAGCTGATCAAAGTATAAGTAAGACATGAGTGTCATCTTCTAGAGACCTAAATTGTTATCACCTACATATATGTGAAAACTTGAGTTAGTATGGTACTATAATTAAAAATAATAATAATAATACTTCGGGCAAATTACAACTTACTCACCTGTGGTTTGGCTGAAATTTAAATTGTTTATCTGTGGTTTGAAATTTGACACTTTACCCACCTGAGATTAGCTTAGTTAAAGTTTCGTAACTCGCTTCTTTTAAAAATATAGCTAAATATGTAATTTCACTTTACTATTATGTCTCTATCCTCAAAAAAACACAAAAAAAAAATATAAAAATACAAGATCAAATAAGATAAAAAAGAATCCAATGGAACACTTGCATCATGGAATTTCAAACCACAAGTAGGCAACTTAAATTTTGATCAAGTCTCAGGTGAGTAAAGTGTCAAATTTCAAACCACAGTAAGCAATTTAGATTTTGGTCAAACTTCAGGTGGGTAAAGTGTCAAATTTCAAACATGTAGACAACTTAAATTTCAGTTAAACCATAAGTAGGTAAATTGTAATTCCTAATATTTAACTCATGAATAATCAGTATAATTGGAGTTCCTCCTTGCCCTTTTTGGAAGGCATAGCACCAATGATTATATGAAGTATAGACATGGTAGAGAAGGAAGTACTATGGTAACTATACAGTCTCTAGCTTTCACGTTTCAAAAATTTATGATGAAAATTTCTCTTGCTTTTGCCAGTACTACAGAAGGTGAATATGAAAATTAGCATAATACTTGAACACTTACAAATGGGATGCCAAAATAGGACCGAACCATCTACCTTATAAAAATTCATAAAATTTATAACGTTCATCCTCATCATCATCATCATCTTCATCATCATCCTCATCATCATCCCCATCATCATCACCATCTGCATATATGTGTAAACCTAAGTTAGTATGATAATAATAATAATAATTCACTCATTACTAATGAGTGTAATTGGAGTTTGCTTGCTACAGGTTTTGTTAGGCATGACACCAATGATTACAAAGAATATACATGGTAAGGAAGGAAATACTATACAGTCTCTAGCTAGTTTTTACATTTCAAAAATCTATCAGGAAAAGTTGTATTGCATTTGCCAGCACAATATGAATATGTAAAATAACATAATATCTGATAGTTACAAATAGGATGCCAAATCAAGATTGAAAGATTTACATTAGCAAAATCCATAGAGAAATGTATTGGGTGAAGCTTGAGAATGTATTTCCTATCTAGATCATATTCTTGTAAGTGATGATGATATAGAGGCTTAGACAATTGGCAATAAACTCGTGTGGCAAAATTTAAGTTTAATTTTCAGGAACTCAGAAAGTACAGGGTGATTGGAATTGCTTGCGCATGGTGAGCCAAAAGAAAAAAAAGGAAAAATGACGAGACTTACTTGCCAATAACAAAACCAAATGTATAGATAGAAAGAAAATAAGATAGATAAGGATTGGACATCAATGGGAAGGATGGTTGAGATGGTCATTACCAGTTAATTTATAGATGGGTACTTCCCCAAAGCTCGCAATCAAACATTGTGCATTTGTTTGGTTGAACTCGTCCACATCTTCCTCGTATACCAAACTGACCCCAAATTCCCTCACATTCAGCTGACTATCCTTAAATATAACCTTAATCTGACTGCATTCACCATTCCCAACAGTAGCAAACCACTCATCACGAGACAAATACAATAGGCAATTACTGAAATAAAATTCTGTTTTGACCACAACATTTATCCAGGTAGTAAAATGTTCAAACGCACAGTGATTTTGAGTCATTTCACCAACGGCTATCTCATAAGCTCTAATATCACCACTTAAATCTGCTACTAATGCCCAGAGAGCTAATCCTATCCATTTATTATTATACCAATTTGAAGGCAGCTCTATGCTTATTGAATTCTCCATTATTTCAGTTAAACATAACGGCATAATTATCTGAAACTCAGTTATAGATCTAGCCTCTTTCCTTTTGGAAGAAGTTCCATAAACGGTTTTACGACAAAGGAATCCCTGTACCTGTACCCAAAACACAACTATTGTTAACTATTATTATTTAACAATTCAAGAGAGAGAGATTACCTGTAGTAAATGGAACAATATTGTAAATTCCTTTTGACTGTGCCTCTCATCATACGGAAGCCACTGGGAGAGAGGTTGTGACCAAATACTCAGTTTGACCCGTGCTGGTAGCCATTTTAGGGAATTACAAAATTCCACATTTATATATCTTACAGTTGATGGAAGCCTTGGCAACGATTTTAGTTTTGAGCATCGAACAAGATCGAGTTCTTGAAGAGACCTCAAATTATCCATGTTGCTTGGAAGACATTCGAGATTTGTGCGTCTTAGACCTAAGAAAGTAAGGGCAGTCAAAACACTTGATCGATGAGGGTGGTACTTTCTTACTATCAGTCCAATTCAAATCGAGTCCCAATAGGCTTTTCATAATTCCTGTAAATTTCGAAAACGAACTGATTTTTGAGCAAAATGCAAGGTGAAGCTCCGTAAGGGACTGCATTACAGCAGACATGCAGGGAAGATCGGTAAGAGATTCGCAGCCTTCCAAAAGTAAATACCTGAGCTTGCTGAGTTGTCTAATAGACGGGTGAATCTCTACCAAGCTAAGGCACCCAGAAAGGTTTAGTCTCTCAAGCATCGGAACACCTGAAAAGTCAGGTGTCCTGATAAGGTTTTTGGAACCACAAAGATTAATGAACTTTAAGTTGACTGAACGCTGTTACCAAAAAAATAAAAAGAGTTTTCGTTAAACAAGCTCCTTTGGTTGGGAACTGGATGACCAACATTTTAAAGGACAGTAGTCCCATGAAAGATGCCTTAGTTGATTAGGAACAAAAAGTTGTCTTTGGTTATTAGGAACAGCAAGATCTGCTGGGTCATAGCAGTAGCGTGTCTCCTCAATTATCATCAATCTAAAGATTAGACATCTTTGATAATAACACTCCAGAAAATTCTTCAAAGTCAAAATAATTTTCCTTGTATTCAACGACTATGGCTTGAATTGCTTCTGTTGCCTAAGATTTCAAAAGCAAAGGCTTGGTGATTTGCAGTTTTGCACAATCAAATGACAAGAATACTAAAATTATTCAAGCTTTATACCGTTTTTAAAGCTGTAAAGGAGATTAAAAAAAAAAAAATCTACTCCCTAAGTTTTCCATATATAAAACTCTTTAAAATATATATTTCTTTTAAAGGCCCTCCAGTATGCTAGGCCCAACCTCAAATTTAATATTTAAAAATAGGAAAATGTACATCAAATTATATACCATTTGGCATTGCGATTTTGTGGAGAAAAAGAGATTTAAATGAAAGTGCAATAAGATTGGTGTTTGGTTTTGCATTTTTAGGAAAATTACATTTTTATAATAGAAGAAAAGTTGCATTTTCAAATAGCAGCTCATGGAAATCACTATAAAATTGCATTTTCACACTGCAATTTTTCATATCAATAATAATTTCTACATATTGTACCAAACACTTAATTTCATTTTTAAGAACATATTTTCTAAACACAACTCCTAAAGTTTTCAAAACATGAATTTTCATAAAACTAACCGAAACGGATTCTAAAGAGTCCCATTTGTAACTAATAGATCGTAGTACAACGTCATATGTTGATAGTAAAATGTACTACATATAAAGGCCTATTAGTAGATTGTATTTCATCTTTTTTTTTAGTCTTTTTTTCTTATTAATCTGTTTAAAATTCATACATTAAAACTTGAAAGGTGCACTTCTACCTTTTAGAAATTCAAGACCAAGAGGGGGGGAAGGAAATCACAACATTACTTTTAAAGTGATGGAAAAAGAAAATAAAGCCTATAGAATGATTTTTTTATATTAAAAAAAAATGTTAAGATAGCCTTTTGTTCTAGGTAGTAACCAAGAGATGAATAATTAGTTCATTACATCAAGAAAAATAAATTCAATTTCATAAACAATTACAAAGAGATAATATATGTTTTCAAAATATAAGAGATCATCATTGACAATATATTAGCATGGTAATTGGTAAATGAATGTTTTATTCTTGATTTCGTTACATAAATACTTATTGAACAAAATTATTTTACTATACCAATTCAATATTATTCATTGAAATAAAATTATAGCTTTGTCATTTTTCTTACCATATCGTTCTTCAATACATGAAGCAAGTCCTCAACAAGCCACAATCGACTTTACTTTCCAAGCTTTCCACCTGATTCAAAACAAATAATTTTTTGACCCATTTCTGATAGTAGATCATGCATCCTAAAATGTCCATTGTCATCCACCATTAGGAGAGATCTTTCCACAAGAACACTTACACCAATTCTTGCATTAAAACCACAATTCTCTACTATTTGTATTACTTCATCTTTCCTTTCCCCTCTAAAGAAACATGCAATATCTAAGAATATCTCCTTCCACATTTCCTCTAGTCCATCATAACTTATTTTTAGTATATTAAATATTTCTCCTTTATTTTTCTTAAAACTGTGCAATGCACTTTGCCATTCATCTATTGTTCTTCCAACCAAAAAGGAACCCAAAGTAACAAGAGCTAATGGAAGGCCATTAGCATATTTCACAACTTGTTGGGAGAGTTGCATATAACCTTTTTTGGGTTGCTTATTTTTGAAGGCTTTCAAACAAAAAAGTTTCAAAGCATCATCATTATTTAATCCATTAGGATTATATCTTTTAAGCACTCCATGTTGGATCAACACATGTTCATCTCTAGTTGTTATAATGATCCAACTCCCCAATCCAAACCAACCATGGTCTCCAGCCAAATATTTTAATTGATCCAAATGGTCAACATCATCTATAACAAGTAAAACTTTTTTGTGACACAACCTTTTCATAATCATCTCAACTCCATCATAGAAATTCCTTATACATATATTTCTATCGACCAAAGTGTCTGCAAGAAGCTGCTGTTGTAATATAGGCAAACCATGTTTTTTTGAATCTTCCCTAACATTAGCAATAAAACTAGAACCATCAAAATGACTACGAAATTCATCATAAACAATTCTAGCAAGAGTTGTTTTTCCCAAACCCCCCATACCATAAATCCCTATCATGCGAACATTATTCTCAAAACCTAAATACGAAGGGATAAATTTTGCCATAGTAGATTCTATTCCTATCAAGTTTGTGGTAATGCTTGAGAATTTAGAACTCAATTTCTCCATCATCTCTTTGACAATGTGTTGGATAAATTCAGACTCATGCCTGTGAAGAAGATAGAAAATAATTACGTGATGGTCCAAACCAATTATAAAACTTCAGGGGAGAAAGAAAAATATTTGGCAAGGATATTCCTTGGGAGTGATCTTTTCATGAATTAGTTTGCTAATTTTCTTAGGTTAGCAATGATATTAGATCCACTAAATCCAAAATCTATTTCGGCCAGAGATACAAAAAATTAAAAAGTATTTCATTTACAACTATGTATTTTGTTGGCTTTTATTCCGTGCCAAATTTGATTGTAATTGTACTTCATCTTTTGTACCCTGTATTTAATGTGAGATTTGATTGTAAGGGTTGTGTGATAGAGAGAGAGTGTGAAGACTCAAGCAAATTGAAGACTGAAGAGTTTTCGCGGGTAGCTCGCGACTAAGCATCCCGTGAAGTGACCCATGTGCCTTGCATATGCTGGAACGCGAAGAGTCAGGCCAGGATGGAGACAGCTGTGCCTTGCGATTACCTCGTGGGTAAGGCCTTCCCGCTAGACACCCGCGAGACATTCTGTTCTGCCAGTATGTCCATTCTGATACACACTTTCTGTGCCTACACTATTTATACCCACATTACCCACAAATGTTGAGGAGTGCTTCTGAGAGAAAACCCTAGCCAAACACCTTGAGAATTAGAGATTGTCATACCCACAATTCTCTACACATTTGCTTGTGGTATTTCCTCAACTCTTACCTCTCCATTCCCATACCATTGAGAGGTTGATAGCCCAAACACTCACCACACCCTTTTAGAGTGTCAAGTGACGTTTTGGTACTGCTGGGAAGCATTGGAAGAAGCCAAGGATGGCAGATGCAACATGGAGCTTGTTGCGGGATCCGAAGAACTAGACAAGACACGGTTCTGAGAAGCCTTGTTGGAGTAGGAGTTTGGAGGGCTTAGGTACATCGGGTAGATTAGGCTTGCAGGGTCTCTTGCTAACTCATGTATCCCAACTGATTGTCTAGTGGATCGATTACCGCTTGGAGGGCGGCGGAGAGGTTTTTCACCGAGTTCTTCAGTTTCCTCTTCGATAACACATCGGCGTGTTATCTTGTGTGTGCATCTTTCTTCCCTACTCTTTTACATTCCATTTTACTGCTGTGTTGCTTTGACTATGGATTAGAGTAGCTTATTTGTTTATCCGCTCGTATTTACATTATTCCGCACTTAGTATTAAGTTAGTGTAAAATTTATCGAGCCGTAATTATAATTTGGGGGTCTAAACAGCTCTTGTGTTTCCAACACATTTTCGAGCTTTCAATTGGTATCAGAGCGGGGACACTCGCTGCGGTTTAAATACCTGAGTGTGTTCCTTAACCCTGTTTGAGATGGACCGGTCTCAATCTCTAAATGTTCCACCATTTTTTTATGGTAACAATTATGCTTGATGGTAACAATTATGCTTTCTGGAAAGTCCGAATGAAGGCATTCTTGTGTTCTATTGATGATACTTTATGGGATGCGGTTGAAATAGGATGGACTAGGCCGGAGGCTGCCAAATCCACTTGAGATAAGGCAGCTCTTGTGGCAGCTAATGCTAATAGTAAAGCCTTGAATGCTATTTTCTGTGGTGTGTCTCCAAATGAATTCCACAGGATTTCACACAAAACGGTTGCCAAAGAAGCCTGGGAGATATTGGAAACCACCTATGAGGGTACTAAGAAAGTTAAGGACACAAAGCTCTAGATGCTTACCACCAAATTTGAAGAGCTCAAGATGGGTGATGATGAACCTTTTGATTCATTTTATGGGAAGCTCAATGAAATTGTGATTGCTAAGCTCAATCTCGGTGAGAAGATTGAAGATACTAAGGTGGTGAGAAAAATATTGAGGTCCTTACCAGAAAGTTTTCGAGCAAAAGTCACTGCTATAGAAGAAAGTAAAGACTTGGATGAGATCAAAATCCAAGAGCTCGTTGGGTCTCTCAAACATATGATCTGGGACTGCCTTCTCACAAGTCTAGTAAATCTCTTTCTCTTAAAACCATCACCGAAAAAATGGATGAGTCCTCCAAAGAAGATGGAGTGGAGAAGGAGGTAGCATTTCTTGCGAAAAACTTCCGAAAATTCCTGAGGATGAAAAATAGTGGGAAACGGTTCAATAGAGAAAAGTTCTCATCCTCCAAAGGTGGTAGGAAATAGTATAAGAAGAAAGAGGGGAAGGAGTCTCAATCTCCTCAAGGCATTGTTTGCTATGAATGCAATGGCCAAGGACATATAAAGAAAGAGTGTCCCAATTTTCTAAAAGGAAAAGGCAAGGCTTATACCACAACGCTCAGTGATTCAGATTCTTCCAATTCTAATTCGGAAGAGAGCTGTGACAGAGAAGGAAATTACTCCACCTTTATGGCTATTGAACATGTTGAGTCCTCGAAGGACTTGAATAAACTTGTACAAGAACTTGGAAAGCACAGTGATGAAGAATCCGTGGGGAATGTGGAAGAATCAGATGCCAAAGAGGATAAGGATACAACTGGTCTTCAAGAGAATTACACCTTACTTCTTGAGAAGTCGGGGGAGTATGCAAGGGTGGCGAAGGCAACTGTGAAGAAAATGAAGAAAGCAGAGGAGGATTATCGAAGTCTCCTAGTCAGATATAAGGAGGCAAAGTGTGAGATTGAGACACTAAATGGTGAGCTATCAGAAGCTTACACAAAAGTGAGATTCCTTGAGCTTGAGGTGGTTCAAGCAAATGCCAAAGTAGAAAGGATCTCCACCAAGAAGCTGGATGATGTAATTTCCTCTCAAAAGCAATTCTCAGATAAATCCGGATTATGGTATACTGGAGAAAGCAGTGCAGCTGCTGTGAATATCTCCAAAGAAGTAAAGTTTATGAAGGCCAAAGAGCTGGTTGTAGGTGTTCCCACTGTGGAGAAGGCGAAGGTTGAAAAGAAGAAGATTGTGGCTGACCAAAGAGTGGTGAATAAGCCCCGGAACCAATCTGTGGTCAGGACTGAAGTAAGAGGGAGATCTCTTCCACGACCACAAAGAGGTCCTAGAACAAACCACTTTTGTCATCATTGTGGTCTTCAAGGACACACCTGACCCAATTGTCAAAAGCTGAGAGCATTGAAGAATGCAACTGATCAAAGGTCAAGAGGACCAAGAAATGACAAGAGGACTTGGGCTGCTGAGTCATCAAGAGGTCGAAATGGAGATCTAGGTGTGATGGTCGTGATGAAGATGATAGGTGCATTCACCACTTGCCTGGAAAGCTTCTCCAAAAGGTTTGAAAGTCCTAACTCTCGTACCCAATCCTATAGGGATATCACCCCAAACGCACATGCCGTGTGAGTGAAAAGGGGTACTCATGCATAATCACTACAACATGTCCATGCACTAATACTTCCGATGTTTAGGGACATTTGTTCATGCATCATATCATGCATTGATATCAGTTTTAGCATGTTTCTTTTACTTGTTTGGTTTGTACCTGTTTTGTTGATCTTGCTTTACTTGTTTTGTTTTTGGGTGTGTTCAAAAATTCAAAAATCCATAAAAATTGAAAAATCTTTAAAAGTTTGATCGCTTGTGTTGTGCATATATCATGTGAGTTTGGCCTAGTACCTTCATACTAATGGCGTAGTGCATTTACGATCTTGGCTTATTTTGTATGCACCTATTTCTGTGTGGAAGAAATCTTGAAAACTATGTGTGATTGTTGTAAATAGATCTTCAAGCTTGTCATGAATGATTAGTCAATAGTCTTGATGGTCTTGATACCTGCATAGACTTGTGTCTATATCTCTTCCCACTTTATTTTTATGTTTTTGCAAAAGAGCTCACCAAATGTAAATCTCCAAATGAAAAGAAATATTGAGCTGCAAAAGCCTGTCGCACATACTAGTATTTGACTAGAAAAAAGGGAAAGCGACTCTTTTAATGTAATTGTATGGTGCTCAAAATGCCAAAGGCTAACTCTCAATGTTGAAATATCAAAAATTTCAAGCACCGATCTCAAAAAAGAGATGTATTATCCAAAAATGGATCAAATGTTATGTTTTTTATGCATAAGCCAAATGAAAAGCTTCTAAGATATGTAATCATTCTCATGTGGGAGGTCATATATACTCATTTCTATAATCGAGATAGTCCACTTGACTTAGTGCTAGTTATATATGACTTGATTGAATTGATCATTGAAGCTTCACTCTGGTCTAAGGACTATTCTACATTTGATACTCACACACAACACACAAGACCTTGATTCAATTATTGCTCATCTCATTTGTGTGATTATACATGTTCAAATGTGATGTGTACGCTCTAGTACTTGCTGATCAAACACAAAAAGATTTTTGAGTGTTTTATATGTTTTTGAAAGTGATTTTATACTTTTGTGTCTTTAGTTTTTGTTAAAAAATGATTTTCTGTGTTTTTCTCCAAAAACTGGTTCAGGGGTTGTTTCGCGAGAAGCTCGCGACTTAGAGCTTCCCACAAAAAGTGCTTAAGGGAAATAAATTTTTTTCTAAATTCACACAGAGACTCTCGCGACTATCTCGCGAGTATTTCGCAACTAAAAGCTTCTTGCGAAATAAGTTTTAGGCAAAAACTGGAATTTCTTCAAATTCAGATAGAGGGTATCGCGACTGTCTCACGACTGGTTTGCTACTCTCTAACCCACAAAAAATGCGTGTTTTCAGTTTTTATGTAGCAGATGTGACAGTTTTTCAAAACACTCTCATTTCCCTCGCTAAGCCTCCTTTGAACCTTTCTCAACCCAAAATCAATTTTTACTCAAACCCCATCATTCTCAAGCATATTTTCTGCATCTCCAACTTCAAGGTATGTTTTCTAAATCATTTTATTCATGTTTTTCTAAGATTATGCAGAAATTTATGTAAGGGTTTCAAAATTTGAGGATTTTTCAAAAATGGGTTGGGGTTCTCTATTTTGTGCATTTTTTTCCAAAAATCTTTGATTGGGCTGAGTCCCATTTGTTGTTTGTGCATATGTGTTGGCCCCTTGTGGCATTTTAGCGTGTATTGAGGCAAGTTTTCACCATGTTCATGCATTATTCATGTTTGGATTGCTTTATTGCATGTTAGGTGTTTAACAGAATGTCCGAGTGACATCTCTGTGTTGAATTGGACTAAACAAAGTTCCAATCTTTGGTCTAGGCTTTGATTAATCATGTTTACCTTGCTTTGGTCAGTATCTATGTGTTTTACACAGTTTGATCACTGTGTGCCTCAACGCCATGACATGCACACACTAGGCACACACATAGGCCTCTCTAGGCACCCCACATGCATCTCGTGCTGCACTATCATGCATCAACACATGCACACACATGCATCAGCACATGCACACATATGCACACACATGCACAGTTACTTATTTTCATGCATTGTGTTTATGATTCCTTGTTTTAGATGTTTAAGCATATTTGATAACGCCTTAAAATGTGTACTTGTTATATATTTATGTGGGCGTTATCTCCTTATTACTATGCTTAATTTGTATAATTAAGCCATGATTTGCATTAGTCCCTATTATTTATCTTTACATAATTTTTTGAATAAGATGCTATTCATTGTGTGTAATTTTCTACTTTCAGGAAATCATGTGAGAAAGATAAGTTTACAGGAATTTATGAGAGAATGGAGGCCAAACTAGAATTAAAGTGGAGCTAAAGGACCATGCTTAAATGCCAATGGAGGTGCAGCTGGAGTGCTTGGATCGTCTACCATGATTGGAAGCTTCAAATAAGGAAAGAAATCAAAGAGGCAAAATCTGAAAAGGAAAAATCTGATTTGAGCACTTATCAGTATTTTGGGCGTATCTATCTCCTCAAAAATCCAATTGACACAAGGTCAGATGGGTTGGAGCCATGACTTAAATATCTACAACTTTCCAGTTTTGAGTTTTTCCAAATTCTCAACTTTGAAAAGTCAAAATTAACTCACAAGTTACTGCTGTAAACCTGGACGGAAATTAAAATACAAAAAGTTTTATTTTCTTTGGACACTTAGACTTGAGGGTTTGGAAGGGAGGCTGTGGAGAACGAATTTGGGAGAGAAAACCTTGTATTTTCCTTTCTCTAATGGCAGCCTAAACTCTTTGCTAGGGCGAGGGGTTATGTTTCTTCTATACGGTATGAACATTCAATGTGATTCTTTCTAGGATTTTATCAACGACATATTTGATTGTTCAATTAGATTTCTTTTGATGTATTAGTTCTTCCATGCTTTCTGAAGAGGAAGAATTTGGGCTAGAGATGGGCCTGACGGTCATTTACTGTGGGCCGATAGTGGACGGGCCCATTACCTGCCAAATCTCTAAAGATGGATCCAATGTGAAATATCGGCAGGCCCAAAGGCCATAAAGACCCTTGGTATGAGATACTTGCGTTCCACGTTTGAGGTAAGAGTCCTATAAGGAAAGGATTCCGCAATCTACGTTCAAGGGGATTCCTATAAGGAAAAGACTTCTACTCCAAAAAAGAGAAGTCCACCCTCTACTACTATAAAAGCCCTAATACCCTCGCAAATCAAGGTACGCGTAATTTACCCTCTCTAGCACTTTAGAGTTGTGAGAATATTTTCTGACTTAACCTTCGGAGGGTATTTGGCCGGCACCACACCGGTGCTCCCTATTAGGTTTTCCTTCTTTGTGTTGTGCAGGTTCACGTTTGAGCGCGTAGGTATCGTGTGGCTTACTGGTGAAATCTCGACATCATCAGTTGGCGCCGTCTGTGGGAAATTGAAGTTGAGATTCATAAGCCGTACTATCGTTTCCCGGACAAAGGGGTTGCATGGTACTCACTCGCTCGATGGTAACCACCAACGACGTTCAAGGAGACGAACCACCCACGACTGCCCTCGAGAGACAAGTTCGAACTCTCGCTGCCGCGGTGGAACGTCTCACCAAACAAAATAACGACTTAGAAGAGCAGCTGCGTCAGAAGAATGCAGAACAGAACGACCAGCAAGAAGAGGAAGAAGGGACCAGCGCTGCAAGGAAAAACCAGGAGAGACCTGAAGGCAGCCATGCCCCAAGCAGACCAGAGAGGCAGAACTTAAGCATGCCGTCCCTCACGAACGCAACACCACCACAAATTGCCGCAGAGATGCAAGCAATGAGGGAACAGATGGAAGTGATGATGAATGCGCTCAAGGGGCGAGTTTCCAGTGATCTAGACGATTTAGTCAACCGCACTGACTCGCCTTTCACTGCGGCCGTGAACGCCTTCCCCCAACCCCAGAAATTCCGCATGCCACATATAGAAAGCTACGATGGGGTAAAGGATCCTCTGGACCATCTGGAAACGTTCAAGACCCTGATGCACCTTCAGGGGATAGCTGACGAGATCATGTGTAGGGCCTTCCCCACAACACTCAAAGGCCCCGCGAGGATATGGTTCAGCCGACTGACGCCAAACTCTATCGGCACCTTCAAGGAGCTGAGTGCTCAGTTCACCACGCACTTCATTGGAGGGCACAGATACAAGAAGTCCACAGCTTGCCTGATGAGTATTAAGCAACGGGAGGACGAGACGCTGAGGGCTTATATAACGCGCTTTAATAAGGAAGCGCTCTCAATAGACGAAGCTGACGACAAAATACTGGTAGCAGCCTTCACGAACGGGTTACGAAAGGGTAAATTTCTATTCTCTTTATACAAGAACGACCCTAAAACCATGTCAGAAGTATTCTACAGGGCAACCAAATACATGAACGCGGAAGATACATTACAGGCTCGAGAGGATAAGCCAAGGAAGAAGGAACGACAGGAGGAAGGACAAAGGGATCAAGGGTCGAAGAGGCCAAGAATAGACGACCGAAGAGTTGAGCGACGTTCAAAGCCACCCGGAGGGAGGTTCACAAGCTTCACCCCGTTGACGGCTCCGATAGATAAAGTCCTGATGCAAATCAAGGACGAGGGGGCTCTAACCTTCCCCGGGAAACTGAAATCAGATCCTAGCAAAAGATCAAGAGACAAATACTGCCGTTTCCACCGCGATCACGGCCACGACACAGCAGACTGCTATGACTTGAAGCAACAGATAGAAGCCCTTATTAGACAAGGGAAATTACAAAAGTTTGTGAGAAAAGAGAGGACGGACCAGCCACCTCAAGAGCATCAGCCCCGGAGGGATAATGAACGTCCTAGACCCCCAATCGGAGACATAAGGATGATTGTGGGGGGTACATCAACAACTGGGTCGTCCAAAAAAGCCCGAAAAACTTACCTCCGAATGGTTCGGAATGTTCAGCTGACGGGCTCAGTACCAAAGATAGCACGGAGAGATAGCCTAATCGTCGGGTTCTTAGAGGAAGATGCACGACGACTTCACCATCCGCATGACGACGCATTGGTTGTCACCATACGAGTGGGAGAATATAACTTGCACCAAGTGCTGGTTGACAATGGCAGCTCGGCGGACATCCTATATTACCCTGTGTTCCAGCAAATGATGATTGATAGGGAACAACTGATACCAACGAATGCCCCGCTAGTGGGGTTTGGAGGAACGAGAGTATTCCCATTGGGTGCGGTCACACTTTCGGTAACAGTAGGCGATTATCCTCAGCAGATCACTCGGGATGTGACATTCCTCGTAGTCGACTGCTCATCAGCATACAACGCTATCCTCGGACGGCCAACTCTCAACACCTGGAAGGCAGCTACCTCGACGTACCACCTGATGATTAAATTCCCCACGGAGTATGGGGTCGGTGAGTTGCGAGGGAATCAGGTGGCCGCCCGCGAGTGCTACATAGCCATGCTGGAAATGGATGACCACCAGCACACCATGTGCATAGAAGAACAGCGGGTTGCAGCAGAACCAGTAGAAGAACTAGAAGAAGTCACTCTAGACGAGTCAAGACCCGGACGGACAACTAGAATGGGGACATTGGCCAGTCAACCCACACGACAGGCCCTATCAACGTTCCTAAGGAATAATCAGGATGTTTTCGCTTGGAGCCACGAGGACATGCCGGGTATTGATCGCTCAGTCATAGTTCACAGGTTGAATGTGAATCCCATGTTTTCGCCCGTGAGACAGAAAAAGCGAGTATTCGCTGAAGAGCGAGACAAAGCAATAGCCGAGGAGGTTAGGAAGCTTCTCGAGGCAGATTTCATTCGGGAGGTATATTACCCCGACTGGTTAGCAAACGTAGTAATGGTCAAGAAAGCTACTGGGAAGTGGCGAATGTGTGTCGACTTCACGGACCTCAACAAGGCTTGCCCGAAGGACAGCTACCCATTACCTCGAATCGATACACTGGTAGACTCAACGGCAAGGCACCAACTCTTGAGCTTCATGGATGCCTTCTCCGGCTACAATCAAATCAAGATGGACGAGGCTGATCAGGAGAAGACCTCATTCGTCACAAGTCAGGGACTTTTTTGCTACAAAGTGATGCCATTTGGGCTAAAGAATGCGGGAGCAACCTACCAGAGGCTAATGAACAAAATGTTCGCGCACCAAATTGGGAGGAACGTGCAAGTGTATGTTGACGACATGCTTGTAAAAAGCATTCTGGAGCATGACCACCTGAAAGACCTACAGGAGACTTTCGACACTCTCCGGTCGTACCACATGAAGTTAAATCCGAACAAGTGCGCATTTGGAGTAACGGCAAGAAAGTTCTTGGGGTTCATGGTTTCCCATAGAGGTATAGAGGTTAACCGGGAGAAGGTTCGGGCCATCATGGAGTTAGAACCACCGAAAACAATCAAGGATGTGCAGAGATTGAACGGTAAAATTGCAGCCCTGAATAGGTTCGTCTCAAAAGCGACGGAAAAGTGTCTTCCATTCTTCCGTACGTTAAGAAAGTTGTTCGTATGGACGGACGAATGCCAGAAAGCGTTTGAGGACTTGAAGAAGTACCTGTCATCCCCACCGTTGCTCAGCCCATCTAACCCGGGGGAAGTACTCTACCTCTACTTGGCAGTCTCGCAAGCGGCAGTCAGCGCGGCCCTAATCAAGGAAGAGGATGGATCACAGAAACCCGTCTACTTTATAAGTAGGGCGTTCCGGGGAGCGGAAGAAAGGTATCCTCAAATAGAGAAGTTGGCATTTGCGCTAGTAACTGCGGCAAGGAAGCTCAAACCATACTTCCAGGCGTACACAATAGTGGTCCTAACAGACCAACCCCTACGGAGAGCCATGAGTAGCTCGGAGACGGCAGGATGCATGGCCCTATGGACAGTGGAACTGAGTGAATTTGATATACAGTATCGTCCACGAAATGCAATTAAGGGACAAGCCGTCGCTGACTTCATTGCAGAATTTTCTAGGTCAGAAGGCGTGGGGGCAGACAAAGAGGCACAATGGAGCATCTACACGGACGGATCCTCCAACAGGCACGCAGGAGGTGCCGGTGTAGTAATCCATACCCCTGACGGAGACAAAATCGAGTGCATGATTCGGCTGGACTACCCTACGACCAACAACGAGGCCGAGTATGAAGCTTTGGTGGCAGGACTGGACCTCGCGAAGGCAGCGGGTGCGGAATCCATGATCATACATTGCGATTCCCAGGTAATAACAAGTCAGATCAATGGCATCTACGAATGCAAAAGTGAGAGGATGAGGAAGTACCTGGAAGAAGTGAAGAACTGGATCGGTGACCTCACAGTAAGATTCGTTCAAATCCCAAGGGAAGAGAACGAATGTGCCGACCGTCTTGCGAAGGCAGCCTCGGCAGAGCTTATGCTCGTTCCCGAACAGGTATTGTCATTTGTACAACTCTCTCCGCTTATTGATGACGGAACAAAAGTGCAGGAGTTGAATTCTGAAAATAGTTGGACTACGCCACTGATAGCATACCTGAAGATGGGTACACTACCCAACGGGAAAGAAAAGGCCAGGAAGCTGAAAGTCCAAGCCTCGCGATTTGTACTGATCAACGACATCCTATACAAAAGGGGGTTCTCACGTCCGTACCTGAGGTGCCTGGGTCAAGAGGAAGCAGACTACGTAATGAGAGAAGTGCATGAAGGTATCTGTGGAAACCATTCAGGGGCACAATCCTTAGTTCACAAATTGATCAGAGCAGGGTACTATTGGCCAACGATGCAAAAAGACGCACAAGCATACGTCAAGACTTGCGACAAGTGTCAGAGGTTCAGTAACCTGATCAGGCAACCGACCGAGGAGCTGACCCCTATGACGGCCCCTTGGCCGTTCGCCCAATGGGGACTAGATATCATGGGCCCCTTCCCGACAGCAGCAAGACAGCTAAAATTTCTGGTAGTTGGCATCGACTACTTCACCAAATGGGTAGAGGCAGAGGCCCTGGCCACTATCACGGAGAAGAACATCCGGAGCTTCGTTTGGAGAAATATTATATGCAGGTACGGGATACCCAGAGTGCTCGTCTCAGACAACGGAAAGCAATTCGATAACGGAGCGTTCAGGAGCTTCTGTTCCGAACTGGGGATCAGAAATCACTATTCGTCGCCCGCACACCCACAGGCCAATGGGCAAGTAGAAGTCACGAACCGGTCCTTACTCAAAATCATCAAGACCCGACTCGAGGGGGCTAAGGGCATATGGCCTGACGAACTACCGAGCGTCTTATGGGCATATCTTACTACAGCAAGAACACCCACTGGAGAAACACCGTTCAGACTGGCGTACGGAAGTGAGGCCGTTATTCCAGCAGAGGTCGGACTGACAAGCTATTGGGTAGGGAACTACGACAAGGATCAGAACGAAGAGGCCTTACGGCTCCAGATGGATCTGATGGACGAGGTCCGGGCTACAGCAGAGCAGAGGTTGGCTAGGTACCAGAACCTCATGGCAAAATACTACAACACCAATGTCAAACACAGAGACTTTCAGATCGAAGATCTTGTGCTACGGAAGGTAATGGGAGCTGCTAGAGATCCAGCGCAAGGAAAGCTCGGCCCCAACTGGGAGGGACCATACAGGATCTCACATTGGCAAAGGAAAGGGACCTACCACCTCGAAACGATGAACAGACAGAAGCTTCAACATCCATGGAACACAGAGCACCTACGGAGGTACTACCAGTAGGAACGACATGAAGATCATCGACTCTCCCCCCAGTTTCCAGTTTATTACCATGTTTTACTAAGTTTTTTATTAAGTTCTTACCTCGGACAATTTTTTGATTATTTAAGTTTTGCTCTCTACTTCGAACAATTTTTTCTACAAGTACCTTTTTAAACCCAAGGGGGCAGGTACCTTTTCCTCAGCATTATTTTCTTTTAATAAGAGAAGTATTCAGACTCTACTGTGTTTTTTCTACATAAACAGACTAAGTCCACAAGATGGACGGATATAAACTAAGTCCACAAGATGGACGGATCATCCCAAAGGGATGAAAAATCTGAAGTCCACGAGCTGGACGGATACAAAACTAAGTCCACAAGATGGACGGATCATCCCAAAGGGATGAAAAATCTAAAGTCCACGAGCTGGACGGATATAAACTAAGTCCACAAGATGGACGGATCATCCCAAAGGGATGAAAAATCTGAAGTCCACGAGCTGGACGGATATAAACCAAATCCACAAGATGGACGGATCATCCCAAGGGATGAAAAATCTAAAGTCCACGAGCTGGACGGATATAAACTAAGTCCACAAGATGGACGGATCATCCCAAGGGATGAAAATCTAAAGTCCACGAGCTGGACGGACATAAACTAAGTCCACAAGGTGGACGGATCATCCCAAGGGATAAAAAAAAAAAAAAAAAAAAAAAAAAAAAAAAAAAACTAAAGTCCACGAGCTGGACGGATATAAACTAAGTCCACAAGATGGACGGATCATCCCAAGGGATGAAAATCTAAAGTCCACGAGCTGGACGGACATAAACTAAGTCCACAAGGTGGACGGATCATCCCAAAGGGATGAAAAATCCAAAGTCCACGAGCTGGACGGATATAAAACTAAGTCCACAAGGTGGACGGATCATCCCAAAGGGATGAAAATATAAAATCTACAAGGTGGACGGATATAACCTAAGTCCACAGGGTGGACGGATATAGACTATTCCACAAAGTGGACGGATCGGTCCAACGGGTGAAAATACAAAATTCACAAGTTGGGCTTGAAAGATGAAACAGGATAAGCAAAATCGCCGTCAGGATTAAATAAAATAAACGGATATATTTCATAAGCATCAAAAAGGTCGACGGACCGAATATTGCTTAAAATAAAGCCCCAAAAGGGAATGTTTACATCATGACGGGTATCATGAAACTGTTCTCCACATTCTTTCAAAAAAAAAAAAAAATAAACTATTACAAATTATAAGTCCGTCGGCACATCATGACGGGTAGCAGGAATGTCTTTCTCCTCCGTTCGATGGGCTTGATCCTCAACAGACGTCTGGACAACCACCGTCTGATCAACAACCGTCGTGTCCACAGCTAACTGATTATCCTTTGGATCCCTGGAAGCTTCACGGTTAGCAGGGTTCTCACAAAACAAGTCGTCCGTATCATCTGATTGAGCGGGCTGGACGGATGTTTGTTCTGGGGCATTAATGTTGACGGCAGACAAGTCCATTTCTGGGTTCAAAGCCTTCACCTGACGGACGGGGCCATCAAAACCGTCGTTGTATGAAAGGCTAAGCTCGGTTATAAGGGCTTCAGAATCCCGATACTCCCGTATCGCGATCTCCTTACCTGACGGACTTCCTTGTCTTTTTCTTCCAAAGCTTTCTTCATGTCCTCCGTCAGCTTCATGTATTCGTCCCTTGATGTTTCAGCCATTTTGAGTTTTTTTATCCTGAATGACCTTCCAGGACTTCAACTCGAGTAACTCCTCCTCCGTTGCCTTGGCCTTCTGACGAACACGGCCTAAGGTTGTCTCATGGTTAAGACACCATCCCATCACCCCCTTCATCATAATCATGGCCTGGAAGAAAACATAAGTTAAAAAGTGAAGAGACAAAGAAAGGAAACCTGACGGACTATATAGCGACAGATGAATTACCTGAGCAACGCTAAAGAGGGCCGTCTCACCCATAGCCTCCGTTGAATGGTTGCACAAATCCTCGTAGTCCTCGGTTGTTATGATGGACGAAAGTCGCTCAAGTGCGTATTTAGAATCCTCGCGGAGTAGAGGGGGTGGCTTCTTCTGGCTTCCGGACGGACCAGTTATGAGGCCCTTACCAGCCCCATGCTTCACGGGGGTAACCGTCTTAGCCTCTCCGACCAACAAACCAAGGACAAGCTCCAAAGGAACCTTGGGCTTTTTTGGGAGACCGTCTCCCTTTGACGATTGTTTCCTAGGGCCCGTCCCCATAGGGTCCGCACTAGTTTCTTTGTTCTTGGCGGCTTGTAATCTGATCGCCGCCCTTCTTTTTGCATCGTCCATCTCTGAAGAGGTAGACGGGTGTTAAAGGCTAAGACAAAAATTTGAAACAAAGAAGTAAGACGGACTTACGCTGACGGGTGTGCTCTTCGTACTTAAGCGCTTCTGGGGTAGGCTCAGGTCCGTCACAGTACCAATGGATTGTGTTGAGGTTGACGAGCTTTGCCTAGGTCCGTTCTTCTAGTTTGGACTTGTTGAAAATTTTCTCGAGAAAACTGAACTCCTCTAGTGTAACTTGAGGTCGCCGTCGAACTGCACAAAAATGGACGGACGTTAAAAAGGAATAAACTATTAAACAAGCTTTAGTAGTTGTCATACGACGGGTCATACTAGACTGATTTATTACGCCCCAAACCTTGTCGACGGGCAAGAAATCCGTCTCCCCTGGATGACACATCCAACCGTCTCCCTCAATGAAAAAATAGCGGCTCTTCCAATCTCTATTCGAGTCCGAGGTTTCGTAAATTACCTTCAAGACATGGCTCCTAGGAACAAAACTATATATCCCTCTTGATTTATCTATCTCATCTGGACGGTAGCAGTGGAGGAATTCCCTTATTGTCAGCCTTCTTCCACCGTCGGACATAGCCCCGTATAGGACTTCCATTGCTATGAAAACCCTCCAGGCATTGGGGGATAACTGGCTGACGGATAGGCCTAGGTATTGTAGGAGTTCGCGGTGCAGGGAGCTCAAAGGAAATCTAAGACCTGCCTTGAGCATCTGCTCGTACACTCCTACATCGTCTACCCCTTCGTAATAACATTTCTCTGATGAACAGGGTAGACGGATGGGGATGTAGTCTGGGATTTGATAATTGGCCCTAAGGGTTTTAAAATGGGTCTCCTTAATGGTGGAGGTGAAGGCATTTACCGTCCATTTTGGAAGCATGATGAACTCCCTAAGTCCATCAGCCCCCACGACGGATCTAACTACTTGATCTTCGTCATCAGCAGAACTCTCCTCTATCTCGGTCATCTCCATATCCTCATTTGTTGAGGACGGGGAAGATGAAGAAGAACTCCTCTCGCTTACATCGTCTAGGTCATTGTGACCTGACGGGTATACCTCTTCATAGCCCTCCCCGTCACGGACGACCGACTGATTACTTGACGCACTAGACATGGCCTACATATAATGACAAAACCTAAGACTTTGACGGTTTGAAAAGAACGACAAAGGCATAGAGTCGAGAAGAAAAAATATATATAATGAAGCCCAAAGGTAAATATAAGCAAAAAAGAAGACGGATAAAAATTACTTACCAAATTGCAAACGACGGATGAAGTAACTGGACGGTCAAGTCTCTGACAAAGGTGACGGATCGCTCTCTGACAATTGAATTTTGGTTGAAAGTGTTAAAATGAGAGTCGAAGGTTTGATATTTATAAGGAAAGTGCATGGAAGACGAAGCGACGCTTTGATCCCACACAATGGCCTGTAGAAAAGTGACGCGTGTCATGAGCCATTTAATGCATTCCAGATCTTGTCGGCGGCCAAATTGCTGAACGGTGTAAACCCTGGTACCGTCAACCTTAGTGACTGGGACCGACGACCCACAGTCCTCTCAACTGTCATCCCCAATAATGTTTACCATCACCCCATGCTTCCGTCTACTAAAGTACGACGGACCCATGGGGTGAAGGGGGCAACTGAAGAGGAAGAATTTGGGCTAGAGATGGGCCTGACGGTCATTTACTGTGGGCCGATAGTAGACGGGCCCATTACCTGCCAAATCTCTAAAGATGGATCCAATGTGAAATATCGGCAGGCCCAAAGGCCATAAAGACCCTTGGTATGAGATACTTGCGTTCCACGTTTGATGTAAGAGTCCTATAAGGAAAGGATTCCGCAATCTACGTTCAAGGGGATTCCTATAAGGAAAAGACTTCTACTCCAAAAAAGAGAAGTCCACCCTCTACTACTATAAAAGCCCTAATACCCTCGCAAATCAAGGTACGCGTAATTTACCCTCTCTAGCACTTTAGAGTTGTGAGAATATTTTCTGACTTAACCTTCGGAGGGTATTTGGCCGGCACCACACCGGTGCTCCCTATTAGGTTTTCCTTCTTTGTGTTATGCAGGTTCACGTTCGAGCGCGTAGGTATCGTGTGGCTCACTGGTGAAATCTCGACATCATCACTTTCAATAAGTTCAATCATGTTTTTCTTATTGTTTAGATGAATTTCTAATAGTTTCAAATAGAAATCAGGTTTTAAAGTGAATGGGTTTTTCTGAACACTTTTCTAACCGCATTATTAATCGAGGCTATCATGCATTCTTGAATTGTCTCAGTTCAACCGAATCATAAGTTTTTAATTGAATAAGAACAATCAGTTATGAAATATATAATTTCTTAGATCACAAAGAATTTCATATCGATATAGGGAAACACCCCGATGCCCTAGTATTTACATTATTGATTTAAATCATTTTTTATTATTATTCTTGTTAACAATCACCAAGCAAAAGTATTTTTCTTCTTCACCCAAATTGTTATTTAATTATATTGTCTTTGAATTTACCCTGCTCCTTGTGGTTCGACCTCGGTACTCCGAGAATTATATTGCTACGATCTCCTGCACTTGGGAGTGAGCAAGCAATATTGTTTAGAGTTGGTTATGCTCTGTTTTAGGCTATTTTAGTTGAATCTAATCAAGTTTTGTGTTCTGTTTTGTGTTTTTACACATGTTTCCTTTCTGTTTTTGTGTTTCTTTGCACAGATGGCTCCCACTAAGCATGCAGCCACGAAGAAATCATCTTCCAAACGTGCACGCACAGAGTTTGACAATTTTGAGTTTGCTGATGTTGACATGAAATACAATGATTGCTACAAAAGAGCAACCATTATTATGGAAAGGGTGGTTCAATTAGAAACTCTTGAGCACACTTTCATTCCTGAGGTGTTCAAAGAAAGAACTTGGACCAAGTTGTTAAACCCGGTTGGGATTGTGTACTCAGAGATCATTCGAGAATTTTTCTCAAATGCTACTGTGGAAGATAACAATATAGTTTGCTGGGTGAGGCACAAGGAGTTCATGATTACAAGGGATAGTATTCAAGAATTTTTGGAGATTCGTCCTTCTTCTCAGCCAATGTCAGTCCAATATGAAGAGAGATTGGGTTCTATTGAGGAAATGATCAAGATTCTTGGTGGTTCACCGAAGAAATCATCAATGGATACAATCCGATTTTCACCAGAGATGAGGACATTAAGTTATGTGATGATTCATAACTTGTATCCAATCACCAACCTCACTACACTATTAGCTCCAAGGACGAGGTTTCTTTACGACCTTTTTACTCACAAGGAGATTGATATATGTAGTCACATCTTCCACATTCCGAAGAAGAGCATTGAAAAGCAGAATTCAAGGACTGTAATGCCTTTTCCCTCACTGATTATGGGACTAATTGCTAAGACGAAGCTGAAACTTCCGAGTGGTCTCACTGTGGTTCAGAGGGACTATTCCATTGGTGCACACACAGTCATTAGGAGCACAGCTCATATCAAGGGATCCAAAATAGGTGTGCATACGATACCACAGGATCGTGTTGAAGACATAGGTGGAGATACAGAGGAGAAGATTGATAGATTCACTTCTGCTCCAGAGACTTCAACACAACCATCTTCTTCTGCACCAGCACGAGGACCAGACAGACTAGATCGCCTCCTGTATAGAGTGGACCAGATGTTTCTCATGCTAGACTCCCATGTGCAGCACACTGCGACCCAGTTTGCATACGTTCAAGGACAAATCATTGCATTGTCTTCCCAAATCGGTGACTTGTTCACGACGCATGGATCAGATTCAGAGTCTGATCAGTTCTAGCCTCTTTGGCCATTCCGGTCAAAAAGGGGGAGAAAATTTTGAGGGGAGCTGAGGAAGAGCTTGCACAGTGTTAGGGGGAGCATAGGTTTAGGATTAGAAACATTGGTTATTGGTTCACAGGCAGTTTTTTTTAGTTTTTTTTTTTTTATAACTGTTTTTTTATGCTTATAGCGTTTACTACTTTTGTTTCATGATTTATTACTCTGTTTTAATTTCAGTTTAATTTCAGTTATTTGTGATATTCTCTATGCTTTGTAGCATTTTTTTTGTACTTTTAAGATATTGCTAATATATCTTAAGTACCTCACTCTTGTGCCCTAGTAGGATCTTGTATCCTAGATGCAAATACTTTGTGTATTTTGCATTGGTTGAGTGTGGGACATGCAATTGATCCTTTGGATTGTTCTTAATTGCATTGCATGTCCGGATGAGTATTTACTTGCTAAATGTTCATTGTAGTCATTCTTTAATGACTGTTTTTGTATGATCAAGATATGCTTACATGTTTATAGTGTTTACAAACTTGATCGCACTTTACTTGTTCATGTACGTACCTTGTGTTCAACTTGTCATAAGCTTAATGAAAGTTTTGTTTGTGTACAAGTGTTTCAGGTTACAGGTATATACGTGCAAATGCTTCACAGCTTCTAGATTAGGTGTGAGTGAGTTTTGACATTGTTCCCAAACTCACGTTTAAGTCTAGAGTCTGTTTTAGGGGTTTTGTCACGGAATAGCCAAAGGGGGAGATTGTAAAGTTGTTATTTACAACTATGTATTTTGTTGGCTTTTATTCTGTGCTAGATTTGATTGTAATTGTACTCAATCTTTTGTACCCTGTATTTAATGTGGGATTTGATTGTAAGGGTTGTGTGATAGAGAGAGAGTGTGAAGACTCAAGCAAATTGAAGACTGAAGAGTTTTCGCGGGTAGCTCGCGACTAAGCATCCCGCGAAGTGACCCATGTGCCTTGCACATGCTGGAATGCGAAGAGCCAGGCTAGGATGGAAACAGCTGGGTCTCGCGAGTACCTCGCGGGTAAGGCCTTCCCGCAAGACACCCATGAGACATTTTGTTCTGCCAGCCTGTCCATTCTGATACACACTTTCTGTGCCTACACTATTTATATCCACATTACCCACAAATGTTGAGGAGTGCTTCTGAGAGAAAACCCTAGCCAAACACCTTGAGAATTAGAGATTGTCATACCCACAATTCTCTACACATGTGCTTGTGGTATTTCCTCAACTCTTGTCTCTCCATTTCCATACCATTGAGAGGTTGATAACCCAAACACTCACCACACCCTTTCAGAGTGTCAAGTGACGTTTTGGTGCTGCTGGGAAGCATTGGAAGAAGCCAAGGATGGCAGATGCAACATGGAGCTTGTTGTGGGATCCGGAGAACTAGACAAGACACGGTTCCGTGAAGCCTTGTTGGAGTAGGAGCTTAAAGGGCTTAGGTACATCGGGTAAATTAGGCTTGGAGGGTCTCTTGCTAACTCATGTATCCCAACTGATTGTCTAGTGGATCGATTACCGCTTGGAGGGCGGCGGAGAGATTTTTCGCCGAGTTCTTCGGTTTCCTCTTCGATAACACATCAGTGTGTTATCTTGTGTTTGCATCTTTCTTCCCTACTCTTTTACATTCCATTTTACTGCTGTGTTGCTTTGACTATGGATTAGAGTAGCTTATTTGTTTATCCGCTCGTATTTACACTATTCTGCACTTAGTATTAAGTTAGTGTAAAATCTATCGAGCCGTAATTATAATTTGGGGGTCTAAACAGTTCTTGTGTTTTCAACACATTTTCGAGCTTTCATTTTAAGTTGAACATGCTAAATATAAATGTTTAAGACCCTTTGAGGTTGCATGAGTACAAAATATTAATAACAATGGCAATACTCAAATTTTCCAAAGTACACAATTGAAAATGCTTTGTATACCAGGTAAATGAGTGAAGAAGAGGTATTGGTTTATTAATAAATAATTAAATTTAATGATTTATACCTTTGTGAGCCAACACAAACGAGAGCTTTTACTTCTTTAGTCAATGCCCAAAGGTATGTGATGTTCCTCTTTGAAGAGACAATATCATTCAAAACCACCGTAATATCAGTGATAAACTCCTCAAAGCTATACTTCTTCAAATTAAATTTTGCGAACAATTGGTTTGGGAATGGGAATAAAATGGATAAATTGGTTTGAGAATTTGTTTTTTTTTTAAAAAAAAAAAAAAAAAAAAAAAGAAACTAGACAATGAATGAGCTAAAATTAAATCTTTATGAAAGTAATTGGCATGCCCATCCTGAATAAAAGGTAATTTTTGATGGCTGCATCATGTTGAGTTATAAAAGTGTTATAATTCTGCAAAATTTCACTTTGATTGACTTCAATTTTTTTTGTTTATATAAGATAGAAATTCTATTCTATCATAATCTAAGTGTATATGTATGTGAAGTTTCTTCTTGGAGACTTGAACTCGGGCTCTTACCCTCCATACTCTACAAGCACTTATGGAATGACCATCATGCCAAGCGTGCGCGGTAGTGATTGACTTCAATTCTTAAGGGGCCAAATCTTGAAGAATTTATAAAAGTTTTCCTATGAAATGAATCCTCCATTTGTTTTGAGTCTTTTGATGAAAAATATCTATTAGAAAATGGACTCTTTGTCATATATTTGGTTGCAATATTTAAAATGAGCACAAAAATATTTTCTGTTGTTTGTCTTACACCAAATATATATAATTTTTCTTTTTAATTCCAAATAATTATATGAATAAAAATATTCACTGGAAAAAATATATTCCAAATTGTAAAACGTTTTGTAATTTTTGGGCCATTTGGGAGCCTCAAACGTGAATATCAACCCTATAGTCTGAATTTATTCGAAAAATTAATTCCAAAGTCACCGGTTTAATTAAAAAAAAAAAAAAAAAAAAAAAAAAAAAAACGACATTTGGGAAAAATCAACGGTTAGTCAATACCGGTCAACAACCAATTAATGGCGGTCATTCAGAGGAAGAAAAAAAATCTCAATTAATGGCAGTCAATGGTCCAACCGTGGTGAGAGAGGAATTATCTTTGTAGAGTTTTTAACGTTGCAAAGTTTATTTGTAATGTTTTACCAAAGAGATTAAATTTAATTGTAATGATTTGTTTTTTTTTTTTTTTTTTTTTTGAGCATACAATGTTTTGGAAAACCTTTTTATGTTTTGTTGGGCTTGTTTCCGTTTATTACTGAATACAATTTCGATGAAATTACATTTTATGCTTTATCAAACAATAAAAAATGCAAAAAAGAAAAAAGATCCAGCCATAGGCCATCTAATCAAGTTGAGTTGTCACGCAGGGGCGACGTTATGTAGAGTTCACGGGGTTCAAATGAACCCCCTGAGCTGGCATTTTTTTTATATAATATATAATATTTTTAATTTTAATTTTTGATTTGTCCCTCTTAAAATGAAAATTTGAATACTCTGACCCTAAAATTTTTTTTAGTACAATTGAAATAAGCTTAAATATGATCTTCTTAACAATATTTTGGTCTTTTTAAACACACAAAAAAAGCCCAACAACAACAAAAAAAAAAAAAAAAAAAATTCATCTTAAACCTAAAAAAAAAAAAAAAAGTCTATTTAGATCTTAACAAATTTGAAATAAACTAATAGAAAATTCTTAGTTTACATTGTATATATAAGATTTACATTGTCTCTAAACAAATGTGTATTGTACATTTTTTACAAATTTTTATAATATTGCACACATTTGTTTAGTCTACAATATAAATCTTACATTAATAGTACAATATTAACATATCATTGTCCTAAACTAATAGATAAAAGTATTTTAAATAGTAATAACTAAAACTCATTTAATGAAAATAATTAATATGTTCATTGTATTAAGAAATAATGTGCTAAATGAACTTATAGTTTATTTTTTATTCTTTTACTCATGCATACTGTGGGCAAATTTGTAATAAGAAATCTTTGTAAAGCGCAAAATTCATCTCTTACCCAAAATGCATCTTCTTGTTGACCCCTCTAGAAAAAAATCCTAGAGCCGCCACTGTTGTCACGTCACTCAATAATGGATCATCTCTTCATGGTGGTATAATTAGTTAATTTCCTTAATGTCGGCTAATTTATAACTCCCAACAACTTTTATATATATATATATATATATATATTCTTTAATTAAGTAATTCTAGTTAGCTCAACTGGTAAAGTCTCTGATGATTGAAACTCTCTCCAAAAAAAAAAAAAATAACAATTTTTTCAAATTAAAAAAAAAAAAGTAATTCTGTTTTGATCTTTTCACACAGCTTCCCTAAGCCCAAATATATTCTTTAAACAAGTGAGATATATATATATATATATATATATCTTTATATCAGCAGATTCACAACCACTTCTACTATTCCCAAAAATTTAACAGAATCTTAACGAGAATATCATGATGTAGTTCTATTTATGCATATTATGATATATTTTTCATAGCTAATTATATGCTTCATGGTATATGAAAGAAGCTTAGGGGGTGTAGCTTTGTGGGTTCCAGATTTGTAGCTTTTTTTGGGTTTCTTTGATGGTTGGTTCTTTGATGAGGAGGCTGGAGGTTGAAGGAGCACGCGGGTATGCAACTACCCGTTCTGACCCAGCACAATAAATGGGTCCCAACACTTATGCAAATTTTTGAGTTATAGAGATCAAAATATTAAACCAAACAAGTTATAGTTTGAGTGAGTGAAAAAATAAAGTTAGAGAAATGAGTTATGAGAATCAAGTTTGAGTTATGAGATTTGATTGATGAGTTATGAGTTATGGATGATGCTCAATGCAAACAGGCCCTTATCATTTGAAATTCATAGAAATTACCTATTTTGTAGATGCCAACCAGAAATATCAGCCACTTCTCTTAAAGCAGCTCTCCATGTTTGCACTTTCTCTATGTTATCCTCAAAGCATTTTTGGTGATCAATAAAAGCTTGTTCAAAAGTTCCTGTTTGTTTTCGTACATCAGTTGAGTCCACGTCGTAAAAAATTGGCAAAATTATTAGTCCTGTTTCTTCCCTGCATTTGATAATCTTGGTAAGCTCATCCAAGCACCACTTAGAAGATGCATAGTTTTTTGAGAGAATGATGATAACAAATTGTGATTCTTCTATTGCTTTGAAGAGCTCAGAAATAGTTTTTCCTCTCTCGAGTCCTTCTTCATCCCTAAAAGTAATAATGCCCTTTTGTTTCAAAGCAGCATATAGATGGTCGGTAAAATTATAACGGGTATCCTCACCCCTAAAACTAAGAAATACTTCGTATTTCCACTGATGTGTTGAAGATGACGATGGCAATGACTCTCTTTTACGCTTCATTGAAGCTGTTGGAAATTTAGATAAAAGAAGTACAACCCATTAAAAATAAAGACAAAAATAATTACATTAGGGAAGAAGAAAACGATATGATGTGGGATTTTAATTTCAAGCAGGGAGTGAAAGGATAATAATAAAAAGAGATGATTATGTGTTAAAACTTAATAAAGTGAGAACTTACCCATTTGTGATCAGAAGGAATTACAGCAGCGATGGGCTCCAAAACCTCCTCAAAACACTCTGGTTTTGCTTTTTGTTTCTGTTTTTGCCTTTTCTTTTCCCCCAAAGAAGGGACGACTGAAAATTATTTAACTATAGTAAATGAGACAGATAATTTAATAGATTTAAATTATGTGTGTGTTTGTTTCTAAAAAAAAAAAAAAGACAGATAATTTAATAGATTTAAAAAAAAAAAAATTACAACGGAATTTAAGCACTCTCATGAAAACTCTAATCATAGAAAGCAAACTTTTGTTTGTTGCTTATTCATTCATTTCATTGGTAATGAGAAAACCAACTCGGGGTTTAAACCTTGAAACAAACAAAAGTTGAAACTCTTGCTTCACGGCAATTAGGAAGAAGAAAACAATTTTGATATGGATTTTTCATTTCAAGGAAAAAAAATGAAAAGAAAGAAATAAAAAAATGACAACTTACAGAATTGGAAATTGAAATAACAGTAGACTAGTAGCGATTGATTGTAATGATCGAAACCCAGTTAAAACAAAGCCGGATCCAATTGGCATTAGATATCTATTGGCTGTTTAATAAAGGAACGGACACTGTTCTTTATTTCTCAGCGTGTTTTTGTCCACATCTTCAATATCCTTTGTTTCAAGTCAACTGAACTACTCTTCCTTTTCTGTTGCCTTTTTATTATTATTATTATTTAAATCCATAAAGGAGAAAGGAGACAGAATAGTTTCGCTGTAACCAGCTAGAGAGATATGGTGGTGGTGGGCGTATGGCATACCTACCACGTATGAGAGATTTCTATCCACAAGGAAATTTTCTCCCTAGTCTCCTCGTTCATATCTTTGAAGAAGAAAGAAGTAATACTTTTTTATTTAGCCAAAATTTATGGTAAAATATAAAAATTATCATTATAAAAATTTATTGCTCTTGCTTTCATCTCCATCTCCATCTCTTTTTTATATTTTGGCAAAAATGCAAAACTGGCCCTCTAACTTTCACTGTTTTTCATTTCAGTCCTCTAACTTTCAGCTTTGTCAATTCAGTCCTCTAACTTTTAATTTTTGTCAATTCAAGGCTCTGTTACAACCCAGTTAGTGCTGCCGTTAGATATGCTTGAAACGACATCGTTTTGCTCTTTTTTTTTTTTTAAATAAATAAATTATGAATTAAAAGAAAATGAGAAAAATCTAAAAAGAAAAGAAAAAGAAAACATTAAGGAGAAAAATATGAAAAAACCACATCGTCAAACCGACCAAACCCTCTCAGTCCCCGACACCTAATACGTAGCAAGCTCCGATATTTAGGCCTGCCGAAAATAGAGTACGCGACCAGGTTTCGGATATACAGAGATGCTCTGACCTTGAGAACGCCATCAGAAGCAGTCTTTTAGGAATATAAGGAACTGAGGGAGAGAGATTTCGGGGTATCGGATTTGGTTCGGTTGAAAATTCGGTCACCGCCGTCAGAGAAATATCTGAATCGGAAGGGGATGAAATCGAAGTGGGAGGTGGAGAAGTTGTGGGAGTGGGAGGATAAAGGGGGCTTGGGAACGACGTCATTCCCCTTTTTTTTTTTTTTTTCCTTCAGATTTTTCTTATTTTCTTTTAATTCCGAATTTGCATATCTAACAGCAGCACTAACTGGGTTGTAACGAAACCTTGAATTGATAAAAATTGAAAGTTAGAGGACTAAAATGACAAAACTGAAAGTTAAAGGACTGAAATGAAAAACAGTGAAAGTTAGAAGATCAATTTTGCATTTTTGCCTTATATTTTTGATAAACTTCCTTCTTCATTTCTAATTATTATTTATTTTTAAAAAATTAATTGTTATTTTTCTATTATGAATTATTCAAACACTTTTTTATATATATAATATGTTGAGTAGGTACGAATGAATAAAATTTCACATTAAATGATCATGAAAATAGTGAATTATTATTATAATATAATGTGATCCAAAAATTCTAACTAGACAAAAATCATATGTTGTTGGTTCTTTTTTTTAATTAAGATTTTTTTTTTCAACTTTTCTCTTTTTTTTTTATAAGATTTTTTTTCAACTCAAACGTGTAGGTCCTCTTATAGAATGAGGAACCATCTTCGTTTGAGTATTTTTCTCTTGTAATTATTGTTAGGTTCTAAGTACTTAGAAACTAATGTATTAGAACTCTAATTTGTATTGTTGGCAAACCATGATCAAAACAGGTTGTTGGTCTTGTTTTAGACTTGCTCAAAGTATGTCTTTTATGTAAAGTTGGAATCGAGTTGCTGCAGAATTCATTGTGTAATTCGGTCTGGCTCGATCGATCAAAAGTTAGAATTGATCGATCGAAAGTCGGCCAGAATGTTTTTTTTTGCAGAATTTCCAACTCAGCCCTAAGCCCATATGACGTGTAGGGTTTTATGTTTTGCCCTAGGTATAAAAGGGAAACCCTAGCCATGTTTTTGAGGTTGCTCTACTTGCTGTATATGTGAATCTCTTGTGAGATCTGAGAGGTGGTTGCCTTCGCACATGCTTAGGATTATCAAGAAGGAGATTTCATTGAGAGCTTGATGATCATTCAGTTGCTGCACTAAAGAGCTTAAAGATACGCAAGAAGGAGTGCTTGCACTTGCTGGAGAATCCAAGAAAGGAGTCTGTGGTCTCGGAGCTTGCACGTAGTCGTGTCAGTAAGTTTTCTACTGGTGGGTAGTAATAGGATGTTAGTGGTCTAAGTCGCTATTATAAAACTTCGATTCTTTCATAGTGGATTCAGTTTTACCTTAAGGATAGCTAGATTAAATCCTCCCCAGGTTTTTTACCAGTTTGGTTTTCCTGGGTTATCATATCTTTGTGTTCTTTATATTCTGCACTTTGCATTGATATGATTATATGATTGTGTTAACCTAAATCTGGAATTTGGACTAAGTAATAACTTGGCTTGTTAACTAGGTTAATCCAATTGTGTTTTAAGGGGTTTGAAAACAAACAAGTGGTATCAGAGCGGGTTGCTCTTTTGTTGTAGATCTTTTGATCTCTAAGCTGATCCTTAACTCCTGTTGTCATGGAACACGGACACTCTCTTGTTATTCCACCTCACTTTGATGGGAATAATTATACTTTTGGAAAGTAAGGATGAAAGCATTCCTGAAATCAATTGATGAAAGAGTCTAGAACTCTGTTGAATACGGATGGGAGAAGTCCACTACTCTTGTTAGTGAGTGGCAAACTTCTCAAAAAGAAGCAGCCGGGTTTAATAGCAAAGCTATAAATGCTATTTTCAATACTGTTTCTGTGGAAGAATTTAAGAGAATCTCTAATGTTGAGATTGCTCATACTGCTTGGAATATCCTCCAGACTATGCACGAAGGCACAAAGGCTGTCAAAATTAATAAGTTGCAGCAATTAACATCTAGATTTGAGAGCATTAGGATGTCTGTTGATGAATCCTTTGATGAATTTTATGCTAAACTTAATGACATTGTTAATTCTGCATACAACTTGGGTGAAATCTATGATCAACCTAATATTGTTAGGAAGATTCTTAGATCTTTAACTAAAGATTTTAAACCCAAAGTGACTGCCATCACTGAGAGCAAGGATGTGGACTCCATCCTTATTGATGAACTTGTAGGATCTCTTCAGTCCTATGAGTTGGACCTACCCAAAACTAGCAAATCCAAATCAAAGGCTCTTAAGTCAGTTAATGATGTTGATGGATTTGATGATGAACTCCCTACTACAGAGATTGCTTACCTTGCCAAGAACTCTAGGAATTTCCTTAGAAACAACAACAGAAGGGCAAGAGGTAAGAACATTGCTGAACCTAGAAATTTTAGGAAGAATGATCCCACTAAGGTTAACAACACTAAAAAACCTAGAGAAAAAGTAGGTCAATCTTCTAATAATTCTATAGGTCCTCAATGTTTTGGATGTCAAGGGTATGGTCACATGAAATATGAATGTCCTACATACTTAAGGGTAAGGCTATGACTGTAACCCTTAGTGATAATGAAGTTTTTGATGATGAGTCTGGTTTTGACGAGGATGAAAACTTTATTGCTTTCACTGCTACTACTGTAGTCAATGAAAGCGTATCTATTGAAGAGAACCCTTCTGATGAGGAACTCTCTGAGGATGCAGATCTTCAAGAAGCCTACAATAAACTTTGCAAAGTTGCTACAAAGGATGCTATGAATGTTGATCTTGGCTTGAAAAAAATTGAATCTCTTGAGCTCGATAAGAAAAATCTGCTTGTGAAACTGTTTGATGTTAATGAACTTTTGAACAATGTGAAAACTGAGAATATGCTTTTACTTGGTAAAGTTAAGAATTTGGAACTTGAACTATCTGTTGCTAGATCTGCTAGTTTCAAACTTGATCATATGCTGAGTGTTCAAAAGTCTCCTTCTGACAAATCTGGATTAGGTTTTGTAGAAAGCATCTCTATGTCTGCTCCCCATTCCACAAACTTTGTTCCTTCTTCTTCCTCTGAACCCCCTGTGAGTGAGATTGTGAGTGAGACTGTTAAACCTGTAGAGGTCACACCTCCTGGGAAGATTAGGGTTGATTTGAAAGAATCTAAACTTAAGGAGTCTACCCTTTCTAAGGACAAGTTGCATGGTAAGCCTGCTTGGGTTTGACATTTTTGTGAAAAGTCTGGGACATTCGTCCAAACTGTTACAAGCTGCAAGCAAATAAGCCAAAAGTGCCTATGCCTCAAGCACAATATCCTATGGTACTTATTGGTGAATTGGTAAAGGCTCTTAACCTTTATTCCAATCTTGGAGTTGAAAATCACTCTAATGTGAATAAGAACTCCAATGCTCGAGGTGCATCTAAAAAGTTTTGGATGCAAAAAGCTCAATCTAATTGAGTCTTTTTGACATGGTCCTTGTGCTTCATTTCTCTACTCTTTGTGACTATTGTTCTTTGGTTTTTGTTTTCTTTGTTTCTAAGATTTGCATTGCATAACATTCATGCATTTCATTCTAGGATTGTTTTTTTTAAAAAAGGAAAAAGGGAAGCAAATTGTGTTTTGTATTTATTTTCTTGGTTTTGAAAACAAGGTTGGTCAATTTATTTTCACATAACATGTCTTTGTACTTTGTTTAGCTTGGATAAGCTTATTTATTGCACTTTATTAGTTGAAGCTTTGTAGTACATGTTGTGTGGGAAAGATGTTTATGGTTTTTTGATCACTTTGTCTTGATCTTGAAGTCACATGTCTTCGACTGTTGGACTTGAACCTTTTGAGAAAGGCATAAATAACCATCTCACCACTGTTCACTAGCCAATCATGAACACCTTAGTGCATATCGTAAGATTTTGTGCTCGAGAAAGTGTAACACATGCACAAAAACAACATAAAGTGTAGCCTCGGTTTAAATGCTTAAAATTGGTGTGTACATTATTGGACTTAAAGTTAAATCAAACAACTAAAATTGGTGTGTACATTATCCCAGTTTTTTAATAAGTTTCTGATCAATTAAAATTGGTGTGTACAATATGAGGAAAATCAAGAAACTTACATGATTTCAAGCTTATGATCTAGGAGATGTGGGAGTTATATGATGTAACTCTTTAGGTGATAGTCTCTTTCAAACTCTATGTGATGAATTTTGTAGGCTTTGTGTTTGATTTCTATTCACATATCACCTCACATGTATCTCGAGCTTTTGCTAGTTGCACACACTATACAAGTTACTCTTTGCTAAACTTTGTACATGTTATTGTGTGTGTTTTTGGTTTGACCAACCGAGTTTGCAAATTCCTTGAATTTTATGCAAAACATATTTGATGCTTGAAAATTTAAGAGATTGGATTGACAATTTTATTTTTGGGAAAACTGGGTTCAAAACTTGTGTTTTTGAAAGACATTTCATCTCATACTCATGCATTTTATTTTAAAAATTCAATGCTTTGAGGAGTTTCTGCACAAAATTACTTTTTTTTTTTTTCAAAATTTCGATTAATTGAATCTGTTCTTCGATCAATCAAAATTGCGATTAAAATATTTGGTTAGCCTCTGTCTGTTTCGATCGATGCTCGATTGATAATGGATCGATCGAAGCATATTCGATCGATCGAACCTAAATTTCGATCAATCAAAAATAGTATAGAGATTTCAAAAAAAAAAAAAAAAAAAAAAAACTGATTTCACGTGTTCAATCTCACTTTTCAAAAGTTTTTCAACTTTTTCTCTCTCCATACGACTCGATCAAGGCTCAAATTAAATTTTTTGTCGTTTTCCTCCATTCCTTTTGCAAGGGTTTTCTCTCCATACACTAGTAAGACCCTTTTACCCTTATTTTTCCATTTATTTTCATCATTCATGCATTTTTCTTGCATTTAGGGGATATTTTCGGACCTATGAAAATTTTGGGGTTTTTGGTGTTTTTGATATTTTCTTTCACAATTGATCAGTGGGTTTTTGTTGTTGGATGATATAATCATGATCCATGTGGTTTAATTTGATCAACTTGGTGATTTTTGAGAAATTGAAAATTCTAGGCTTGAAACTACCCAAATTGGGGATTTTGTTCAAATTGAGTTTAATTGATGAAATTGGCTTGTTGGATTGATAAATTTGATCATAATAAACTGTTTTCTACCTTATGTGATGATCAATTGGTCAATTTAGTACAAATTGAACAAGTGGTTTTTCAAAATTTTGGGGTTTTTGTTATAAACTCTATGCTCAAGCCAATTTTGTGATTCTAAACTTAAATTGAACTTGTTATCATTGCATTAGAGCATGCATCATGACATTTATCTGTTCATGCATCATATAGAGTGTTATTTCTATATTGTTTTGTGCTAACTTGTAGTCTGCCCTTGGTTTTTTTTTGTTTTGTTTTGTTCTTTTTGGTTTTGTCCTTGTGTCATGTCCTTACCCTAGCACCATGCCTAGGAAGACTAGAGCTAATAGGTCTGCCCCCCCATCTTCTCCTCCTTCTTTTGACTGTGAGAGCTTTCCAAGTGAGAAAAACCAAGAGCTCTTTGACACACTAAACCTTAAAAGAAAAATTTGGGCTGAGCGTAAGGTTTTGTTAGATGAGCTTGATCCAGCCATTAGGGCTAACTTTGAGCGTAGGGGCTGGTTACCATTGTTGGATATTGGTCATCCACCTCTAGCTGCCCTGATTAGAGAGTTCTACTCGAACATCTCTATCCGCGTCTATGATTCCAACACTTTAGTAAATAGTTGGATACAAGGTGTAGAGTTCACCATTACTCCCAAAGTGGTGGTTGATGCTCTTGGGGTACTGTTGGTCCAGCACCCTGTCTATCCCTATGATGAGTCTCCTCCCTTGGATGACATCATGTCTTACATCACTAGATCTTCTATCCAATGGGGTTCTGATCCTTGAATCACTTTTGCTGAGTTTACTAAGACTACCTATCTTTTCTTTAGGATAACGTGTCATTCCTTGTGGCCTATATCTCATTTGCACACCATTCCTTTGGAGCGATGTGCATTTTTGTACGCTCTTGTTACGTATGCTCCTATTAGTTTCCCTCATCTGTTTCTTCGTTCTTTGAACGAAGTTTATAGGAGTTCTTCTATCGCTCATGCTCTTTTTTTTTCTTGTTTTCGTTCATAGGATTTTGTTGTTTTTAGGATTAGATGATTTCCCCGCTTCTGAGCCCGTACACATAGTTGCTCCCATAGGTGCCTCCTTTCTTAGGCAGAGGGCTGCTCATATGAGAGAGAGCTCTAAACGCCCTTGTGTTCAGCCTTCTAGTACCACACCCCCTCCTTCTTCTACAGGTACTACTTCTGGTGAGGCGTCTGCTGATCTTGTTGCTGCTACTGCTGATGATGTTCCTCCGCCATCTACTTCGGATGACTTTGACATTCGTCATACTTTGGAGACTGTCATGACCATTCAGGCGGCTCATGGTCAAATTTTGGTGGACATGCTTAATGAGCTCTGTGCTCTGCGAGCAAATTTGGCGCATCTTCGACGTTCGCCTTCACCACCTCCTTTTGATGATGGATTCTGATTGCCCTTTGGCATTCCGTCACAAAAAGGGGGAGTACATTTCGATACTTGTAGAGTTTTTGATGTTAGGGGGAGAGTTTTTTGTTTGATGGAGCTTGTGGAGTTATAGATTGTATCTAGATGCTTCACTGTGTATGTATCTTTTTTTGGCTCTTGATGTATTGTTTTTAGGCTATTCATGTTAGGGGGAGATACATTGTTATATATGTTTCTTGTTTCACTGCTCATTGATTTATATTTATGAGTTATTCATTATATCTGTCTTTGTTTTGTGTTTTGTGAAGTCAAGAATTTATTTTTGTTTTACTTGTATTTTCCACACATGCGTTTATGCATTTCGTTTAAGTGTTTGAGGAAATATACAGGTTGATTCAGTCATGCTGCTATCTACACTTGCAACTGATGGATAGTAGTTAGGTTGATTTTTTTACGGGCATTATTTTTGAAAAGGGCTTTTTCTTGTAACTTTAAGCATTGTGTTTGTGTTTTGCCCTAGGTATAAAAGGGAAACCCTAGCCACGTTTTTGAGGTTGCTCTACTTGCTGTATGTGTGAATCTCTTGTGAGATCTGAGAGGTGGTTGCCTTCACACATACTTAGGATTATCAAGAAGGAGATTTCATTGAAAGCTTGATGATCATTCAGTTGTTGCACTAAAAATCTTAAAGATACGTAAGCGGGAGTGCTTGTACTTGTTAGAGAATCCAAGAAAGAAGGAGTTCGTGGTCTCGGAGCATGTACGTGGTCGTGTCAGTAAGTTTCCTATTGATGGGTAGCAATAGGATGTTAGTGGTCTAAGTCGCTATTGTAAAACTTCGATTCTTTCATAGTGGATTCAGTTTTACCTTGAGGATAGCTAGGTTAAATCCTCCCCAGGTTTTTTACCGGTTTGGTTTTCCTGGGTCATCATATCTTTGTGTTCTTTATATTCCGCACTTTGCATTGATATGATTATATGATTGTGTTAACCTAGATTTGGAATTTGGACTAAGTAATAACTTGGCTTGTTAACTAGGTTAATCCAATTGTATTTTAAGGGGTCTAAAAACAAACAATTATTATCTAACAAGAATTTAGAAAGGTCATCTAATTGCAAGTTGTGTTTGAAAACTTGAATTTGGATATGGGTTTTGATTTTGAATCAATAGATTTGAAATGCCTCCATTTCAAATCCATTGATGTGGCCAAAAATCCTGGGATATGAATTTGGTCAAGAAGTGCCTACATCCATGTGGCCAAATAAATTTTGCATCTCTCCAAACTTTGCAAATTGGTTTGATCTTGTGATAGTCACCACAACTTTTTTAATAGCTACAAATAAATGAATAATAATAGAATACGTTATCTGATAGACAAAATTGCAATAGGTCCTGTACAACTTTGTACCACAATTTAATTAAATAGTGGTAATAAAAAAAGAGAAAATGTTAATGGATGTTCTAAGGGCATTGGTTTAGGAAATAATTTTAGAAACTTTTATAGAAAAAGAAAAAAGAAAATAATTTTTTTATAGGTTTTTTTATATTTCTCTCGAAAGTGATGTCAAAACTTTCATTAAATAGTTTATTAACAATTGTTTTAAAGACACCCGTTAACAATATCTTAAAAAAAGACCATCTATATCTCACAAGCATTGAAGCACCTTAACCTCCTAACAAGTTCCACTTTGTGTCCGAGTTTCTATGATTTTGTACCATCAAAACTAAAACTATACTGCAAATTAATATGAGGACCACTTTTCTGTTGAAAACTCTGCTTCACATGTAATTATTAGCTATATCAAGAATTTGGAAATTGAGTACCAATTGTTAGGTACCAATGGCTCAATTTTCCAATTCTACACCTAACTAATTTCTGTCCATTCATAATTCCTTCAAACCCTACTGATCATGACAACGGAAGAATCTTCTAAAGAGCAAGGAAACCATATAAACTTCTCCGAAATTCACAACTCATGCTCTCATTGAGATTAACTCAAATACACTACATGAGAGAAATGTGAGAAGGATTCCTAATAGTATAGCTTGTAGGCAACCCAACAGTAGTAAGCTCAATTGAACTTTATTAAATTTTATGAAAATAATAAGCTCAATTGAACGTTACTATATTTTATGAAATCATAATAATTGTAACCATATAAATCATATAGATCAATAGCTATATCATCAATCAAATTTTTTAATTTTAAGTTTTTGTAGTCTTAAATTATGTATAAAAAAAAATATTTATGGATCGAATAGTAATTAACATCTGATTTGAAAGAAATTTAACATGTATATTAAGAACATAAAAAATATGCAATTCAGTGGTTAGATTTCAAAATATGTATAAGACCATGTGTAGAACTAGAGTACAAGAGGAAGAAAGAGTGGCATTTTTTTTTTTTTTTTTTTTTTTTTTTTTTTTTTTTATGGATTTGGGCTAAACCATCCTTGGGTACTCTTTGGAAATTGTTGTGGAGGTGATGTGTCATCGGAGGAGCCTGAGGAGATTGGGATGTCATGGGATTTCCTAAAGCAATTTCCCATTGAGAAAGACAGAGGAAGGTCGAGAGAGAGAGTTTTAGCTTGTAGTGCTTTTTAGAGAGAGAGAGAGTTTTAGCTTGTAGTGCTTTTGAGAATTTTTATAATCTTTAATTTAGTTGCAAGAGCATATTTTTATAAAAAATTTGAGAAGTTTGATTTCAACTGCTCTACACTGCTTTTTTTCATTTTTCATTCTATTTATGCTTTACTTTTGCCTCTTGGATGGTCCTGGGCATCATTCTTCTTTCTCTTTTTGCTTAGATACGCTTTTGCACACAGAGAGAGAGAGAGAGAGAGTCAACAGTCATTACTTTGATTTATCAAAAGAAAATAGCCTTCAATGTGGTAACAAATTTTGCATTGTCTTGAATGTCTAATTGCAAATACAACAACATTCATTAATTCACAACTAGGTCCTCTTATAGAATGAGGAACCATCTTTGTTTGAATATTTTTCTCTTGTAATTATTATCTAATTTACAAAGGTCATCTAATTGCAAGTTGTGTTTGAAAACTTGAATTTGGATATGGATTTTGATTTTGATTTTGAATCAATAGATTTGAAATGCCTCAATTTCAAATCCATTGATGTGGCCAAAAATCCTGGGATATGAATTTGGTCAAGAAGTGCCTCCATTCATGTGGCCAAATAAATTTTGCATCTCTCCAAACTTTGCAAATTGGTTTGATCTTGTGATAGTCCCCATAACTTTTTTTAATAGCTACAAATAAATTTAATAATAATAGAATAAGTTATCTAATAGACAAAATTGCTATAGGTCCTGTACAACTTTTTACTTCAATTTAATTATAATAGTGGTAATAAAAAAAGGGAAAAAGTTAATGGATACTTTAAGGGCATTAGTTTATGAAATATTTTTAGAAACTTTTTTGGAAAGAGAAAAAAAAAATTAAGTTTTTTTAATGGTTTTTTATATTTCTCACGAAAGTGGTGTCAAAACTTTACTTAAATAATTGTTCTAAAGACACCCCCACTAAAAAAAAAAAAAAACCATCTATATCTCACAAGCATTGAAGCACCTTAACCACCTAACAAGTTCTACATTGTGTCTGAGTTTCTATGATTTTGTTCCATTAGAGCTAAGACTATTCTGCAAATTAATATGAGGGCCCCTTTTTTGTTGAAAGCTTTGTTTCTCACGTAATTATCTGCTATATCAAGAATTTGGAAATTGGTTACCAATTGTTAGATACCAATGACCCAATTTTCCAATTCTACATTTGACAAATTTCTATCCATTCATAATTCCCATAAACCCTACTAATTACGACAACGGAAGAATCTTCTAAAGAGCAAGGAAACCATATAAACTTCTCCGAAATGCACAACTCATGCTCTCATTGAGATTAACTCAAACACACTACATGAGAGAAATGGGAGAAAGGTGCCTAATAGTACAGCTTGTAGGCAATACGATAGCAGTAAGCTCAATTGAACTTTATTATTTTTTTGCTGAATAGTTCAATTGAAACTTTATTATATTTTATGAAAATAGTAAGCTTAATTGAGCTTTACTATATTTTATGAAAATCATAATAATTGAAACCATATAAATTATATCTGATAAGGACTGGAACCCATCAAAGAAAAAGAAAAAAAAAACACTTTATACACTACTCCTACACCAAGCTTGTCACTCTATTTCCCATACTGACTTGTAATCGTGGCATTTCTCTAATAAATATACTTATTATTTGTAAATGACAGTATTTTTAATTAACTAAATAAGAAAACGTCTCCTTAAATTGTTATTACATTGATTAATGAAAAGATTGCACTTTTCTTTACCCAATTTTTGTCCTTGATGCAATCAAAATTGTTACCTTGATTTCTCAATCAATAATCTTTGAAATTTGATTCTGGAAAAAAAAAAAAGAAAAAAAAAAAGAAAGAATTTTGAACTCCCCCAAAAAATTCTATAAACCAAACACTTCTTAAGGCTCATTAATGAGGAATCGCTATGTGACAGGCCCATTAATGACAGCCCATTATTGAAATATAGACCAAATCCAAAGAAACTGATTTGAGAGAGATGAAAAATATATATATATATATATATATATATATTGCAGATATGAATCCGACCCACGATAGTATACACTGATTGGGAGATCCGAAACCTATTAAAATAAAAATAAAAATCTAATCCTAATTCCTAACTCTAAACTTAACCCCGCCACCTTTGGCTTTGTCTCTATCTCTCAATTCTCATCTCCATTCCAAATCCAGAAGATTCGTCTAAGTCAGGTGGGTCAAGTTTAGGGTCAGAGTCAGGGGCGAGGGAGAGTTTTGAGATCGTTTTCTGTGGAATAACTTTGGTGAGAGTCCCTTCCACTCTCTAACAGGACATTTCCTCTTGAATATATAGGGCTCTTTTATAATCTAAAAAGAATATTACTTTACAACTCAACTTGTTTGAAACTTTCTCATTTTGAACTGCAAGGAATATATTGTTTCATAAACATTATCTCAAAAACACATAAAAGGCAGAAATGGGCCAAAATGGCCAAATACCACATTTTTTTGAAATTTTTAGCAAAAAACCACTGTTTCGGAAATAAATGGCAATCTACCACTTTTTCTAGTACTCGAGTTTGGTGAACTTGAGTACCCTATTTTATAATTCCACCGTGGCACTGCTGAGCTAGAAATTGGGCGATTAAAAAAAATAAAGTGGTACTCGAGCTTGGTAAACTCGAGTACCATGCAACACAATACTCGAGTATACCAAGCTCAAGTACCTTTTATAAATAAAATGCAGAAAATTTTATTTCTACAGTACTTAAGTTTACCAAACTCGAGTACCGTGTAAATTTTTTTTTTTTCCTGTTTTTGTTTTTGTTTTTTTTTTTTGTTTGAGGATAATCGACAAATAAACATAAAGATAAAAATAAGTAGTTTTTTATGTTTTTATTTATTTAAATAGAAGCATTGTAAAATATAGAGATTTTAATTTCAAAATATGAATTTAATTTCTACATTGATTAAAATTGTTCATTGTTTTCTCATAAAAATTGTTCACTGTTTTCTGTATAAACTATTTCTACGATTTTGCATAAAATTATTTTCTGTTCAACATTATTTAAGAAATTGTTCACTCTCTTTTTTTGCATAAATTATTTTTTGTTCACTATTTAAAAAATTGTTCACTGTTTTCTCATAAAACACCTAGTGAAATCGTGTTTTCTAAATTTAAACGCCAAATCTGAATGCTTTTTCATATTTGAATTTCACAATAATCGAATATATTTTTCTGCATTGATAAAATCTGTTTCTACATTAATGAAATTTTCTCTCTGCACATCATATTTACTGTATATTCGAATCTGCTTACTACATTCATAAAATCTGTTTTTTGCATTAATTAAAAATGTTCACTGTTTTGTCATAAAAATTATTCATTGTTTTCTGCATAAACTATTTCTAGCATTGGCGCAGTTATTGCACTTAAATGGTTTTTGTGTTTTTTTAAATATGTAACCATATGAATAATGGACAAACACCATGAAAGAAAAATGAATGATTCGTATAAATCACCTAATGGTAAATGCCTCGAAAAATTCAAATTTGTAAAAATGTTCAAATTAGTCTAATGTAGAAATTCGAGAAAAATCGATGGAAAATCAATGAACGTACCAAATCGTGAAGGTATACATAAGATGTACAGATAGTCTAGACTTGTTGAGAAATTTGATTTCGTTGAAAGTACAAAATAATGAAAATTCAATGGAAAAGTATGTACATTAGATGTATAGATCGTATGAATTTGTTTAAAAATTTGAATTCATTGAATGTACAAAACTGTGAAAACTCAAGGAAAAATTGTGTACATTAGAGGTACAGGTAGTACGAATTTGTTGAAAAAAATAGATGATCTATACATCTAATGTAATTAATTTTCCATTAAGTTTACTCAATTTGGTATGTTCTTCAATTTTCATTTGAATTTTCACGATTTTACACACTCAACGAATTCGAATTTTTCAACAAATTCGTTATTTTTGTTGCCCATAATTTTTCAACGGTTGTTATTTTTGTTGTCCATAATAGCATTTTTCACTAGTTCGAAGTCGATACATTATTTCATGACAAACTCTTTGTCTTTATGTGGTTGATTGTGTAGGAACACGGTGAACATGTCTTTTTAGTTGTTATCTTCGATGAATAATGTAACACAAATAGCGATATGTAGCATAAACCAAGGCTAGTTGCCACAAAAGTCCGAAGGAATTATGGACTTAGCTACCTCATCATTCAAATTCAGCTAATTACACTATTAGTCATAGTTATAAATTATAGGCACATGTTTTATGCATTATAAAATTTGGATACTTCACAATACAAATTCTGTTAGTTCATCTATTACAAACGTGAGATAGGATGCAAATCCTATTAACACGTGCGTCTAACCATTATCAGAAAAAACATGCATGTGTCCCCTAACTTGCACGATATGAATGTGCATCCTAATTCCTATCCGTAGGTAAACTCTAATGAAGTGATCATATTGAATGGCAGATCAATATGTAGCATGTTAAATGATAGAAATATACTAAAGACAAATAGACGAACATAAGTAGCAATATGATTGTTAGAAAAGTAGTAGACAAAAAGACAAACAAAAGAACCAATAATGAATTATCGAAATACATAAAGTCACTGCAAAAAAAAGGGTCTTTAGCCGCGTTTAAAAAACGCAGGTATAGACCCCAAAAATGCGGCTATAGGATAGAGCCACGTTTCCTATAGCCATGTTTACAAACACGGCCTAAACAGCGCAGCAATAAGCCTATGGCCGCGTTTTTCAAAAACGCAGCTAAAGGTCATACCTATAGCTGCGTTTTTTAATAACGTGGCTAAAGGTCAGACCTGAAGCCGCGTTTTTAACCCGGTAGGATATATTGGGGCCTATAGCTGCGTTTTTGAAAAACGCGGCTATAGCTCCGCTTTGAGCTGCGTTTAAAACGCGGCTATAGGTTTTTCTAAAAACAAAAAAAAAATTTGGGTTTTTTTTTTCCCCCAGAAAATTCAAAATTCAAATAAAAAAATTCAAAATTAATCACAAATCCAAAAAATTCAAAATAAAACACAAACCAGACAATTCAAAATCAAACCCAACATACTCACAATACAAACACACCCAAAAAATTCAAAATCAAACACAAACCCAGAAAATTCAAAATCAAACACAACATATTCACAATACAAACAAACCCAAAAAATTTAAAATCAAACATAAACCTAGAAATTCAAAATCAAAGACAACGTGCTCCAAAATATAACAACACAAACCCATTTAAACGTAATCACAATATCAGCAACACAATAGCACAAATTTAAGCACAGATCCAAAAAATTCAAAATCAAATATTGCTAGAATATCCACTTCATTCAAAATTTTCAGCATCTCCTCCATTTTCTTACTAACTAAACATAAAATAACCAAAAAAAAAAAAAAAAAACTAGATCTATTGACAAATCAGTGTGCTTGAGATGAAGAAAAAATGAAAGAAAGAAAAAAAAAAGTTACCCAGTGAAGAAGGAAGAAAAAAAAAAAAAAAAGAAAAAGAGTTACCCAGATGTGAAGAAGGAAGAAAGAAAAAGGAAAAAAAAAAAAAAGAGTTACCTAGATGTGAGGAAGGAAGAAAAAAAAAAGGAAAGAAAGAAGAAACTTACGGAGGAGCTGAAGTGAAGAATGAAGAGAGAAAAAAGAAAGAAAGAGAAATAAGAAAAGAAGAAAGTGGGGGTAGGTGGGATGTAGGTGGGAAAGGGGGGCATGTGGGAAGCTGAATTCAAAATTTTTTTTTTGGTAACATATAGCAGCGTTTTTAAAAACGCGGCTATAGGTCATGTCACTAAAGGGTGACCTAAGCCGCGTTTTAAAAACACAGCTTCAGGTTATACGGCTAGACCTATAGCCGCATTTTCGATAAACGCGGCTATAGGTCAGTGACATATTTATAAGGCTGGACCTATAGCCGCGTTTTCGAAAAACGCGGCTATAGGTCATGTCACTAAAGGGTGACCTAAGTCGCGTTTTAAAAACACAGCTTCAGGTTATTCGGCTGGACCTGTAGCTGCGTTTTAAAACGCGACTAAAGATTAGCTATAGCCGCGTTTTTTAGAAAACGCAGCTATAGGTCCCCATTAAAAAAAATTATTCGTCTGGACCTATAGCCACGTTTATAAACGCAGCTATAGGTTAGCTATAATTGATGGAATTAAATCAACAAGAAGAGAGCAGCTCCGGCAACAACGTGAGCAATAGATTGCAAGAATGATAGCTATGTTTCAGCAACGTGAACAATAGAGTGTAAGAATGGTAGTCATGTTTTTATGGCTGGTTGAGAAGAAGAAGAAGGTGTTTTCTTTAATCCTTTATTTTTTTTGAGGAAGTTCTTTAATCCTTTATTGGTTAATATTACGAACCAATTGAAGGGTGTAAAGAAGAAATTTAAAATTATGTAAGTAATGGGAAATTAATAATTTCAACCAGGTTTTGAAGATGATCAAGTATTTTTTATATTTGGAGCAGAAGATTTCAATTTTCAAATGAAAACTCAAGACTGAGTTTCATTCAAATAAAGAATTCAAAAAAAAAAAATTTGTAACATATAGCAGCGTTTTTAAAAACGCGGCTATAGGTCATGTCACTAAAGGGTGACCTAAGCCGCGTTTTAAAAACACAGCTTCAGGTTATACGGCTGGACCTATAGCCGCATTTTCGATAAACGCGGCTATAGGTCAGTGACATATTTATAAGGCTGGACCTATAGCCGCGTTTTCGAAAAACGCGGCTATAGGTCATGTCACTAAAGGGTGACCTAAGTCGCGTTTTAAAAACACAGCTTCAGGTTATTCGGCTGGACCTGTAGCTGCGTTTTTGAAAAACGCAGCTATAGCTTACCTTTAGCTGCGTTTTAAAACGCGACTAAAGATTAGCTATAGCCGCGTTTTTTAGAAAACGCAGCTATAGGTCCCCATTAAAAAAAATTATTCGTCTGGACCTATAGCCGTGTTTATAAACGCAGCTATAGGTTAGCTATAATTGATGGAATTAAATCAACAAGAAGAGAGCAGCTCCGGCAGCAACGTGAGCAATAGATTGCAAGAATGATAGCTATGTTTCAGCAACGTGAACAATAGAGTGTAAGAATGGTAGTCATGTTTTTATGGCTGGTTGAGAAGAAGAAGAAGGTGTTTTCTTTAATCCTTTATTTTTTTTGAGGAAGTTCTTTAATCCTTTATTGGTTAATATTACGAACCAATTGAAGGGTGTAAAGAAGAAATTTAAAATTATGTAAGTAATGGGGAATTAATAATTTCAACCAGGTTTTGAAGATGATCAAGTATTTTTTATATTTGGAGCAGAAGATTTCAATTTTCAAATGAAAACTCAAGACTGAGTTTCATTCAAATAAAGGCGGTCTAATATAGGACAAGATATGGGTTTAAGTTTTATTGTTTATTAATTTTTTTATTTTTGATGTAATTTTCATTATTTAGCTTTAAAGGTTTTATTTCCTTGATTTTTGGTATTTTAAGGGTTTTCTAGTCAAACTAGAGTCCTATAATGATAGGGTATCAAGGATTAGTTTTGACTTGCAAAATAAGTTTTATTTATTTATTTTATTATAGTTTAAATAGGCATGTAATATATAAAACGAAAATTCAATTAAGACACGTCAGAATATCAATAATATTTTTCAAAGAGGTTTTCTCTTTTTATGGATGGGTTTCCCGTTATGGCTATGGTGGAACAAGATCCAACCCTTATTGCATTTCACAAAAGAACTACAAAACACCAAGGTCCTTTAATAAAGCAACAAGATATCAAGAACATCAAATGCAAAGGACCCATGAGGTACAACAAAAACAAGCATAATCCCCATTTACACAGTCGCTAATCAACAAAAATAACACACACACACAAATGGTTAGTCCATTGGGCTAAAGCCCGACCTGCTTGGTTAGTTGGATTTTTGGGCCTTCTCTGGCTTTCAAATGTGCTTGGATATTTGGGCTTTCTTACTTTTTTAAAAAAAAAGAGCTTGGACCAAAACCTCTTTTTGGTTTTATTTTTAAGCTTCATGTATAAAATATAAATGTCTAAGATATGATGAGGGGTACCCAATAATATTGTATTGTGTGGCCTCCCAAAAAAAAAAAAACAAAAAAAAATAGAAGAAAGTTTGAATTGGTAAACTTATTTTTTTTAATTGTTTTTATCTAGACGTAAACTAATAAAAATTTACTACTTCAATAATTTGTAAAAATATTATAAAAAAATTTTGTCGTTGTAGCATCATTTTCAAAAGAATTAAAGATATTATTAACGAGGGCAAAAATATAATTTTATAAGAAAAAAGGATTTGTGGGACCCTCTTTTTTTATAAAATTTTATCCATAAAGATGGTCTTTTGGTTTTTATTTTTAATTTTTTTAAAATTTAAATAATTCTTTTTTGATAATACTGTTTTTTTATTTGTCATCAGGGCCGGTTTTTATTGACTTGGTTTTTTAATTTTAAATAATTCCTTTTTGGTAATACTTTTTTTTTTAATATTCGTCATCTGGGCCCGTTTTTATTGACCTGGTTTTCTTATTTTTATTTTTAATTAATTCTTTTTTGGTAATACTGTTTTGTTTTTTCTTTCTTTCTTTTTTTTTTATTCGCTTTTTTTTTTGTGTGTTTTTTTTTTTTTTTTTCATCAGATCCGGTTTTTATTGACATTTTCTTTTTTGAGAAGATGGTTTTTATTGACCTAGAATTGCTGGAAAGTCCTAATATTTTCTTAGATGTATGGAGCTAACTAGTCTTTTTTTTTTTTTCTGAAGGCCGAGCTAGCTAGTCTTTTTAAGTAATATATGTGTACACCATTTTTTTTTTTTTTTCATTTATAATATATGATCTAAAATGTATATGTGGTTCAGAGAATAAACAAAGAAGTATGGTCGTATGGGACATAACATAACAAATTTCAATCCCTCCCATACTTAGGGCTGTAAACAAATCAAGCCGTTCATGAACAACTTGGGCTCAGCTCGATAAAAAGCTCGTTCATGTTCGTTTATTTACAAATAAGCCAAGCTTAAACCTTAGTTTTAGGCTTGTTTGATAAACAAGCTAAGCTTAAGGAAAAAAAATTGTTCGTAAACAAGCTCGCGAACAATAGGGCTCGATACAAAACAAGCCGAGGTTAAGCTCGTTTATAACTTGATATATGTTTACTAAATAAACTTATTATTATGACATTACATATATGTTTTGGAATGTTAATTTATTTAGATTTGTGAAGATTATAGTTGTACGAATAACAAATGTGGATGTAAAAATTGTATTTTGAACAATTACTCAAGCTATAGACAATAAATGATGATGGATGGATTTAATTATGTAAAGTTGTAATTTGAGCAAATTTTAATCACGGGTGTTGGAAGCATGATAAAATGAGTATATTATATTATATATATATATTTATTTATTTACTTGATTTTTGGTGATATCAGCATTTGATGATGCAATGTTTTTGATCCCAAGCTAAAAAGCTTGACTTGAGCTCAAGTTTGAGCTTGGTATTAAGCTCGTGTTTGGCTTGACTAATTAATAAAGCCAAGCCAAGTTGAGCTCAAACTTTTTGGCATTCTCACAAGCTCGAGTTCAAACATTGTTTTTAGGCTTGTCTCAAGCTCAAGTCAAGTTTAAACATTTGATTTTTATTGACTAGCTAAGTTTAAATACACACTACTCGGCAAAGCTTGGCTCGTTTACAGCCCTACGGCCATACCACATGATATCCTTAGAGAAAAATAGTATTAAAAGCATGCATGGCAGAGCCATGTTTGGCCAAGGGGAGCCATTGCCCCATTAGCTTTTTGAATTCTCCGTTATAACTAGTCATAAAAATTTAAATTACTTGTAAATTAATTCAGCCCCCCGCCCCCCCAAATTTTAGAATTGATTCTCTCAAAATTTAAAATTGGCATGTTAAATTGTCGAATTAGTCCAATAAATGTAAAACCCAACCAAATTAAATTGGTAAGAAATAAAAGGTAAATTCATAACATTTTCGCAACACATATACAACAAATCCTAAATATAGGTTGTTATTGACTGTTTTTAGTATGTAAAAAAGTAATTTAAGTGGTGAGTTTGAATTAGAACCAATAACAACTTACTATCAAAGATTTGTTGTGAAATTATTATGAAAATAACATAGATATAATACTTCTAAAATTTTTAAAAGAAAACCCAAAAAAAAAAAAAAATCATTGGCCCATTCCTTCCCATGGCTATCCAAAATATTATCAAAACCTCATATTTCTTTGGATCCGGTTAATGTATACCCTAAGGGCATATATTAACAATCCATTTAATAAAAATTTTATCGGGAATTGAAAAAACTATTAAAAAAAGTTTGACAACTTTTTCAATTCTCGATAAAAAAAATTTCTAAAATGGTTTACTAACATATGCGTTAAGACATTCATTAATAAATCACTATCTCTTTTAACATATTCTAAATCTTGTTATCAAAAAATCTGTCATAGTACTTTGTGTACCCTTGTAGAGCCGCTAGTTACACCGCTGTAAGAACTGTGTACAGCATGTTGTCCTCTCGAGTTCCAGGCAGTAGTTGAAGCCGTTGGCAACCACTATTCTCTCTCCCTCTCTCTATCTCTCTGTTTTTGCTACTCTGTACTTTTATTCTTTGTCTCTCTGTTTTTGCTACTCTGTACTGTTATTCCTTTTGTTAGGTTCTAAGACTATTAGGATCTAAATGTATTAGAACTTCAATGTGTAATGTTGGCAAACCATGATCAAAACTTAGAGTCTAGATTTAGGTTGCTCAAAGTGTGTTTATGTGTAAAGTTGAAATCGAGTAATTGCAGGAAATTATTATTCAATTTCTGCAAGGCTCGATCAATCGAAAATTAGACTCTATCGATCGAACCTTGTGTAGATTGTTTTTTCTGTAGAATTTTCAACTCAGCCCAAGCCCATATGACGTGTAGGGTTTTATGTTTTGCTTCAAGTATAAAAAGAAAAACCCTAGCCACGTTTTAGAGGTTGTTGATATGTTTTGTGTGTGAATCTCTTGTGAGATCTAGAGGTGCTTACCTTCATACACACTTAGGGTTATCAGGATCAAAATTGATGTCGAGAACTTGGTGATCTCTTCAGTTGCTATTTCAAGAGCTTAAAGAAAACACAAGTGGGAGTACTTGTGGTTGCTGTGGATCAAGGAAAGAAATAGTTCGTGGACTCGAAGTTATCACGTGATCATGGTAGTAAGTTTTCTATTTGACGTAGTAATAGGATGTTAGTGGTCTAAGTCTTATTGTAAAACTTCAATTCTTTTATAGTGGATCTGTTTTACCTTGAGGATAGCTAGGTTAAATCATCCCCAGGTTTTTTACCGGTTTGGTTTTCCTAAGTTATCATATCGTTGTGTTCTTTATATTTCCGCGTTATTCATATGATAGGATTTGAATGTGTTTAACCTAGATCTTTATTAATAAACTTGTTAATCAACTTGACTTAATATTAGGTTAAACAACTTGTTTTAAGGGATCTAAAAACGTACACTTTTATATTGCAACTAATGCTTTAGTATAAGATAGTAAAGCTACTGAATGTGGCTAAAAAGAAAGTTGCTGTTTTAGTGCTATAAAACACTTGAAAAATGTGGCGGAATTTTTCTATTTATGAATGGTAAATTGTACAGTAACACTAAGTTTATGGTTTTAACTAGTTAGCTACCGACACACCCACCCACCCCCTTTAGGTCCAAGATAGTCCAACCCGCAAGTCTTTTCGCTAGTTTGCTACCGCATGCACATCCTCCTTCTCATCCAAAATGGGCAAACTATCCAAAGCATCTCTCATCTAACCCAATCTACTTAGGTGAAAAAGTCATAGCTTTAAAGTAGCAAACATCTTGATACACGTTTCAACCCATTTCACCAGTGTTTTGTATTACTCTTTGTTTTTTTTTTTTTTTTCACTATTTATATCACTTTTTTTGTTGAGTAATGTTACTAATATTACAAATTTTACTATATTAGTCTTATAAGATGATGTATCACCATCACAAAAAAAAAAAAAAATCAAATCATACAATTTTCTATCATTTTGTCTAGTAACACTAATCACATTCCTACCACGTCAATTTTGTTATTATTATCAATTAATATCTTTTAGATTAATTTCGTTTTTAATATTGACTTTGAATCTTACCTCCCTAGACTAAAATCTTGACTCTATAGTTGAGTGAACTTCATTGTAAATGTGAGAGGAATGAACACAATTCTCTAAACACCAAGAGTACTTAAGAATTACTTTTGATTTAATAGGATTGAGTATTGTCTAATACATCATGACTTTGACAAATTCAAAGCCATGCCCAACCACAATTGCACAATGATAGACTCACACTCATGTGTATAATTCAAGAGTTTATACGAAACCTGAAAGTATGAAAAAAAGTAGTTCATACGAAACCTGAAAGTATTAAAATAAGACAGACTTAGACTTAGATGGTGATAAGACTTGGACGGAGGATTCGATTAACCCTTTTCTCAGCTAACTATCTAACGGCTGTAACAAAGCTAAGAGTTGTTTAGTGAAGTTCTATTATTCAAGTCCAATAGGCTATAAATTTATATTTTCACAAATTTGACTTTGCATTAAATACAAATCCGGACCCTTTGGTTCACACTACCTAATTTATATTTTAGCAGAGAGAGAGAGAGAACCCGGTGCAACCTTTTTTCTATATAAGGAGTTTCAACATGTCCAAGACCACAAAACTACACAGGCCAGTTCTACGTTGTCCTGAAGTTCTAGCTAGACACAGAACACCTGTTTTGAGTGCTGCATATATGTCACAAAGGGTTCTTCGATTTCATCAATAAGAAGTGCATGACCACAAAACCTCATAGTTAGCCTCATATCAAAGCATTGAGGAGCCTAAGGGGACAACTTTAGGTAAGGTCTTTTGTTATATTTAAATATTAATTTAGAAAAATAAATCTAACTTTTGACATCGATTTTTCCTTTTTCCATTTAAGAAAACATTCAAGATTTCTAACTCTCACATTTTATAGCATGTATCCTGTGGGGAGACAAAACAAACACATGTTTCATTTTGTTTTTGGATAAAAGTTTACAAGTCATGTAAATAGTTATTTTCATTATCATTTTTGGCATAAGAGGGTTACGATTACTTTGTAGAATTAAACCCTCTAACACAACTTTGATCTTAAAATAATATTGATCATAAGCCATAACTATATATATATATATATATATATACACACACACATGATTTACTATCACTGATACTCATTGTTATATGAAAACGAAAAAGAAAATAGATATTGGTATCGTTGAAGTTAAAAGAGGATGTGGAAGCTGAAGATAGGAGAGGGCAAAAATGACCCTTACCTTTTTAGTACAAATAACTTCGCGGGAAGACAAACATGGGAGTTTGACCCGGAGGCTGGTACACCAGAAGAGCGAGCTGAGGTTGAAGAGGCTCGTCAAAATTTCCACAAAAATCGACGTCAATTCCCGGCTTGTGGTGATCTTCTCTGGCGAATGCAGGTACCTTAAACTAATGATTTTTCGGTCAAAACATTAATTTCACGTGTTCACAAGAATTTCTTTTGTACTTTTAAATGAGGGAAATGGTAACTAATGCCTTTTAATATTTTTTAGTGAACTATTTTAAGAAAGTTTTTGTGGAGAAAAAAAATTATCTTTTTGCCAACTCTTTCTATTTTTCATATAAATAATGTCAAAACCTTTCTAAAATAGTTTGTTAACAACTTAACCATTGCCTTAAGTTAAGACTTCAAACTAAGGCTGTTATAGTATAAAAAGAAAATTATTATGAAACTCAAATTAGTATTAAAAATTAAGGGAATCAATATCATACTAGTTGACTCCCTTTATATATATAATCCCAATACATTAACGTATCTCAAGTAATATAAAATCATATTATACACTCATTCTTTATCTACTAGACCTTTCTTTTTCTATTTATTTTTTCTCCACCTTTTCTACATCCATGTGATTAATCGTTTTATTTTCTTCCTAAGCCTCTGTTTGGGAAGCGCATTTTGCGCGTTTTCCAACAGATGCCTTTTTTAGTGGGTCCCGTGCGATTATAGTATAAAAAGAAAATTATTATGAAACTCCAATTAGTATTAAAAAATTAAGGGAATCAATATCATACTAGCTGACTCCCTTTATATATATATATATATATAATCCCAATATATTAACATATCTCAAGTAATATAAAATTATATTATACACTCATTCCTTAGCTACTAGACCTTTCTTTTTCTATTTATTTTTTCTCCACCTTTTTTACATCCATGTGATTAATCGTTTTATTTTCTTCCTAAGCCTCCATTTGGGAAGCGCATTTTGTGCATTTTCCAGCGGGTGCATTTTTTTAGTGGGTTCCATGCATTGTTTACAGGACCCACAAGTACTTTTTTCAGCAAAAACAACTTTAAAACTAAGTCTCATGGCACTATTCACACATTTAAAAATTATTTTGCTACAATGTTTTCAGTTTTCAATTTTCAACAATAAGCGGTATTCAAACAGAGCTTAATTGGTAGATTGGGCTAAATTTTAACAAAATCACCAATAGCAAAGTTACAAAATTACTCTTAGCCCCCTTAAAAATAGCAAACTCCAAAAAAAAAAAAAAACAATGGTGGGTTTTTTTCTTTTTTTTAAGCGGACTATGTGTAACTTTTTTGAACGAACAAATTGCTAAATTAGCATCTATATGTTCAAACTATTTTTTTTTTCCAAATTTTAGGAAGGGTCACTGCCCCCTAAAACCAAAGCCAAAGAATGACTCTATCCCTGCTCTAAGAGCACCTATTAACATGACCATTTGAATAATGATATGACTTGTCTTTATTTCATTAAAAAACAGTCTTACATGTCACAACAATTTTAACAAATTCTTTAAATATCTTGCTTCAACCAATAATGTAGTAATTAAAAAGGTCATCCATTATAGTTTTAGTCACATAACGTTTTTATTGAGTCATGTGACTTGTTTAAATAATACAGATAGATATGAATAATCTTATAAATTGTCACGTAATTAATTGGAAAAAATAGCTCTAATCATGTTTGATTTGGTATTGTCTGTTACTTACTTGATCAAATATTTTGATATTAATGGGTTTTTGAAGTGTAAAATATTTTTTGCAGTTTTTTCTTAGATAAATGCCATATAATCATCAAAAAAAAATATGTTAGGTCACTATTTCTTCAGCCACGTAAACAATACCACTAACACCAGTTAACAAATGAACTTATACAATTTAATTTTAAAACTTGAAGGACTAATAGTGCTCACTTAAAATTTGAGGGACCAATTGCACTCAGGGGTAAATTTTAGAGACCAGTACTATAGTTTCGTCTTAATTCTTTTTTTACTTCTTTCACAATATCTAAGATGACAAATCATAATTAATGCAATATTATTTTCACATAAAACTACTATTCGGTAAAAAAAAAAAAAAAAAAAACTGTGAAATTGGTTGCGTGTCTTTTTCTTTTTCTTTTTTGTTTATTTGGAACAATCGAAACTGAATTTTTGTTTCAAAAGCAAATGGAGAAAGTCTTACCTAACCTTTAATATTTTATTGGTGCTTTTTCTTTTGAGGGAACAATATTTTATTGGTGTTGATTGTTGACTCATTCTACTTTTCAAGGATGCCATTAATGCAATAAATAAATAATGCCATCCAATAGTTGTTTTTTGTATCGAATAGAATCCAATAGTTTAACACAAACTTTTATATAATTTAAATTTATTAATTCTGTTTCAGACCCGTTTCATCTGTGGAATATAATATTTCAGTACTGATTTATTTTGGCATACTATTTTAAGTGTTACATTTTTTCTAAATATATATATATTATTATTACTATTATATAAAATAATGAATTTAATTTAATATTGTTAAAAAATCTAAAATAAAGTGAGATTAAAAAAATATTTATTTATAACTTTTCTAGAAATAAAATTCACATTTTGGATAATTATAAACAAATACAATATATGTGAAAGTAAAAAATCACTTATTGCATAATGTTACACAATATTATGAATAATCAACAACCAACAATGTTATTGCTTAGAGCATTCATAATGGGAATTGTAAATGCCATATGTTAGCAATATTTAACATCAAGCTTTAAAAGTACTCAACAGTTGGTCAACTAAACTTGTAAAATTGAATGTATGATGGTACTATAACACAATGTCAAAAGATTAAATTAATAATTTATTCTTAAATATCTGACTTTTCTCTCTCATTTGTTTGAAATAAATAATAATAAAAAAATTAAAAAATAATTTTTAATAAAATGATAAAAGAATAGAATTTTAAAATTTTAAATATATTATAAAATAATTGATAAAATAATTTTTTAAAATAGTAAAATAAAATATGATAGCATTTCTTCCGCACTGTATTATGGATGGCAATAATGGTGTGGCGTGCAAGTTTTAAGCAAATTAAATCAAAGAAATAAAAAACAAAACCCCAAAAGTTCACAACCACATGTTCACTTCACAGGTGCCCACGTGATGAACGAGCTTTCACATCTCACGTTTATTAAGTTTTATATCCTCTCTCCTCATCATTTAAGACTTTCAAACATCACAATCTTCTCAAATCTCTCAACTTTTTCTCTTGAAACTTGAAACTTGAAACACCAAAAGTCAGGCTGGTTCAAAATTTCAAACCTCACATTTTTCAGATTTTTACAGTTCGATTGTTGCCATCAACAACCAGCAAGGGATCTACTCTTCTCCTCTAATCTTTGTTCTCATCGTCATCTCCTCTTCTTCTTTGTCTTCTTCTTGATTTTTTTTATTTATTTTTTATTTCTTCACCGAGGCTCAGCTCTGTACCGGCCGAATCTTTAATTTCGGCCGGAATTCACTGAAACGAACCGGAACGCCCGGATCACACCGAAATAGGCCGAAATTTCATCCGAGGTGGAACAAGGGGTGTGTCATTCCGGTTTGTACACTGGTACAGTACAGAAACATCCTCATTTCGTACCGGTTTAAATACCGGCGTACCTAGAGCGTTTCGGCTGTACCGGCAGAAAAATCAGATTTCGTCCGGAAAATGGATACCGGCCCGGAACAAAAACACAGATATCTATGTAATTTTTCACTCGCCTAAGATAATTTCTCAACAAATCTCACGATCTGATGCATCTCTCTCTCGTATCTTTTTTTTTTTTTTTTTTGAAAGGTTTCTCTCGTGTCTTGGTCTCAACAAATTTCACGTCTGTGTTCCTCTAATCTTCTATGCTTTTTTACGTCTACTGTTTCTCAAAGAGTTTTGCTTTGGGTGCCCACGCGATGACTGACCAAAGTAAGGAGAAAAGACTTGCTTTTGAAATTTGAAATGAGATAAGACTTAGCGGAGGTAAACACGTGGAGGATATAAAGTCATGATAAAAAGTAAAAGGAAAAAAAGCAAGTTATTAGTTGAAAATTGAGATTCGTGTACCAAAACAAAAATATAAATGCAGTCTTTATATTATTTTTATAATACTTATCCAATAAATTTTAAGTTTTAAATTGTTATGGATTTTTATTAGTGAGGTAAAAAAGTTATTTTAGTGATAGTTTTAAATTAGAATCAATAATAAATAGTCACTTATGATTTATTATAAAAGTGTTGAGAAAATATTATAAACGTAGTACATCTAAAAAAAATTGATGTTAAAAATATGATAAATGTTAATAAGTACTCTTAGAGTATTGGTTAACAATCCATTTTAGAAAAGTTTTAACATCACTTTTATGGAAAATGAAAAAAGTTGTTAAAATATTAATTGTTTTTTTTCCTCCATAAAAACTTTCTTTAATTGAATTGTTAATCAATTGACGGATGGTATTGACCGGTATCGAAATATATAGTTCATTTGATTAAACCAAAACGGCATCTGGTACGAAATTGACGAATTTACAACAACAATATAATAAATAAATTTTTTAATTATTTTATTTTTTAAATTTAAAAAATAGACACATCAGTTTGTAAAAATATATAAGAGAGATGTTATGTTTACAACAATTTTACAACATTTTTACAACAAATCACAGGTGGTTAGTTGTTATTGGTTCAAATTTGAAACTAATACTAAGATTACTTTTTTGCCCCAACAATAACAACTAGTAACAACCTGCCATTTAGGATTTATTGTAAAAATGTTGTAGACATATCATTTCTCAATATATAATATTGCTAGAATCACTCTTCCACCAATAACCATATAGCCGACATTATCTTTGCATTGCGTGGTCTTTTAAATGTATAATTAGTACATGTGCATTTCGTTGATCTGTTTAATTTTTGAATCTTAGCAAAAGTATAATTTTTGAAATTTTATTTGCTAATGATTGAGGAATTGTTGAAATGATTGCAGTTTTTGAGGGAGAAAAACTTCAAACATACAATTCCCCCAGTTAAGATTGAGGATGGAGAGGAAATCACATATGAAAAGGCCACAATTACATTGAGGAGGGCTGTCCATTTCTATGCGGCATTGCAGTCTTGTGATGGCCATTGGCCTGCTGAAAATGCTGGCCCGTTGTTTTTCCTTCCTCCTTTTGTAAGTTTCACCATTATCATTATTAAGCTTTCAATATTGTTATTAATTTATTATCATTATAATTTGTCAAGTAAATATACACCTCTAGAATATCTTCTAATTAAGTTTGAGTTGACTGTGAACAATGAAATTGTTCCAAATAACATCCTTGCTAGTAAACTAGTTTGGCTTTCAGCTCAATATAACTACTATTTTCCTTGTATTTGATCCAAAAAATGTAGGTATTATGTTTTTACATTACAGGACATCTTAATACTGTCTTCCCAGCTGAGTATAAAAAAGAAATTCTCCGTTACATATACAATCATCAGGTATATATTCTTGAAAGTTTAAAATGTTTATTGAATCAATAAGAATAGAGATTTTGAAAATTTTTCACTTTCATTTTCTGTTTTTTGTTTTTAGAATGAAGATGGTGGATGGGGATTTTACATAGGAGGCCATAGCATCATGTTTTGCACAATTCTTAGCTACATTTGTATGCGAATACTTGGGGAAGGACCTGATGGTGGTCAGGACAATGCTTGTGCAAGAGCAAGAAAATGGGTCCTTGATCGTGGTGGTGCAACACACATATCTTCTTGGGGAAAGTCCTGGCTTTCGGTATGACTAATTATTTGTGGAGATTCACATCAAATTAGAGTTAAATACCCAAAATAATTTATATTTTTACTTAAAATATTATCATATTTATTTCACAATTTGAGAAATGAACATATTTGGTTTCAAGTACTCACCATGCATGATGACTTTCTGTTGATAATTAACACTAGTATGCGATGTCCTGTAAACTGTAGATACTTGGTGTGTTTGAATGGACTGGAGCCAACCCAATGCCTCCAGAATTTTGGCTTCTTCCTCCATATGTTCCCATGTATCCAGGTTTATACAATATATGATTACTTCTTCATTAAGTATTTTAAATCATTATTGCATATGGAACCTGTCTAAAATCAGTTAAGTCGATGTTTAACAGAGTTAGTTCATTTCTTTGATGCCTTTGTCACTACAGAGGTTTAACATTCTTTTTAATGCACCAAATTCTAATAATAACATATCAATTTTGTGGTGCCCAAAATGCAGCCAAAATGTGGATCTATTGTCGGTTGGTGTACTTGCCTTTTTCATACTTATATGGGAGAAGGTTTGTTGGGCCAATCACACCTCTTATTCTTCAATTAAGGGAGGAACTTTACACTCAACCTTACAGTGAAGTTAATTGGGCCAAAGCACGTCATCAATGTGCAAAGGTGAGTTTACCTTTGATGAGGAGATAACAGCATGAGAAGACTTCAATTGAAGAGTTAATACGACGTATAAGGGCATAATATGACCCAAAAGTTAAGCCTTTAGGTTTGGACCCAGTTATATTATATTAATCACACAATCTTGTCATTAGTATCCAATCTAGAAATTTAATACTTAGATAATCACGTCACTCGCTCGTCAATATTCCAACAATTTTCATGGTTGATAATTGTGGAATGACATTTACCATATAGTCTTTTAAATACGTCTTTCAATGCATTGATTGAGTTTTTTTTTTTTTTTGGCTAATGCATTGATTGTGGAAATCAATTACTACAGGAGGATATCTACTATCCGCATCCTTTGATACAAGATCTACTTTGGGATAGCCTATACATATTAACTGAGCCTATTCTCACTCGTTGGCCATTAAATAAATTGGTTAGAGAAAAAGCTCTTAAAGCAGCAATGAAGCTCATTCACTATGAAGATGAAATCACTAGATACATTACCATTGGGGTTGTGGAAAAGGTAATGTGATTCTACAATGCTCTAGAAAAGCCATAAACATGGTTAATTTGGGCTATATAATATTCTTCCTAATACCGTTTGCATTGAACAGTCGATGTGTATGCTTGCTTGTTGGGTTGAAGATCCAGATGGGGATGCTTATAAGAAGCATCTTGCTAGGGTGAAAGAATACATATGGGTTGCTGAAGATGGAATCAAGGCACATGTTAGTACATATTTTATGCAAAAAGATTGCAAAACTTTTTACCTATCCATTTGCATGAATTGCTAACTTTGATATATGCAATTTGTATGTAGAGTTTTGGTAGTCAATCGTGGGATGCGGGTTTTAGTATTCAAGCTCTTTTAGCTAGTGATCTCATTGATGAAATTGGACCGGTATTGGCGAAAGGGCATGAGTTCATAAAAAGATCCCAGGTTTGATTTTCAATTCTTAAATCATAAAAGTCTACATTTTTGCTTAGGAAAGTCATTGTCAATATATCATTTGGAGTTATGTGTTCCCCTTAAACAATGTAAAGGTTAGGAACAATCCTGCTGGAGACTTTAGAAAAATGCATCGTCACATTTCTAAAGGATCATGGACTTTCTCTGATCAAGATCATGGATTACAAGTTTCTGATTGCACTGCAGAATGTTTGAAGGTAAATAACTCTATTTAATGCTTCTTCAAATTCTACTGTTGCTCCTTATCCATAATCACCGTGTGACCAAATTTTCCTATACTTCACAGTGCTGCTTGCTTTTTTCAATGATGCCACCTGAAATTGTTGGTGAGAAAATGGAACCTGAGTGCTTGTTTGATGCAGTAAATATCCTACTTTATTTACAGGTGAGGGTTAACTTTTCCTAGAATGATAAATTACTACTTGTAGCAAAAACATATGCCCTTGGGAAGAGACGAATTTAATTGATTTTACCATTATAGCAAAAACTTTTAACTTGTTAAATTAATGGGAGTTATAGTCTAATTGCTATGATATCATTATAAATTATCACTCTTACTAAAAGTTCAAACAATTTTGAATTGGTGAACAAATCATCTAACCATTAGTCTTACATAGTGTTGTATATCTGTGTTTACTTATTTTGCATGCGTAAGCGTGAATAGGTAATACAAGCTACCATTGTTATAGGTGTATCTAAAAATGCTAAAAATTACTTGTTCAAATCTAGAGAGATTTGTTAATCTAAGAATATTCTTCTTAAAAAACCAAAATTGTTTACAATTTTTCAATATTTACTATATGGATTTTACTAACGTGTGCCCTAAGGGCACACAATAGTATACCTTTTTTGAAAAAAGTTTTATTGGGAATTGAAAAAGTTTTTACAGCTTTTTCAATTTCTGATAAAATTTTTCCAAAAACGGATTTGTTAATGTATTCCCTAAGGGCATACATTAACCGGACCCTTACTCTCTCTCTCTCTCTCTCTCTCTCTATATATATATATATATATATATATGGGTTGGGTTTAATATTTACTATATCTAAGCAATGTTACACCACCCAATAATTTGTTATAGAATTCAAATTTTGAAAATCTCACCGTTGAATTACATGTTCTATGTGTTCTTAACATTCATACCAATTTTCATGTTAATAATGCAGAGTAAGAATGGAGGTTTATCGGCTTGGGAGCCTGCTGGAGCTCAAGAGTGGTTAGAAGTTAGTACCTTAAATATTAAACTGTCGTTGAAATGTTCATTTGGAAATTTATGTTGATATATTCACTCTTAATTATCATATATCAGTGGAAAATTACTTACCTTTTTTTTTCCTTCTAGTGGCTTAATCCCACAGAATTCTTCGAGGGTATTGTCGTTGAGCATGAGTATGTTGAGTGCACTGCATCATCAATCCAAGCTTTACTTTTGTTTAAGAAGTTGCACCCTGAGCACAGGAAAAAGGAGATTGAGAATTCAATTCAAAAAGCAGTCCAATACATTCTAGACATACAAATGCCCGATGGTTCTTGGTATGTTCATGTACTAGTTTACTAGATATCATTATTATTGTTATTATGGTTAGATTAATTACATGATGAATTTGAAACATTTGTTTACAATTATTTTTATCATAGTTTTATATATAGATGTAATACATATCAATTACAAGATGAGACTTTGTCGTAGGTATGGAAATTGGGGAATTTGTTTTCTGTATGGTACATGGTTTGCCCTTGGAGCATTAGTTGCAATGGGCAAGACTTACAACAATTGCTCTGCTATACGTAAAGCTGTTGATTTTTTACTTAGTACACAAAAAGATGATGGTGGCTGGTCGGAGAGTCATCTTTCATGCCCGGAAAAGGTAGTGTTTAACCATGGATTTTGCTTTAAGACTCTAAATTCTTTTTCTTTTCATATTTAATATCTTTCGTTACATCAATTTGGTTCAATGAAGTTTTTGTAGATCAATGATTCAATTTAAAGAAATTTATATCTATTCTTGTTTTAAATGAGATTTTGTAGATGTTGTATAGATTCTTCCATCAAAATTAAAATAACAAATTCTCTATTCTTGGTCATAGATATATATACCTCTCGAAGTAAATCGATCAAATTTGGTACAAACTTCATGGGCAATGATGGGTCTTATTCTTACCAAACAGGTTAATTTATGGTTTAAAAACTTATCATTACATTTATATCGTGTTATCGTATGTTTTTCTTGAATAATTGTAAAAATAAAATTTTACTTGTAATAGGCTGAAAGAGACCCGACAGCTATCCATTGCGCAGCGAAGCTGATAATCAATTCCCAATTGGAAAATGGCGATTTTCCTCAACAGGTGTCTTTGTTTAACATAGCTTCAAATAACAAATAGAAATATGAAAATTGACAAGAGCATAGATATCATTCTTCCATTATGAAACGTAGTTTTTTCCCTTAACTAATAAACTTTATAGTAGTTAATTTGCAAGTTGCAACACAACTAATGAAGCTATCACTTTCTATTTTAATTAAAAAAAAGGCAGACAAGAATGTAAAATAACATGACGTACTATACTTTGCTTAAATTTTACTTCCAATAATTTCTAATTAATCATTAATTACTTTGTTGTGGCAGGAAACCACAGGAGTCTACTTGAAAAACTGCATGTTGCACTATTCAGCATATAGAAATGTTTTCCCATTGTGGGCTCTTGGAGAATACCGCAAGCATGTTCCATTGCCATCCAAAACTATGTAACTCAGAGTGGCATAGCGAGTTTTTAATTATTTTACAATTATGTACCATTTAGTTTTCTATCTTACCCACCACTACATTGTATTTCTTCTATAACTAATAATGTCTGCATAGAAGTTTATAGTGGCCACCTAAATAAAATGGGAGTTAGACTTACAATATTTTATTGTACTACTACTAGCTAGCATCTGTCCTGTGCATAACCAAAGAAACATTCAACAATTGTGAAGATGAGATATTCCTCTTGGTTTTTACACTGAGCATTATGCATGGAGGTCACTTGGCATAAAAAAAAAAAATTAATTGGACACATTCCAAAATTAGACTACAATTAGGAACTAATTTTCATTTGATTTGAATTTTTATCGGTAAGTTGTAATCTGAGATGTTACTGTTTGTAAATTTTGACCCCTGTACACATAGATTGTTTAACCTAATTAATTAAACAAATTGATATTTAGGTTTATTTTTCAGATCTAGGTTAAACACAAACAATCATATCACTTAATGCCAAAAAAATAAAGAAGACAAGTGATATGATGACCCAGGAAAACCAATGAAACTTTCCAATTTCAAGGCAAAAAACCTATGAGAATTTAACCTAAATTATCCTCAAGGCAACAAATTCACTATATAGAATGGAAGTTTTACAATAGATTTTTTCCTAAATCTAAAGCTACCTCTGGTTGTACTTACTCACATGATTACACGCAGCTCCGAAACTATAGACTTTTTTATATGAATTTGTTGAACATAATTACCATTGTTTGTGACTTTGAGATCCCACTTAAAACTTTAGATCATCAACAGTTGTTGATCTTGTACGCAACAACTTAAATCCAATACCAGATCTTGGGTTTTTTCAAGGAATATTGCTGGTAGAAGATTTTAGAGAGCTTTGGGTACTAAAACCCTAGATCTACAATAGGAGGTACAAGAAGCACTCTTCTCTCTCTAAAAATCCTTAAAACATGCCTTAGGATTTCCATTAAATACTAGGAGAATTTGATCTGAAACTTTAATCACTTAATAAGCTAATGGGCTTTAATTAAATTATGCAAATCCATGTCTCAATCGGTCGAGCCTTCTTCTCGATCGGTCGAACTTGGCATGTTTCGAATTTTGGAATCTGCAACTTCCTTTTTCTTGTATTCTAACTTGTAGCACCTTGAGCATTGTCTAATCATACCTATAGACTTAGGAATCTATATCTAGACAAGTTTGTGCTCATGGTTTACTAATTGTTCTAAACTTTTAGGACCTAACAATTACTGTAAGCTACATTTTAGAAAATACACTATTTGCTGCCAAATGCAGTAGTAGCTGTAAAACTTACCTATAAGATTTATTTGTGGCTTGAATTTTTGTTTGTATTTACCTCTTGCTCATCATAAGCACCACATCAACACAACCAATTGAAAAGGCATACGAAATGATAATATGTTAAAATTAAAAATAACAATAGAAAAAAACATAGATACCTGAAAGAAGAGGGAAAATAGGAGTGAATAAATATGTACCACAATTGACACCTTGAATATATGATTTATGAAGTCAATGATGTTTGTTTTTTTAGACCCCTTAAAGCAAATTGTTTAACCTAATATATTAACCAAGTGATTATTTAGGTTAATTATGAGATCCAAGTTAAACGGTGAAATATCATATCATGCATACAGCGGAAAAGTAAATAACACACAGATATGATCACCAAGGAAAACCAATGAAATGAACCATTTCAAGGTAAAAACCTGGAGAGGATTTAACCCAGCTATCCTCAAGGCAAACAAATCCACTAATAGAGAAGTGATGTTTTTACAAAAGATTTAATCCTAAATCTATTGCTACCTCAAGTAGTAACTTACTGACATCACCACGTGCAAGCTCCAAATCCATAGGCTCTTCTCTCTTGGATTTGCAGCACACAAGCTCCCATGCTTATGACTTTGAGATCCCACTCAAAGATTTCAGATTACCACTTGTTGATCTTCTAGCAACTAGATTCCACTAGCACTTGATTGTAGATCTTGTTCCGGTAGATACTTGTAGAGTTAGAAGGTACAGAACCTCTCAAATCTCACATGAGTAACTCACAAGTCTTCCAAGACTCTTCAAAACGTAGTTAGGGTTTTCCTTTTATACTTAGGAGTGTTGGAATGAAACCCTAAACATTTTCGCAGGCTTGGTCCTGAATTAAATTCTGCAGAATTTGTTTTTCTGTGATTTTCGATCGGTCGAGCCTATCCTTTGATTGATCAAGCTTCACTGAAATTTAATTCTTTTTCCTACGGCTTGAATATTCTTGAGACTTGACTTGAAACACTTTGAGCAATGTCTAACACCTATTCTAGACATGTTTTTGTTCTCGGTTTGCCAACATAAACAAATTAAGACTCTAAACATTTAATCCTAGATCTTTGGAACCTAGCAAATGGGCGTCTATAAAATCTAAGTAAAGAATATTCATAAAACTTTCTTGAGGAGTTGAAGGTATTATCAAGTTAATTGACTAAAGTAGTGGAGTTGAAGGTTTTAACCCAAAGAAGGATTAAGAATACAAAAAAGAAAAAAGAGATAGGATTAACTTGGACAACATTCTCAAATTTTTCATACATAAACATTAATATTCAAAGAAAAGTTACAAAACCCATCAAAAGAACAAAAAAAATATGACAAAGAAAAGAGAGAGGACTAACCTTTATGGCGTTCTTGAATTTACTATATACCTGATGAAACAAATTCATAGGTTAAAAGGGACAACATGAGAAATACATATAATACACCAAAAATTAAAAACTAAACAATGTTGAATAGTTGATTTCAAAAGCACCAATGACTCATGTAAACTTCATTCATGAAGAATAGAATTCTATTGAGACCACATACTCCAATAGATAATCACAAATTCTTTAAACATACATACATACATACATACATACATATATATATATATATATATATATGTGTGTGTGTGTGTGTGTGTGTGTGTGTAGGGGCTTGGGCCCAGGTAACCCAGAACGACCTATGTGACCAAGGCCCAACACTGTAAGGTTAGGACCAGTCCATGGATGAATGCATGAAGGACCAACAACTAGCGTTTAGGGGAAACTTATATGTAGGGGCTTGATGTGATGGATGGTTATTAGTAAGTAAAAATGTGATGTTAGTGGTTGGCATGGAGTAAACCAATAAAACTTTGCCACATTAACAGTTTGTAAAAATGTTGAAATAATTTGTGCTTGTTAGCATTGCTCTTTCATTAGCATTGCCTTACATTGGCTTGGAACGCCTAATGAAATCCTAATGGCATCACTAGAATCTCTCTCTCTCTCTCTCTCTCTCTCTCTCTCTCTCTCTCTCTCTCTCTCTCTCTCTCTCTCTCTTTATTTTTATTCTTTCTTGCAACTTTACTACTTATACTGATGAATCATTGTGATTTTTAAAACTTTATTTTAGATTCATAAATTTTGGTGTTGTATCTTTTAGTTCCCCATTACAAGTAGTTTCTCTCTCTCTCTCTCTCTCTCAGTTTCGGTTTGATTTTTATTTGAGTTAATACTTGATTATTTTGGAAGTAAGAATTTGCGTTTATATCGAAACACAATCTTGGCTATTAAAATAACATATCGATTCAGTCCACTTCATCTATTCGGTCCAAATTGGTTTACTTTAGTCCAATTCGGTCAATTCAGTCCAATTTGCTCTATTTGGTTAACTTCGATTTACTTTGGTCCATTTGGTCCACTTAGGTCTTTTCGGTCCAATTTGATCTATTTGGTCCATTTGGTCTATTTCAGATCAATTCGGTCCAATTTAATGTACCTACTTAAGAATGGGAAAATAAAAGTTTAGGTGAACAATACGATCAATTATTTGAGTAATATAAATTTTAATTATAGGATAAGTTTTTGTTATCATAATAATCTCCATTAGGGAATGAAAATTTGAATAATAACTTTGAAACTCAAAAATTTTAATTGTACCAAAAGAAACTAGGAAAATATAATGCATAACAACAATGATTAGAAGAATAGAAACGATTTCAAAAAAGAATAATAACAATGAAAGTTACTTTTTTAAATTGTTTAAATTTTAGGGAGAACAAAGTTTGTTATGAGTTTTGATTATCATAATAATCTCTTTTAAGAGAATGGAGGATTTGAATAATTTATTTAAATAAAACTACACACACACACAAATATATATATATATATGTGCGCGCCCTAAAATGAAGCCTGTTGGGCTGGGCCTCACTCGGACCCACAACTTACTTGTATGATGGGTTTGGATTTCCTACACTGGGTCGTTCTTGACACTGAGACTCAATGAGATCACTTTTCTCTTCCCAAGGGTTTGAATCACCTTGTTCTCACTCTGCTCCCTATCTATCTCCCCCTCTTTTACCGTAAATTTTTCCAACCCCCATCTTCCCCAAACTTCTTGTATTTATAGTCCACAGTTAGTGGAGAGGTCATGATCGCTTACTAGTTAGTGCAACAAGCGGTCCAGTCTTATCGAACATAAGTGGGTGGTTAGGTGGGAGTGGGAAGCGGTGAGAATGGCTTTGGAACTTGGTTCCCACTTCCGCAACCATTCTCGGCAGCGGCGCCTCCTGAGGCACGGCACGGCAGAGTATGTAAAGGACGGGGTGTTTTGAGCGTCGCTTCTTCATCATTGCTCGGGACAGTATTGCCGAGAACTGACGAAGTGGCAAAGTTTGGGCCCGCAGCACGTGTGGCTTCGGGATGGGCCGCTAGGTAGAAAAAGATTTGCTTTATGGGCCATACACCCAGGCCAGGGTCCAAGGCCCAAACGAGCACCGGTGCGGGGGCCGTACAATATACATACACATATATTGTTTATTTATTTTACTTGAAGGTATAATCAACCTCATGCAATTCATTTAAAAGTAATGACTTTAAAACAAATGAGTAATTACTCTAAAAATTAGATGTGTTTATTCATAGCTTTCATGTTTAGAAAAACTTTCGCTTAAATTTAACCGGATCGATGTGGTCTGATATGCTACGTTAATGTGGCTCAACAAAAGTGTAGTAACAATAAATGTTTTGCTTAAGTTTTAAGATATTACAAGTTTAATATATATATATATATATATATGTAAAAGAATTTAGATTTCGAATAGGTGCTCACAACTTAAACATATCTTTTCCCTATATGTAAGTGCATAAAAATAGACAAAAATGGACCAAATTGGACTGAAGTGGACACAAATGGAAAGAAGTGGACTGAATGGGAACAAGGTGGATGGAACTGGACTGGATAGGACCAAAGTGGGCCGAATAGGATTGAAGTAGACCGAATAAGAACAAATGGATAGATTAGAATCAAAGTGAACATAATGGACCGAATAGGAACAAATAGGACCAGAGTGGATAGAATGGACCGAATAGGACCAGTGTGGATTGAATAGAAACGAAGTGGACGTAATGGGCCGAATAGGACCAAAGTGGGCCAAATGGATTGAATAGGTCTAAAGTGGACAGAATGGACTAAATATGACTGAAGTGGATAGAATAGGACCAAGTGGACCGAATAAAACCAAATTGGACCGAATAGGACTTTCAAATATTTATCATTTTTATTGCATTTTAGAGTTTACATTTCTAATTTTTAGTTTCTATTGTCTATTTTCTTTGTATTTTTAACTCAAAACTAAAGATTTAACACAAATATAATAAAATTTCACACTTTCCAACCAAAAAATTAAGGAATTTTTTTTTAAGCTAAACTTGATTAGGACAAAAAGAATCAAATTAAGACCTAATTAGTGTTTAATTTTTTAGAAAAAAATTATTTCCAACAAATTTTAGAGAACAAATTATATATTATATTGCAATTACAAAATAATTATTTATTCTCACGCATTGCGTGGGTTTGCAAGTAGTTTAATTAAAAGAGGTGTCAAGAAGGTGTCGAAAATGTGTCAAAATCACAGAAATTTCATTTTCCTCGAGCTTATCTCAAGTCTCCATATTGGACTCAACAATACACCTTATTAGTTGAAAAAACTTACTTGTTATGGTTTGCCAACACTAAACCTATTGAACCTAACAAAAATTTATGAGAAGCAGTCAAAATGAGGTTACCATCGATCATTTGACGCGAGGTGTCAAACACCATCCCAATGCATAACCAAACCCTCAAAGTAATTTTATTTTTCTTTTTTAAGGCCAAATTTACTCAAGCTTTGGCTAGGCAATGATAACTTCCATTTGAACTAGGTTTGAATGTAAGATGAAAAAAAATAAAAGAAGAAGAGGTCATTGACCTAGAATTGCTTCAAAGTCCAAATACTCTTCAATGCATACACCATTTTGTTTTGAGACAAAGTTTAGCTACAAAATTGATTATAGTCAATGACTACGACTCCACTCAATAACTTTCATTGCATATAAAGTTTGAAAGATCCATCATTTGGTCACATTTTCTTCTTATATCTTCTATATTTATGAAATTTTCAGAAGATCAAAGATCAATATCTATGTCATCAATCAGATATTTAAATTTCAAATTTTTATTGTCTAAAATTATGCATAAAAAATAAGTTTATAGATACGACATTAAATAACATCCAATTGACACAAAATTTGATATATTTGTTAAGTAAAACACAAAAAAAATTCAATCTAATGGTTAGTTTTTCAAAATATATAGCTATTATATAGTTTTTCAAGTTACACCTAATGTAACTTTAAGCAATGTTACACCATTCAATATTTTTTTAATTGAATGCAAATTTAAACTAATCAACCATTAGATTATATTATCTTCGTGCATTCTCCATGCTTACAAAATTTCAAGATGATTAAATATCAATAGTCATGTCATCAATCAACTATTTAATTTTTTTTTTTTTTTTTTGTATTTTAAAATAATGCATAAAAAATGAGTTTATGGATTAAATGATAAATAATAACTAATTTATATGAATATTAGTATGCATGTTAAAAGCATATAGAACATATAATCCAGTGGTGGAATTTTTAAAATATGAATTCTATAACTCTAATTTTTAAATTAGAGTTACACCACGTGATCTAACACATAATACACACGCACACACACACACACACACACACACAGCAAATTACAACTTACCCACCTATGATTTGATTGAAATTTAATTTGCCTACCTGTGGTTTGAAATCTCATGGTGAAAATGTTCTGCTGGATTCTTTTTGATCTTATTTAATCTTGTATTTTTAAGGTTTTTGTGTTTTTGGAGGAGAGAGACATAAAAGTAGAGCAAAATTACATATTTAGCCATGTTTTTAACATGTGTAGGTTACAGAATTCTAACTAAGCCAACCTCGGGTGGGTAAAATATCAAATTTCAAACTATAGGTAGGCAACCTAAATTTCAATCAAGTCATAGGTGGGTAAGTAGTAATTTTCTCTCTTTCTATATATATATATGAGTTGAGTTCAAGTTACACCTGATGTAACTCTAAGCAATGTTACACCACCCAATAACTTGTTATAAAAGTCATATTCTGAAAATCCCACTGTAGAATTACATGTTCTATATGTTCTTAACATTCTTATCAATTTTCATGTGAATTGGATGTTATTTATCATTTAATCCATAAACTCATCTTTTATGTATTATTTTAAATTACAAAAACTTGAATTTAAACAATTGATTGATGACATGACTATTAATCTTTGACTACCTTTAAATTTTGCAAGCATGGATAATATATGATGATAATGTAATCTAACGGTAAATTTGTCAAAATTTGCATCCAATTAAAAAATATTGAGTGATGTAACATTGGATGCAATTTTAAGCAATGTTACACCAGTCAATATTTTTTAATTGGATGCAAATTTTGACAAATTCACCCTTAGATTATATTATCTTCGTATATTCTCCATGCTTTCAAAATTTCAAGGTGATCAAATATTAATAGTCATGTCATCAACCAATTTTTTAAATTCAAGCTTTTGTATTTTAAAATAATGCATAAAATATGAGTTTATGGATCGAATGGTAAATAACATCTAATTGAGATGAAAATTGGTATGCATTTTAAATATATATAGAAAATGTAATTCAATGGTGAGATTTTCAAAATATGAATTCTATAACAAGTTATTGAGTGGTATAACATTGCTTAGATTTATACTAGATGTAACTTACACCAGGTGATTATATATATATATGATCACATTTTTTACTAAAATGAATGTGGGTCAGAGAATAAACAAAAGACATATAAGACATAACTGGAGCATTAGCCTTTTTGTTACAGCAAACAATTTATGGTCTGTTTAAATTAAGGGGGAGTAAAGTAGAGTATAGTAGATTTGGCCCAAAATAACCTATTTTTAGTCAACTTTACTATACTTCTCTCCACTCTCCCTCCTTCTCCCTTCGATCGAAAAATATAGAAACTGTACTTTTCTCAAGCTTATCTCGATTCTTCCTTTTGGACTCAATAATACACCTTATTACTCAACAAAACTTACAATTTGTCATGGTTTACCAACACTAAACCTATTGAACCTAACAAAACTTTATGAGAAACAAGCAAAATGAGGTGACCATCGATCATTTGATGTGAGGTGCCAAACACCATCCTAATGCATAACCAAACCCTTAAATTATTTTTATTTTTCTTTTTTGAGACCAAATTTACTCTAGCCTAGGCTAGGCAATGCTAACTTCCATTTGAACTAGGTTTGAATATAACTAGGTTTGAATATATGATCGATTAGAAATAGTTGATGAATCACATCAAAACGAATTATGCATACTAAATATCTCCTTGGTGGGACTGGCATGAATGTTTTATGTTAGGAAAAAAAATTCTTAATAAGATTGGAGAAGAAAAAAGTAATACATGAAAGTTGTGTCCAGTGGCGGCGGAGCCATGAATTTTGTTCAGAGGGGCCGAATAAAATTAAAAAGAACAAACTTTCATGACATAATTCTTGATTATTAAGATATTCTCATATTAGTTGTTGAAATCTATGATCACATTCTAAGGAAACAATATTCAATTTTTTTAGTTCACTTTGAACTTTTTAAATGGTTCAATATCTAAATTAAAGTTTCACGATCTGGGATGGAGGATTGAACACCTTTAATTCTTGAACACTTTTTAAACTTAAAATATGATTTAATAAAAACAAAATTCTAATAAACAAGCATTTAGCAATAATTTAATTTAATTAATCAAATCACTATTATCAAATATAAATTTCAGATAAACAAAACATCAAAACAAAATATGAAATAGAAAAATAGAATACTAAAATTTAGTTGACTAATATAATAGAAAATACTGTACACATATTATATAGGATTTTAATAACGTGTGCCCTTAAAATATTATAGTAAACCATTTTAAGAAATTTTTTATGAAAAAATAAAAAAAATTACCAACTTTTTTGTCAACTTTTTCAATTTCTCATAAAATGTTTTAAAAAATAGATGATTAATGTGTAACCAAAGGGAACCATTAACCGGACCATATAGAAATTTGATATTATTAAAACTATGTGCAACCTGTAAAGCACGACTCAAGTAGATAGTCATAGTTATCCTTTCAGGGCAAATGCACAGTTATCATCATTATTTGTTATTGTTCCCGTGGGCACAGGTACTCATAATTTACTAAAACATAGACATAGAGTGAGAGAGAAACAGAGTTCGAGAGGAAGATTACCACTGCACTGATGAATTGATTGAATTGGACGGAACCTGTAGCTGGAAGCACTGAGTTGAGTCCGGTTTGGGTGGCAACTACCGCCTAAGAGATTTTTCTTTTTCTTTTTCCGGTCAGGTTAAGGTTTTTTATTTATTTATTATTTTTTTAAGGAATATATATATATATATATATATTAAAGTTGATTTTTTTTTTAATATTAGTTGGAGTATTACGTGGAAGAGGAGTTCTGCTAGTACCATAGTTGACTTACAATGTATTTGACTATTTGGAAGGGCTGTGGACCAAGGGATGAGCCAGATGCTTTTCTTAGTTCTAATTTGTATCAATTTTTATTTTTGTTTTTTTTGGGTTTCTGTAAAATTTGAGGCCTAAATGAATATTTAGAGAGAATTTTTTATATTAGTTGTATATTTTACTCTCTAAAATCTCAGGGGTCCCAGAAGTATATTCCATTGTCTATTACAAAATATTTGTGATTTTATTAACATAGTAAATGAAAATTTTGAAAAGTCAAGGGGCCCCCTAGCTCCGCTGGTGGCTGTGTCCCATCTTTGACCAGATTATTTCACTCATTTCCCATTTGATTTTCTAAAAATTTTATGGACTGAGAATTTAGAGGATTAAATCTAAGATCTCCGGGTTTGCTTCAAATCCCATATGAATAATCCACCAAGCAGGTACCTGGTAAGTGCTTTTTCATGTGCTTTTCCAACTAGGTTTATATTAATCTAATTCTTGAATCGCATATGAAATAATTTTTTCGATTGAGCGAATACATAATCCAATTTTTTATCCAAAATACCATAGTAGGTGTGAACTATATATCATGTGCTGCTGCATAAGCCATTGATTGTTTATCCAAAATATCATAATAGGTGTGAACTATCACGTGCTGCTGCATAAGCTATTGACTTTAATTAGCGTGAAGCAAGGAGCCTGACTCCTTTAATAATTATATTTTATCATATGAGGAAATTAAGGAGGAAGAAGTCAATATAGAGGTATTTTTTTTAATCGGTTTTGCTTTATTGATTTTCCACTATATATCCTAAGATCAGACCCTATTTTCTTATAAAATTTGAAGACACTGAATCGGATCTTGAGTTGTTGATTTTCCATTATATATCCAGATGGCAGCCATTAAACAATCCTGATCAAGTTTTTGACAGTAAGGATTCAGGGACCAACATTTCGAAGTTGTCAACATATATTGGAAAGTTTAAAAAGAAAAAAAAAGCTGTAATAAAAAATAGAGAAGTTGATATAAATAAAACGTAGATGGCACGTTTTGTTAAAATACTTTTTTGTTACTTTATATAAAGAAACTGATAAGCAAAAATAGTTTGTTTTATATATATAAAAAATAGCTTGATTTTTGGGGTTAACTATAGGGAATGGAGAGGATTTTGGGTTTGTCTAATCTATTGGAGATGTTTTGATGGTTCCTATATATTTCTTTCTCCTTTTCTGTTGATGGTATGTTAGTAGCTGCAAAGAGTAAGCAAAAAATTGTGAAGTTGAAGTAGTGAATTTTACATGAAGGTCTTCGAGCTTCCAAGAAGATCCTTGGGATAGAAATTCACCCTGATATATAGAAGGAAAGTGAATGTTCAAATAACGTATAAAACACTATAAACGTTTAGACCCCCAATAAACAAATTACCAATTCAAGCTTATTATCAAACAATTGATGTTCGGAATATGAACATAAGCATATAACAGAATTGATAAACAATCTAAACCAAATAAAATCACATCCACAGCAGAAATTAAATGGCAAAGATTAAGGGAAGAGAGATGCAAACATAAAGACAACACAACGATGTGTTATCGAAAAGGAAACCGAAGCCTTTGGCATAAAACCTCTCCGCTGCCCTCCAAGCGGTCAATAATCCACTAAAGAATGAAGTTGGGATACATGAACAGCAGAAGACCCTCCAAGCCTAATCTACCCAGTATACCTAAGCCCTCCAAGCTTCTTGCTCCAACGAGGTTGCGCCGAACCTTTGTCTTCTTTAGCTTACCGGATTCTGCTATAGCCCATAGCATCAACCAATAACCATTGGTCCCTTCCAAACTGCTTCCCTAAGTACCAAAAGACCTTCTCACAGACGTGGGTGTGATGAGAAAAGGATTTGGTCAAGAACCTCTCAAGGATGTATCAATGGAAAGGAAGAGAGTAGAGGAATTTGAAGAGTCTCTTAGTGAAGATTGGGGATGAGTCAATCTTGTTTTTCTCTAGGATTTCTCTTTCAAAATTCTCTTTGGAAGCTTTCTACTTTTCATGGGTATAAGGGTTTATGTATAGTGGGGTGAGAAAGGAATGCGAAGAGTCAGTTTTTCCCAAACAAGGCTGGTTGGCAGCTTGGCCTCGCGACTGGTCTGAGTCACGAGTTCAAGTCGCGAGTTAACGGTCTGGCTAGCCTGGGACTTTTGTCCTGTAGTGCGACAGCTGGTGTGACCCTTCACCTCTCCGCATGCTTCTCACGTGTACTGCAGTTGGCGGCTTGCCCGTCGCGAGTCAGCCGCGAATCCCTACTTCTTTGCACAATCTTGAGCATTTCTTCACACTCTCTCACACACTACCCTTACATGAATCTCACCTAAATACAGGGTTACTAAGTGCTAAATTACAAGCAAATTGGCACGGAATAAAGCCAACAAGTTGGTTGATAAAATTCAACCTTACAATCTCCCCCTTTGGCTATTCTGTGACAAAACCCTATAACAAACTCTAGACTTAATGTGTGAGTTAGGAACAGTTGGAAAACTCACTCACACCTAACTCTAGAATCTGTGAAACTCTTGAACCATAATGACAAGTATCTCCTAAAACACAACAACACAATAAGTTCATTTGTTATGCAGAAAACTTGTAATGCAAATGGAACAAGCACAATGCGATCAAGCAAAATGGAATAAAGCAATAGACCATGGCTTGACCAAACATGCAATCACTATACAATAGTGATCACAATGCTCATTCACACATGGAATGAACATCCGGACATGCAAGCTAATAAACTCAATTGCAAACTATCAATTGCATGTCCAACACTCAACCAATGCATAAAACATATATGTATCTAGGAACAATCCTACAAGGGCACAAGAGTGATGTACTGAAGAAAAATGTATGACATTTAACATCAAGTACGAGCTACAAAGCATGAGAACATTAACCTTAAAAGCTTACAAAAGCAATAGGTACAAACATAAACTAAGAACCTTAAAAACCTACAAAGGTACCAGGTACAAACAGTAAAAAGTACTTCCCTTATCATATCACTCCCCCTATCATGAATCATAGGAGCTGTGATGAACTTGGAACATATGTACCTGTAACCTGAAACACTTGCACAAAACACATTAGACCCTCAAGGTAAAACAAGTAATAAATGGACAAGTATAATGTAACAAGTAAAAATGCGATCAAGAACATAATGTGAAACATGTAAGGAACTTGATCAAACACCAAACACCTAGACAAAGTTTTCTTATTAACACAATGTCTTCTTCTCCTTGGTATATGCATTTACCCTATGGAATATCTCTCCCCCTACAAGTGTGTATGAGAAATAGAATTTCTCCCCCTAAGAATGTGCACAAGGATCATATAAAAATGACAAAAACTCTCCGGTATACTCTCTAGAGTATACTTTCCCCATTTTTGTTAGGAATAGACAAAAGGGTCAAGGAGAAACGAGGGCAAGAGATGAAAGTATGAACAATGATAATGATGCATGAGGGGTGCAATGATGCATGAGGGGTGCGAGATGAATGAGAAAATGAAGCTCAATCCTAAGACATGACATGCTAGGATGAAGAAACAATGTATGAACCAATGCATGACAAAGGTAGCAAGGTGTGTGCAAGAGGTGGCTATGTGGAATGCATGACCAATGCATGAAAAATGCACATGTGGGGCAAGGTGTGTTAAATACACAACCAATGAACCAAACATGTTCCTAATGAGGAAACATGAGAAACACCAAAGTTTGATACTCATTGGAGTCCAAACAAGCGAGAAAATGCCTAAGAGACATTTTATCAAACACCTAGCATGCACACTATGAAGAACAAAGTGAAACAATGCATGAACATCATGAAAACCACCCTTAATACATGTTCTTTTTGCCACAGGGGGCCAACATCTAAAGCAAATCATCAAAAGAAACCAATCTCATGCAAAAATTTGACAAAAATTAAGTTTTCCCAACCCCTATGATGAAAATCTCAACTAAGAGCACAAAACTCTCCAAAACATAATCTAAGGATCAAAATCAATGAAAAGAGTATATAAATACCTTAGAGATGTTAATGGAATAAAAAACCATTCAAATTGATTGGGTTTTGATGTAAAAATAGTGAAAGAGGGGTTTAAGAGAGGATGGAAGAGGTTTAAAACAAGTTTCCCACGAAAAGCCCTTTAAAAAGCTATTTTTGGGTATTTTGCGACTAGGCACAAGTCTATGCATGTATCAAAACCAACATGACTATTAACTAATCATCTATGACAAGCTTGAAGATCGATTTACAACAATCACACAAAGATGTCAAGATTTTTTCCACAAAGATATAAGTGCATAAAAAACAAGCTAAGCTCGTAAATGCACAAAGCCAGTAGTATAAAGGTATAAGGCAAAACTCACATGTGATATGTGCTCAAACATATACGATCAAACTTTTTGAATTTTTCACTTTTTATGTGGTTTTGGATTTTTTACTCACACAAAACTAAAACAAAAAAGTAAGATCAAAACAAAACAATGCACATAAAGAAATGCAAGATGCACAAATGCATGACAATGAAGCATCTAATGCATGAGGGGTCCTACAAAGATCGAAAGAATTAGATCAAGGACCAAAAGAGCAAAAGGCATAGGAACCCTTCCTCATCCAAATGGAATGATTGCTTGGAATGAGTGCCTCATAAGAAGTGAGACGAGAGTTGGAAGAATGAGAACCGGAGATGCACATAATTAAGGAGTTAAGAGCATTAAACACTTTCTTTAAAAACATGCTATCTTCACTCAAAACCGGTTTACTCTTTTTAGCATAACTTCCAAGAAGCTTAAGTTTCTCTTTTCTTTTGATTCTTTTAAAAGCATGAAACTTAGAGCATTGAGGTCTTAGATGACCAAAGGCACCACAATGGTGACAAACAATGTGTTTAGGTTCACTAGGCTTTTTAGGAAGGGATCTAGCAACTAGGTTTTGTTCTCTCTTCAACTTATAACATTGAGGTCTTATATGACCAATCACACCACAATGGTGGCAAATTGAAATAAACTTAGATCCATCCAAAGCCTTAGGTTGAGACCTAAACGGAGGCTTTGACTTAACAGCCTTTCTTTCCACCTTTTGATTTCTTTTATGTGGAGGAATGTACACCGATTTGTCCTTTGAGGTAGAACACACAATAGACACAAAATCGGGTACCACAACATGATTGCAACAAATATTTTCATCATTTTTAACAATAGGTTCAGCAATCAAACACTTGGCATGCATCTTAAGAGATTCATTTTCACATTTTAGCTTATCAACAAGTTTGTCAGACAAAACAAGTTTAGCATCCGTGTCCATATTCAAACATTCAAACTCTTTCAGCTTTTGAAGAGAAATTTCAGCAAGTTTCTTATATTTTTCAACCAATTTGTTGGATTCTTTGAGCTTAGCAATCAAATCATCATTTTCACAAAATAACTTGCTGAAATTCTTTTGAAACTTTTTAGCATTTTTCGTCAAGGGTTTGATGTTAGGAATATCAAGAACGTCCAAAGGTTCATGTAACATAGCATCACGGTCACGATGATTATCACTCATAGAGGCATTTTCACAAACACGTGGCATGTTACATTCATCACCAACCAAATCATACAAAGAGGCATACAAAGCACAATCCATGGCAAATAACACAAGGGGTCAAGGATCACACTTAGGTATTTAAACCACAACAAGTGTACCTGCTCTGATACCAATTAAATGTTCAAATAACGTATAAAACACTATGAACGTTTAGACCCCTAATAAACAAATTACCAATTCAAGCTTATTATCAAACAGTTGATGTGCGGAATATGAACATAAGCATATAACAGAATTGATAAACAATCTAAACCAAATAAAATCACATCCACAGCAAAAATTAAATGGCAAAGATTAAGGGAAGAGAGATGCAAACACAAGGACAACACAACAATGTGTTATCAAAGAGGAAACTGAAGCTCTCGGCATAAAACCTCTCCGCCGCCCTCCAAGCGGTCAATAATCCACTAAAGAATGAAGTTGGGATACATGAACAGCAGAAGACCCTCCAAGCCTAATCTACCCAGTGTACCTAAGCCTTCCAAGCTTCTTGCTCCAACGAGGTTGCGCCGAACCTTTGTCTTCTTTAGCTTACCGGATTCCGCTATAGCCCATAGCATCAACCAATAACCATTGGTCCATTCCAAACTACTTCCCTAAGCACCAAAAGATCTTCTCACAAACGTGGGTGTGGTGAGGAAATGATTTGGTCAAGAACCTCTCAAGGATGTATCAATGGAGAGGAAGAGAATAGAGGAATTTGAAGAGTCTCTTAGTAAAGATTGTGGATGAGTCAATCTTGTTTTTCTCTAGGGTTTCTCTTTCAAAATTCTCTCTGGAAACTCTCTACATTTTGTGGGTATAAAGGTCTATGTGTAGTGGGGTGAGAAAGGAATGCGAAGAGTCAGTTTTTCCCAAATAGGGCTGGTTGGCAGCTTGGCCTCGCGACTGGTCTGAGTCGCGAGTTCAAGTCGCGAGTTAACGGTCTGGCCAGCCTGGGACTTTTGTCCTGTAGTGCGAGAGCTGGCGTGACCCTTCACCTCCACGCATGCTTCTCACGCGTGCTGCAGTTGGCGGCTTGCCAGTTGCGAGGCAGCTGCGAATCCCTGCTTCTTTGCACAATCTTAAGCATTTCTTCACACTCTCTCACACACTACCCTTACATGAATCCCATCTAAATACAGGGTTACTAAGTGCTAAATTACAAGCAAATTGGCACATAATAAAGCCAACAAGATGGTTGATAAAATTCAACCTTATAGAAAGGTAAATTGTGGTTATCGAATAAGAGATATCTTAAGAAGGTGTTAGAGACAACTGTAAGGACAATTTAAAATGGGCAAGAAGTGGTGCACTAACATTTTAATTAATGTTTTAATTCTACTCAGAGAGAGAGAGAGAGAGAGAGAGAGAGAGAGAGAGAGTAACAACAGGGTGCAGCTTTTTCTAGACCACAAAACTACCCAGTTCTAATGGCTGTAACAAGCTAAGAGTTACAAAACAGTGGGTTAAAAGTACAATTTAGTGAAGTTTTATTATATATCAAAATCTCATAAGCAGTATTTATTTATTTTTTCCTTACATTTGACTATGCATAAAAGACAAAAACGTTATTTTTGGTTCACTCTAAATAATTAATATTTTAATTCTACTTAGAGAGTGAGAGAGATCTAATTAAGTGTCCATTTGATAAAGATTATTTTTGTCAACTTATTTTACTATTTAGCTTATTTTTGTTACTATTCATGTATTTTACTGTACTATTTTAGCTAATCTTTACCTTTATTTACAGTACTTTCAGCAAAAAAATTTTAATTTTAATAAAATAAGTAGATTCCAAATGTACCCTTAGTTTTTAATTTTTAAGCTGAGGGAGAAAAAGAGAGTAACAAGAAGGTGCAGCTTTTTCTATATAAAAGGGAAACTATTACGGAGACCACAAAACTACCCAGTTATAGGGCCTTGCAAGTTGCAAAGCCACAAGGCCCCATATATGTCACAAAGGTTTCTGTGACTTCATCATTGAGAAATACGTACTGCAAGACCACAAAATCTCATAGGTAGCAGCCTCATATCTCTCTCTCATATTCTAACATGTATCCTTTGGAGTTCGGAGAGACAAAACAATTTGTTATTTTTAAGATTTGTTTTCGTGTGTGTTACATGCAAACTACATATATGCATGATTTACTAACACTGATACAGGTTGTTACATGCAAACTAGAAGAAAATCAATATTGGTATCGTTGAAGCTAAAAGAGGATGTGGAAGCTGAAGATAGGAGAGGGCAGAAATGATCCTTACCTTTTTAGTACAAATAACTTTGCGGGAAGACAAACATGGGAGTTTGACCCGGAGGCTGGCACACCAGAAGAGCGAGCCGAGGTTGAAGAGGTTCGTCAAAATTTCCACAAAAATCGACGTCAATTCCCGGCTTGCGGTGATCTTCTCTGGCGAATGCAGGTACCTTAATTCCTCTCTCCATCTCTACCAATCCATATGGTTTTCTCTACACTAAATTAAATGATTTTTTGGTCATGCATGGTCAATACATTAATTTCCCGTGTTCACAAGAATCTCTTTTGTACTTTTAAATAATGGTATGAAATATCTTTGTTTCATTCAACAACAATCTTACAAGAAACAACATTTTTCAAAAATTCTTTCCCGTGGTAAATGAATAAACAAATAGAATTAAATAACCAATTATACATTTTTGTCAAATTAATAATAACTTATTCTATTTAAGTGTAATATCAACTAAAAAAAAACACGTGATAAAAAAGAATACTAAAGCACCTAGGAGTAAACATGAAAGTAAGGAAAAAAACTAGTAACTGGTATAAGTTTTTACTTTTGAAGGGTATGACATTTTAACCATATATGTGGTCACTCTCTTGGAATAAATAAATAAATAATAAAAAAAAAACACTAAAACATTTCTTAGACTTGAAAATCTGTAGAGCACTTATTAAACTGCTTTATCTAACATAGAGAAAAACTAAGAAAATATAGAAGGGAGAAAGAGAGAAAGAGAAAAAAGTCACAAATATAGATACAAATCTGTTGTTTGTATTGATGGTGTAATTTTTTCTTGATGAAGAAAAAAAGTGTAGTGAAAAACAATTTCATTTTGTTGTCAACACCAAAGTAACCCAAAGTCACAAAGAGGATAAAGTATCGCCTGCGCCAGTCTCAAGAGAAAAAGTTTGAAACATTTTTTTCTTTCTTTAAATATTTGAAGAGTGGTGTTACGGACACAAGACTTTCACAAAAACTTCACAACAAAATCTAGGTGGTAAGTTGTTAAAGGTAGGTAGAAAAATGATGTTAGTTGTGAGTTCAGATAAAAACTAGTTACTAATTACCATTTAAATTTTACTGTGAAAATATTGTGAAAGTAACACTAAGATGATCATATTAAAATTTATTTCAGTCGAGTTTAAAAATAAAATAGGGTTAGGGTGTTCCAAATTTTATTTTGAGTGGTAAAAGAAAAATGAATTAAAATTTTATATATAATTTTTTTCAGTCCAATTCAAGGGGTTCATTTGAACCCCTTAAGATGCATGTAACACTGCCCATGTCTCGAACAAATTTGGCTCCAAATATGTTTAAAGCATTTTTCTCTAAATGATTATATGGCAATTAAAAGGTCATTAGTGAATATTTTTCATCACATGACTTTTTTTATTGAGTTATGTGACTTGTTTAAATAATATATATAGATAGTCTTATAAATTGTCACATAATGAGTTAGAAAATATAACTTCAAACATGTTTGAAGCCAAACATTTTTCTTATTTCACAATATCTAATGTGATAAATTGTGATTAATGCAACATCATTTTTACATAAAAATATTGTTGATATCACTTTTATTATATAGCCGTCACAACATGTCATCTCAACAATTTTTAAAAATTGTAAAATTGGTTGCTTATCCTAATTTTCATTTTTTTAGAAAAATTAAACTGAAGTATTGAATCATGATTTTAGTTATTTTTGGATGTGTATGTAAAATTGTGTAAAATAGTTTATGTGCAATAAGATTAACCCCAAAACAATTGGAGAAAGTCTTACCTAACCTTTAATCTTTTTTTGGTTTTGACAGTTGACTCTACTTTTCAAGGTTATAAATATATATAGAATAGAATCCAATAGTTTAACACTTGAACTTTTATAGGATTATAGTATCCAAATTGGTGTAATAAAAAAACTTCAAAATACATGATATGGAAAACATAAAATGAAAAGACTATTTTAACCCCTCGCACACAATCAAGAAAAAAAATTATTATACTTTTCAATAACAATTTCTTTATTGAAAAAAACTGTTACACACCTTTACACATAAGCAATAAGATAATTGAAATATTTACTTTTATGATTTTCAAGTTGAAAATTGTGACTTGGAGCTATAATTTCAGTTTTTATTTCTTGTGTGTGGGAATGTGTGTAATAAACACCGCTTTACTTAATTTACCTTTACTTATTTGACCAAACTTGTGCAAAAAAAGGGACAATGAGAAGAATAATGTGGTTAATCTTATCTATACCCAATTTTGATCAAGACAAACCTATTGGCCTGTTAATCAAGTCTTATTATAAATTTAAAACATATATTTTTTATTGATTTATTTTCAATTTGAAAGTTCAAAATGCGTGTAAAGCACCTTTGAACGTTTAGACCCCCAATTACAAATTTACTAATTCAAGCTTTGTATCAAACAATGTATGTGCGGAAAATGATAACAAGCTTATAACAGAATTGATAAACAATCTAAACCATAAATAATCACAATCACAGCAGTAATTAAATGGTAAAGATAAAGGGAAGAGAGATGCAAACACAAAGACAACACGCGATGTGTTATCGAAGAGGAAACCGAAGCCCTTGGCGAAAAACCTCTCCGCCGCCCTCCAAGCGGTCAATAATCCACTAGAAAATGTAGTTGGGATACATGAACAGCAATAGACCCTCCAAGCCTAATCTACCCAGGTACCTAAGCCCTCCAAGTTTCTTGCTCCAACGAGGTTGCCCCGAACCTTTTTCTTTTCTAGCTTACCGGATTCCACTATAGCCCATAGCATCAACCAATAACTATTGGTTCCTTCCCAAACTACTTCCCTTAGCACCAATATACCTTCTCACAAACGTGGGTGTGGTGAGACAAGGATTTGGTCAAATAACCTCTCAAGGATGTAACAATGGAGAGGAAGAGAGTAGAGGAATTTGAGGAGTTTCTTAGTGAAGATTGGGGATGAGGCAATCTTGTTTTTCTCTAGGGTTTCTCTCTCAATTTTTCTCTCTAGAAGCTCTCTTCATTTCGTGGGTATAAGGGTCTATATATAGTGGTGTGTGTTTGGAATACGAAGAGACAGTTTTTGCCAAACAGGGCTGGTTGGCAGCTTGGCCTCGCGGCTTGTCCAAGTCACGAGTTCAAGTCGCGAGATAACGGCTTGGCCAGCCTGGGACTTTTGTCCTGTAGTGCGACAGCTGGCGTGACCCTTCAGCTCCCCTGTGTGCTTCTCACGTGCCTGCATTTGGCAGCTTGCCAGTCGCGAGTCAGCTGCGAGTCTTAGCCGCGAAACTCTACTTCTTTGCACAAACTTGAGCTTTTCTTCGCACTCTCTTCACACACACTACCCTTACATGAATCCCACATAAATACAGGGTTACTAAGTGCTAAATTACAAGAAAATTGGCATGGAATAAAGATAACAAGATGGTTGATAAATTTCAACGTTACAATCTCCCCCTTTGGCTATTCCGTGACAAAACCCTAAAACAAACTCTAGACTTAACGCGTGAGTTGGGAACAGTTGGAAAACTCACTCACACCTAACTCTAAAATCTGTGAAGCTTTTGAACCATAAGAACAAGTATCTCCTGAAACACAACAACACAATAAGTTCATTGTATGTAGAAACTTGTAATGCATATGGAGCAAGCATAATGTGATCAAGCACAATGGAGTAAAGCAATAAACCATGGCAAGACCTAAACAAGCAATCACTATAACCAAGTGATCACAATGCTCATTCACACTCGGAATGAACATCCGAACATTCAAGCTGACAAACACAAGGCAAATCACTTGAATGACCAACACTCAACCAATTCACAGTACATGAAATATGTGCATCTAGGAAAAATCCTACAAGGGCACAAGAGTGACAGTACTTAAAAGGAAATGCATAACATTTAGTTAGAAGTACTGATTTAACAAAGCACAAAGGCTGCATAAAGCAAGGTACAAACCATAAAGCCTACAAAGTGCATAAAAAAAACCCTTAAAGCTTACAGAAGCAACATGGGTACAAACCATAATCACAAACCTTAAAAACCTACAAAGGTACTAGGTACAAACAAAAACATAAAGTAAGATATGCTGAATAACATCATATTATATATACTGAAAGACTTCAACAAAATACCAGTTAACCACACGATTTCCAAAAGTGTTAAAACCATATCTACACATGAGTTTATAACAACTAGTAAACATATTAACAAGTAAGTGTGTGAGTGTATGTCAACTATATCAGTTTCCTCCCTTTTTGAGCACACAACTCCCCCTTTCAATATGCACACTCCTTTTCATTCTATGCTTCTCTCCCCCTTACTGTGTGCTGCTCTCCCCTTTTTTGGCACGAATAGCTAAAGGCTATCTTCTAGCTTCTGCTGAATGTTATCCAGTTGTAACTCAATGGTTCCGAGACGCATTTGAGTTTGACTGTGAAAGGAGTTAAGAAGCCGTTCCAAATTAGAAATCCAATGAAACACATTTTCAATAAAGTAACTTTGCTTGGGAATTTGGAAACCAGGAGGAATAGATGGGGTGCCGGTTGATTTTGCTGACGTAGCTGTAGCATGAACAGATGGAGATGCATGTGTGGATGGCTCACTCTTAGGTTTCTTGGAGGAGTGACTCTTGCTTGCTTGGAGAGTGATGATGGATATTGGACGAGAACGAGGCAGGTTTTTCTCATCTGATGAAGGACTAACACCTTCACGAAGTACAATCTTCATGATTAAACTGCAAAATGGAAGAATTGTTCGTGTTGCTGAACGAGCCGCTATTTTCCCAATGATCTGGAATATGTGAGCACAGATGTCAATTGGGGCACCGGTAATGAGGTCACACAAAAATTTAGCCCTTCCAAGACTGATGAAGGCAGTGTTTGACAGTGGGTAGAGATTGGAAAACATGATCAGCTTTAGAGTTGTCAGTTCAGGTGAAAACAATGCAGTGCTTATAGATGATCCTGTGCTTCCCACTTCATGTTCATTCCCAAGGACATGAAGAATGTCTTATGCCTGAAGTTCTCTGTCATTGTATGGAGTTCGATCCACATCTTTTGGTCTGGTGATGCGAAGAACCTTAGCAATGTAGTCTGCATTCATGGAAAATTCTCTTCCTCGTACCCAGCATTTCAACTCGACTCCTGTGTATCGGGCATTTGAGAAGAATTCCTTGACCAATTCTTCAGATGGATCCTCAAAGTTTCCAAATAGGTCAGCCCAATCTCTTTCTTCAAAAATCTTCGGGATAAATGTTGTCCCTAGGGTATCAAACTTGACAACTCTTTCCACAATGGCAGAAGCCTCTTTGAAAGTGTCTGTGTACGTCTTTGAGTCAATAAGAGTCCTGAATCTCTCAATGGAAAAGTCTCTAGATGACTTAAATGACCGTCGTGTTCGTTTAGCAACCGGGGTTGACGGGTCGTCGGTTACTATGTCTTTGCCCTTTGAAGAACACCGAGTCAACTGAAAAACATCAAATACACAGCAGAGAACCAAATGCAATGCCATAGGAAATACACATTAGTATGATTAGATTCAGATATAAAAGTGTGACGAAACAATTTCACAGAAGCACAAAAACATGAACAAGTTTAACACCAAGAAGACATAAGCAACACAGGCAAAAGAAATAGGCACACAAATATGATGAATAACAGTAACAACTCAGAGTCAAATGGGCAATGTGTATCACAAATACACAAATAACAAAATGCCAAGAACATGATTTGAATGGAGCAACACATTCATGAACCACAACATATATCACAGTCTCTCAATAGACAGAAACATGAAAACACACATGTAGAATGATAAACAAAGCAAAGGCAAGATAGGAACAACAAAACTCAAAACACACAAACCCCCAACCTAAGTTCAGACCCATTAAATCTCAACAAAACAGAAACACTTCCCAAAACAGAAAAAGATACTCGACCCAAGTACAATGAAGTGAGATAGAGAAAACCCGTACCTTTTTCTTGTTGCTTGATGAAGACATGATGCAAAAAATGGAAGCTTTTTCAGAGAGACACAGAGTGTTTAAGAGAGAAATGGGGAAGACAATGAACAGTCACTAAAGTTCGAGGAAAAAACTGAAAAACAATTTTAAGAACTGTCTTTAAAACGCAAAACACGCGTTTTTCGCGATTGGATTAAGTCGCCAGTCAGTCGCCAAGGTAAGCCGCAAAACACTATGAAACCAAGCTTTTTGGAAAATCTTCTAAGTGTTTTTCGCGACTGGAAGGTCTACCCGCGGAATAGTCACGAGATGAGCTGCGAAAATCTCTGAGTACCCCTCGCGACTGGACCTTCCACCCGCGAACAAGTCGCCACACTGAGCCGCGAAAATCATAAAAACACAAATTTTGAAAAATTTCCTAAGTATTTTTCGTGACTAAGACCTTGACTCGCTAGTGACCCGCGAAAATCTCGGAGTGAGCTTCGCGACTGGAGCCTGCGACTGGACCTACCTGCGACTGAGTCGCCAAAACAGGACAACACTGTTTTTGAAAATTTTGACATTTTTGTAAAACAAACAACTTTCCAAAAACAACTCAAAACACTCAAAAATCTTTTTGTGTTTGACCAACAAAGATTGAGCACGTGAAAACACATTTAAACAAGTACAATCACACAAATGAATATGGCATTCATTGAACATAGACTTGTGTGATGTGAGTGGATATCAAAAATGAGATAGTCCTTAGTCCAATGTGAAGCTTCAATGATCAATTCAATCGAGGCATACACAACTAGCACTAGATAATGTGACCTATCTCAATTACAGAAGTATGCATATATGACCTCCCACATAAACTTGAGTATAATTCTTTGAAGCTTTTCATTTAGCTCCATTTTCAACAATCATTTAATCTTTTTGAATAAACAAATCTCATTGTGAGATCGATGCCTGAAATTTTTGATATTTCATATTAATGAGTTAGCCTTTGGCTGTTTGGGCATCAAGCAATTTATTTTGGTCGCTTTCCCTTTTTCCTAGTCAAATACTAGTATGTGCGACAGGCTTTTGCAATTCAATATCTCTTTTCATTTGGAGATTTACATTTGGAGAGCTCTTTTAAGCAAAACAACAAAATAAAGAGTGGGAAGATATATAGGCATAAGTCTATGCATGTCTCAAGGTCAACAAAACCATTCACTAATCATTCATGACAAAGTTGAAGATCTATTTACAACAATCACATAGATGTCAAGATTTCTTCCACAATGATATGAGTGCAAAAGAGACAAGCTAAGCTCGTAGATGCACAAAGCCATTAGTACAAAGGTACAAGGCAAAACATGTTTTGAGACACAACTCAACGATGTGATCAAACTTTTTGGATTTTCTACTTTTTATGTGTTTTTGGATTTTTGACACAAAAGCAGTAAAGGGATGATCAAAAACAGATAAGACAATGTAAAAACATTTTAAACACAAACGAAAGCAAATCAAATTTCAACACTTAAAAACAAAAAGCATACAACCAATCATATCCACAAAGCATAGGAAGAATTAATGCATGGACATGTTATAATGCTTACGCATGAGTACCCTTTGTCACCCACACGTCACGTGCGTTTGGGGTGATATCCTTTAAGGGTTGGGTACGAGAGTTAGGGCTGTCAAACCTTCGTGTGAAGCTTTCTAAGCAATTGGTGAATGCACCGATCATCTTCATAATGTCCATCATTCCTGGATCACGGTTTTGACTTCTTGGTTGCTCACCACCCCAAGTCCTATTGTCATTTCTTCTTCCTCTTGATCGAGGAGCGCTTGCACTGTTCAATGCTCTTAGCTTGTGATAGTTGGGTCTAGTATGTCCTTGCAATCCGCAATAGTGACAAAGATAGTTCGTTCTAGGACCTTGCTGTGGTCTTGGGAGTGATCTTCCTCTAGCTCCAAATCTGGCTTCTGATTGATTACAGGACTTGTTAAACACCCGTTGATTAGCCACATTCTTCTTCCTCTCAGCTTCAACTTTCTCAGGAATAGGCTTATCAACAGCCGTCTCTTTGGTCTTCACAAACTTTACTTCTTTGGTGACATTGGCTGATAAGCTACTTCCTCCGGTATATCCCAACCCAGACTTGTCTGAGGCACGTTTTTGAGATGAAATAACATCATCTAGCTTCTTGGAGGAGACTCTATCTACCTTGGCATAAGCTTGCACTACCTCTTGCTCAAGAAACCTTACTTTTGTGTAAGCTTCTGATAGCTCACCATTAAGTGTTTCAATTTCACACTTCGCCTCCTTGTATCGTGCCAGAAGACTTTTGTAATCTTCCTCAGCTTTCTTCATCTTCTTCACAGTCGCCTTTGCCACTCTTGCATACTCACCCGATTTCTCAAGGAGTAAGGCGTAATTCTCTTGAAGACCAGATGTATCTTCATCCTCTGATTCTTCAACAACCCCAATAGACTCCAAATCAGAACACTCACCCAGCTCCTTCACAAGAGTACTCAAATCATTTGAGGATTCCACATGTGCAATGGTCATGAATGCGGAGTAATTTCCTTCTCTGTCACAGCTATTTTCAGAGTCAGAGTTTGATGAATCAGTATCACTCAAGGTAGTAGCATAGATCTTTTCTTTTGACTTTAAATAGTTGGAACATTCCTTTTTGAAGTGTCCACGTCCATTACACTCGAAACAAGTAATTCCTTAAGAAGACTTTCCTTTGTCACCAAATTTTCCACCGTTCTTAAGTTTTAAGAATTTCCGGAAGTTCTTTACAAGGCATGCCACATCTTTATCTACTGCATCCTCTTCTAAAAATTCATGAGATACCTCTCTCTCATCAATTGTTTTAAGAGCAAGAGATTTGCTCTTCTTCTGCATGGGCAGTGACAATTCATATGTCTGCAATGAGCCAACCAGCTCTTGAACTTTGATGTCATCAAGATCCTTGCTCTCTTCAATGGCCGTTACTTTGGCACGGAAACTTTCTGGTAGTGACCGAAGGATCTTCCTTACAATTTTAGAATCCTTCGTCTTTTCCCCCAAATTGGATTTGCCGACGACCACCTCGTTCAGCTTACTGTAAAAAGAGTCAAAGGACTCATCCTCACTCATCTTTAGCTCCTCAAAGTGAGTGGTCAACATCTGGAGTTTGGTCTCCTTCACCTTCTTAGTCCCTTCATAAGTTGTCTCCAGAATTTCCCATGCTTCCTTAGCAACGGTGATATGAGACATCCTGTGAAATTCTTCTGGAGAGACACCATAGAAAATGGCATTCAAGGCTTTTCTATTAGCATTAGCCGCTGCAAGTGCTGCCTTGTCCCAAGTGGATTTGGCGGCCTCTGGCCTTGTCTATCCTACTTCAACTGCATCCCACACAGCATCATCAATAGAACACAAAAACGCCCTCATTCAGACTTTCCAAAATGCATAATTATTACCATAAAAAAATGGTGGCACATTTAAGGATTGAGACCTATCCCTCTCAAACGGGGTCAAGGATCACACTTAGGTATTTAAACCACAACAAGTGTACCCGCTCTGATACCAATTGAAAGTTCAAAATGCGTGTAAAACACCTTTGAACGTTTAGACCCTCAATTACAAATTTACCAATTCAAGCTTTGTATCAAACAACGTATGTGCGGAAAATGATAACAAGCTTATAACAGAATTGATAAACAATCTAAATCATAAATAATCACAATCATCGTAGTAATTAAATGGTAAAGATAAAGGGAAGAGAGATGCAAACACAAAGACAACACGCGATGTGTTATCAAAGAGGAAACTGAAGCCCTCGGCGAAAAACCTCTCCGCCGCCCTCCAAGCGGTCAATAATCCACTAGAAAATGTAGTTGGGATACATGAACAGTAATAGACCCTCCAAGCCTAATCTACCCAGGTACATAAGCCCTCCAAGCTTCCTGCTCTAACGAGGTTGCGCCGAACCTTTTTCTTTTCTAGCTTACCGGATTCCGCTATAGCCCATAGCATCAACCAATAACCATTGGTTCCTTCCCAAACTGCTTCCCTTAGCACCAATATACCTTCTCACAAACGTGGGTGTGGTGAGACAAGGATTTGGTCAAATAACCTCTCAAGGATGTAACAATGAAGAGGAAGAGAGTAGAGGAATTTGAGGAGTTTCTTAGTGAAGATTGGGGATGAGGCAATCTTGTTTTTCTCTAGGGTTTCTCTCTCAATTTTTCTCTCTGGAAGCTCTCTTCATTTTGTGAGTATAAGGGTCTATATATAGTGGTGTGTGTTTGGAATACGAAGAGACAATTTTTGCCAAACAGGGCTGGTTGGCGGCTTGGCTTTGCGACTTGTCCAAGTCGTGAGTTCAAGTCGCGAGATAACGGCCTGGCCAGCCTGGGACTTTTGTCCTGTAGTGCGACAGCTGGTGTGTCCCTTCAGCTCCCCTGTGTGCTTCTCACATGCCTGCATTTGGCGGCTTGCCAATCGCAAGTCAGCCGCGAGTCTTAGCCGCGAAACTCTGCTTCTTTGCACAAACTTGAGCTTTTCTTCGCACTCTCTTCACACACTACCCTTACATGAATCCCACCTAAATACAGGGTTACTAAGTGCTAAATTACAAGCAAATTGATACGGAATAAAGCCAATAAGATGGTTGATAAATTTCAACCTTACACAATCTATGTGTGTATACTAAAGTTATTATTAAATTTTCTATATCGTAAAGGAAAATATTGGTAACATCACTCATCAACTTAATGTGCAATTCACAAATATAAATATTTTCAGCATCACATGTGATATTATAGTAAGTGTACTATATATATTTTTTCTTCACATGATATGAGATATTTTATTATCAAAGCTCTATATATTTACGTGTGGGTTTCGATTTGCTTTTTCCTTTTTCTATTTTCTTAAAAATTTTAACTTATTTGTTTATAAACAATTTTTTAATGCCTCAAAATCTTGAAGTAAAAGTGTACTTTTTTTTTTAATAAGTAATAAGAATCGTATTAATCATGAAGAAAATGCGAATTCAGTAAATACAAGGTGTTCATGATGATGAACACAAGAAATAGCAACAAAAAACAACAAAGATATAAAAAAAACAACTTAAGGGACAATTCTAAGGGAAGTAAGAAACTCCAAAATAGAAGAACAATTTGAAGAACCCTAGCATGTAGACCAATCATAAAGAGTACTTTGGCATAGAGCTTGTAATTGAACAAGCGATTTCTCTTTAGCCTCAAAAGAGTGTTGATTTCTTTCCATCCAAACAACTCACATCAAATAGCTAGGAACCATATTCCATATGTCCAAAAAACATTTCTCCAGTCAATTACTCTAACAAAACACCAAACTCTCCACAGAACCTGGCATGACCTATTGGATCCTGAAAACTTGTAACATTTGCACCCACAAAGAGTGAGCTACAGGACAGTGTAGAAGAAGATGATCCACAGATTCCTCATTGTGGCAGCACATACAGCATCAATTCGCCAAAGGGAGACCCTGGAGCATCAAAGTATCTAAGGTAAGTATCTGACCATGAGCTGTTTTCCACATGAAGAAAGCCACCCTTTTAGGAACCTTAACTTTTCAAATACCCTTCCAAGGGAAACTAGGGATAGAAGTATCCCTGATCTTATTGTAAAAAGACCGAATATCAAACTTGCCATTCCCATTAAGACACCAATGGGGACTATCGCACCCAACGCCCCTTAGAATTCGAGATTGAATGGAATCAAGGAAAGAGAAGGCAGCTTCTAATTCCTTATCATGAAAATCCCTATGTACAGTTTTTAGACCCCTTAAACACAATCGGATTAACCTAGTTAATTAACCAAGTTATTACTTAGTCCAAATTTCAGATCTAGGTTATCACAATCAAACAACCATATCATGTAAAGCAGCGAAAATATAAATAACACAAAGATATGATCACCCAGGAAAACCAAACCGGTAAAAAACCTGGGGAGGATTTAACCTAGCTATCCTCATGGTAAACTAGAATCCACTATGAAAGAATTGAAGTTTTACAATAAGACTTAGACCACTAACATCTTATTGCTACCCACCAGTAGAAACTTACTGACACGACCACGTACAAGCTCCGAGACCACGAACTCCTTCTTTCTTGGATTCTCCAGCAAGTACAAGCACACTCGCTTGTGTATCTTTAAGCTCTTATGGCAGCAACTGAATGATCATCAAGTTCTTGAACGAATCTCCTTCTTGATAATCCTAAGCGTGTGTGAAGGAAAGCTCCTCTCAGATCTCACAAGAGATTCACACAAACAGCAATATGAGCAACATCTAAAATGTGGCTAGGGTTTGCCTTATATACCTTGGGCAAAACATAAAACCCTAAACATTTTAAATAGGCTAGGGCTGAGTTGGAATTCTGCAGAAAAAAACGTTCTGCCTGATATTAGATCAATCGAGTCTAAGCTTCGATTGATCGAGCCAAGCTGAAAGTCACTAATAATTTCTGCAGCCACTTGATTCCAACTTTACATAAATACACACACTTTGAGCAAGTCTAAACAAGATTAACAACTGTTTTGATCATGGTTTGCCAACATTACACATTAGAGTTCTAAATACATAAGTTCCTAAGTCTTTAGAACCTAACACCCTATAAAATCTCAAGTTCCAAAATCTATCATTTCCACCCTCCTGATGACACAATATGTTAGAAATGCAAACTTCCTTTTCATTTGAACATGCAAATAACTGAGTATTTTAAGTGAGGTATCCCCAATCCACCTATCATGCCAAAAAAGAATGTGAGAGCCATCATCCACCACTAGAGCCAAATGTTTGGAGAACCTCTCCCAACTGTCATTAATACCACACTAAAGACCACACTCGTGGGCCCTTCTACAAACTTTAGTATTCCACCCTCTTTGATCCTCTCCATATTTAGTGGCAATAACCCTCCGCCAGAGATGGGTTCCTTCTTGGCCAAACCTCCATAACCATTTACCTAATAGGGCTTGATTGAAGTGAACTAACTTCCTAATTCCCAAACCACCCATCTCTAAAGGTGAATACACCTTCTCCCAAGCCACCATAGATTGTTTGAAACACTCCTCTGAAGACTCCCATAAAAAATTCCTCTGACTACGCTCCAATCTATTAGCCACAGCCACCAAAGATAGTTTGAAACACTCCTTTGAAGACTAGAAAGGGTACTCTTCAAAAGAGTAAGTCTACCAACCTTAGACAAATACAAATGCTTCCAACTAGATAGTTTCTTCTCCATCTTCTCCAAAATAAGATTCCAAATGGATGCGGTCTTATACAAAAAGGTAATCCAAATACAAATATGTATCAATGGGTTAAGCCTATATTAGTTCAAAATGCAAAAGAACTAAGTTAATTTGGCCCAAACTAGTGACCAAAAATAATACTTTACTTCATAAACTAACTTTAAGTAAGAGAATCAACAGAACATTAATTTGGCCAAGATAATCTAATATTCTAATATAAACCACATTATTATATATTATTATTATTTGTAGTGTACTATTGTACTGTGTAAAGAACTTTAAATCAACAGAACAAAACTAATATATCTTATTATAAAAATAATAAAGGAAGAGAAAAGTATTATATGTGAAATGTTGTATACTTGTACAACACTTCATTACTAAGTCTAGAAGTTTACTAGTCGGTCAAAGTGAACTGCTTCACAGCAGTGTTAAGCAGTTATTAAAAATTATACCAGCAGTATTGAGCAAACAGATGAGAGATTGGCAAGAGAGAAAGAGGTGTACCAATGGTGTTGACAAGAAATGGCGTTATAGACTCCCAGCAAGAACAATGGCGGCGTGGTTAACTGGCCATATCAAGCAGTGCAATTGGGACAAGGCACAATAACCTAATTTTTTTTGTTTTCCTTTTTTTTTTTTTTTTTTTTTTTTTTTTTTTTTTTTTGAGTTTATATATGTTGCTAATTTGGAATTTATTAAAGGTGAATGAGGAGTTTTGGAGGAACGTGGGCTCATTATTGGGCTAGATGGTTGATTTTGTTTTGTTTTTGTTTTTGTTTTTGTTTTTGTTTTTTTTGTTTTTTTGTTTTTTTTTGCTAAATTAAAATTTTGGGTTAAATTTTTACTGAATTAGCTTAAAAATTTATATTTTCAAGGAGGCAATAAATTTTTAGGTTTATTACCAAATGTAAAAGAAGATTAATGGAAATTTTCAAAAGCTAGGGAGGGCCATGGGCCCCCGTAGCTCCACCTCTGTCCCTATAATTACTCTTTCACTAATTATGTGCATTTTGCTTATTTGTTTATTTGTTTAACCCTAGTTAAAGTATAATTATACTTCAAAAAATTTAAGATTTTAAAAAGCTGTATAAAAGAAAATAACCTAAAATGGTAAAAGAATTTTTTTTTTTTTTTATTAATTTTTTTTTTTTGTAACAAACAAACACTAGACATAGAAGATCAAATTCAAATGGTCAACTGGATTTGAGATTTCTTTTTCTTAGTGAAAACTGTAAAAACCCAACGAGCTTTAGGCCCAATGAAATTTACTTGTAAAACATTCTTATACCTACCTATATAAAGGCAATCCTTAAATAGTTTTACACACATAAATATAGAGATTTGATTCTCAATTTTTAACATGGTATTAAGCTAAATTTTGTCACCTCAAGATCAGCTTGCAAACATCTATACTAAGTTACATCCCACAGGATGCTTCTGTGATCAAGCTTCCAAACTCAAGGTTTATCATCCTCAATGTTGAGTTTGCAGGTGGATGTTAATGTACAAGCCCAATAGGCTGTAGGTCCGACGTACTTTACTTGCACGCATATTACTTGTATCATGCTCTTTTTTTGAGAAACCAGTCTGTGAGTAGACTTGGACTTTTATTAAACCAAATGAAAACAAAGGAGCTAGTGAACATCAAACAATGCAAGGGGAATACTTGTATTATACTCTTATGCTGGCTTATAAATAGAGAGTTAATTCTCAATTCTAAAAACTATTATTTCATTGTATTTAAAAATAAAATAATAAAAAAAGCCAACAACAAAAACAACAATCATTATCTTCTAGTGGTCACTCGGATTGGTTAAAAAATATCATTGATCAATGTTCATCGGACTAAATTTCTAGTAAAATATAGTGCCCAATTTTACAATTGTTATTTTGGTTGTTCACTTTGTGAAATGGAATTCTATGGTATTCGTAGGTGATGCTACAGTTCACACTTACGGATTTCAAAGTTCTAGTGCCTTAGTAATTTTATTTGGAAATACCTTAAGAATTATTAAAATGATTGCAGTTTTTGAAGGAGAAAAACTTCAAACATACAATTCCCCAGTTAAGATTGAGGATGGAGAGGAAATCACATATGAAAAGGCCACAAATGCATTGAGGAGGGCTGTCCATTTCTATGCTCCCTTGCAGTCTTGTGATGGCCATTGGCCTGCTGAAAATGCTGGCCCGTTGTTTTTCCTTCCTCCTTTTGTGAGTTACATCATTATCATTATTAATTTTTCAATATTGTTATTATCATTATAATTTGTCAAGTAAATATACACCTCTAAAAGGAAAATTCTTAGGTAGTCCCGAAGTATAGTGAAATAGTGCTCTCTCTTCTCACATTCATGGTGGACCCCACCATAAATTTAATGAGCGGACCTCACCATAAATGTGAGAGGAGGGAGCACCATTCTCCGTGCTCCGGGAGTACCTAAGAATTACTCCCTCTAAAATATCTTCTAAGATTGAGTTGACTGTGAACAATGTAATTGTTCCAAACAACATCCTCGCTAATGAACTATTTTGGTTTGCCTTGTACTTGATCCAAAAAAATGCAGGTAATATGTTTGTACATTATAGGACATATTAATATTGTCTTCCCAGCTGAGTATCAAAAAGAAATTCTTCGTTACATATACAATCATCAGGTATATTTTCTTGCAAGTTTAAAATGTTAATTATATTAAAAAGATTAGGGCTTTTGCAGAATTTGCCACTTTGATTTTTTTTTTTTTTTAGTTCACACTTCAAACATCATGTAAAAAAATTATGCTATAACTTTATCACATTTTAGAATGAAGATGGTGGATGGGGATTTTACATAGGTGGCCACAACATCATGTTTTGCACAATCATCAGCTACATTTTTATGCAAATACTTGGGGAAGGACCTGATGGTGGTCAGGACAATGCTTGTACAAGAGCAAGAAAATGGATTCTTGATCGTGGTGGTGCAACACACATATCATCTTGGGGAAAATCCTGGCTTTCGGTATGACTATTTATTTGAGAAGATTCACATCAAATTAGAGCTAAATACTCAAAATAATTTATATTTTTAATTAAACTATAATCATATTTCTTTCACAGTTTGAGAAATGAACAAATTTGGTTTCAAGTACTGACCATGCATGATGACTTTTTGTTGATAATTAACACTATTATGTAATGTCCCGTAAACTGTAGATACTTGGTGTGTTTGAATGGGTTGGAAGCAACCCAATGCCGGAATTTTGGCTTCTCCCTCCATATCTTCCCATGTATCCAGGTTTATACAATATATGATTACTTCTTCATTAAGTATTTTAAATCATTATTGCATGTGGAACCTTTCTAAAATCAGTTAAGTCGATGTTTAACAGAGTTAGTTGATTTCTTTGATGCCTTTGTCACTACAGAGGTTTAACATTCTTTTTAATGCACCAAATTCTAATAATAACATATCAATTTTGTGGTGCCCAAAATGCAGCCAAAATGTGGATCTATTGTCGGTTGGTGTACTTGCCTTTTTCATACTTATATGGAAGAAGGTTTGTTGGGCCAATCACACCTCTTATTCTTCAATTAAGGGAGGAACTTTACACTCAACCTTACAGTGAAGTTAATTGGGCCAAAGCATGTCATCAATGCGCAAAGGTGAGTTTACATTTGATGAGGAGATAACACCATGAGAAGACTTCAATTGAAGAGTTAATATGACGTATAAGGACATAACATGACCCAAAAGTTAAGCCTTTATGTTTGGACCCGGTTATATTATATGTAAGGTTGAATTTTATCAACCATCTTGTTGGCTTTATTCCGTGCCAATTTGCTTGTAATTTAGCACTTAGTAACCCTGTATTTAGGTGGGAAACTTGTAAGGGTAGTGAGTGAGAGAGTGTGAAGAAATGCTCAAGATTGTACAAAGAAACAGAGACTCGTGACTGGATCTCGCGGGTGGCTCGCGGCTTGCAAGTTGCCAGAAGTTGCACATGTGCCAAGCATGTCAGAAGCTGAAGAGTCGCGCCAGCTGTTGCACTATAGGACAAAAGTCACAGGCTGGCCAGGCCGTTAGCTCGCGGCTTGAACTTGCGACTCAACCCAGTCGTGAGGTCAAGTCGCCAAAATGCCCTATTTGGGAAAAACTGACATTTCACATTCTATTCTCATCCTAGTATAAATACCTGTCATTCCCATGAAATGTAGAGAGCTTCCAGAGAGAAAAACCCTAGAGAAAAACAAGATTGCCTCATCCCCAATCTTCACTAAGAGACTCCTCAAATTCCTCTACTCTCTTCCTCTCCATTGTTACATCCTTGAGAGGTTATTTGACCAAATCCTTGTCTCACCACACCCATGTTTGTGAGAAGGTATATTGGTGCTAAGGGAAGCAGTTTGGGAAGGAACCAATGGTTATTGGTTGATGCTATGGGCTATAGCGGAATCCGGTAAGTTAGAAAAGAAAAAGGTTTCGGCGCAACCTCGTTGGAGCAGGAAGCTTGGAGGGCTTAGGTACCTGGGTAGATTAGGCTTGGAGGGTCTATTGCTGTTCATGTATCCCAACTACATTTTCTAATGGATTATTGACCGCTTGGAGGGCGGCAGAGAGGTTTTACGCCGAGGGCTTCGGTTTCCTCTTCGATAACATATCGCGTGTTGTCCTTGTGTTTGCATTTCTCTTTCCTTTATCTTTACCATTTAATTACTGCTGTGATTGTGATTATTTATGGTTTAGATTGTTTATCAATTCTGTTATAAGCTTGTTATCATTTTCCGCACATACATTGTTTGATATAAAGCTTGAATTAGTAATTTTGTAATTGGGGGTCTAAACGTTCAAAGGTGTTTTACACGCTTTTTGAACTTTCAATTGGTATCAGAGTGGGTGCACTCTTTGTGGCTTGATTACCTGAGTGCGATCCTAGACTCCTTGGCTATGGATGCAGCTGTGAAAATGGTCATGTTGAATTGTGGTTTAGATGTTTGTGATAATGACTCTATGAGTATGTTTGAAGGGTATTCCAAAAATGAACTCTTAGAATTAATTAAGTCCAGGAAACATGCTAGGATGTTCGTTCACATGCTGAAATGCTTTGAAAATAAGAACCACATCTTACACAATAGTTTATATGAATCTAACTCTTTGATTGAGAAATACAAAAGAAGAAATAGAACATTGTGTGAAAAGGTTGATAAACTGAAAAAGAAAATTCAATCTGGCAGAAGCATGGAAAATAAATATGAATTTATGTTTGATGGTCAAGAATGCTTGTCTCATGCTTGTATGTTTGGACACACCTCATTGAAGGTTTTTAACTCATGCTTATGGTATCTTGACAGTGGATGTTCTCGTCATATGACAGGAGATAAATCACTGTTTAAGACTCTTAAAGAGAAAGCCTGTGATTATGTGACTTTTGGTGATGGGAGCCATGCTCAAGTTCTCGGGAAAGGGACGGTTGAAATACCGGGATTATCTCTATTGAAAGAGGTGCTATACATCAAAGGATTGAAGGCAAATCTCTTAAGCATCACTCAAATATGTGATGAGGACTTTCTTGTACAATTCTCAAAGAAAGGGTGCATAATCATAGATGAAAGAGGGATTCAAGGATTGGACGGAAATAGGACTACTGATAATTGCTATGGAGTAGTTCCTACGGCACCTGTTTCGTGTAGAAGTGCTCGTGTTGATATGCTGAAACTTTGGCATCACAGGTTTGGACATGCAAATTTCAAACAAGTATCTAAAGTCTCTAAACTTGAGGCAGTGGAGGGACTTCCAAAGTTTGGAAAGGTGGAGAAGACTATATGTGGAGCATGCCAAATGGGAAAATAGACAAAGGCAAGCCATCACAAGGTGAATGTGATTGCTACCTCATGGTGTTTAGAGCTTCTTCACGTTGATCTAATGGGGCCTACAAGAACTGAAAGCCTAGGAGGAAAGAGATACATTATGGTGGTAGTTGATGATTTCTCAAGGTACTCTTGGGTGGAATTCCTTAGAGAAAAGTCCGAAGCATGTGATAAAATGCAAAAGCTGTGCAAGAGACTGCAGAATGAAAAAGGAGTTCCCATAGTCAAAATCAGAAGTGATCATGGGAAGGAATTTGAGAATGCGAAATTTGAAGCTTTTTGTGAGGAGCATGGTATCAAGAAGGAATTTTCAGCTCCAAAGACTCCACAACAGAATGAGGTGGTTGAAAGAAAGAACTGGGTGATCCAAGAGATGTCAAGAGTCATGCTACTCAACAAAAACATACCACAAAGATTCTGGGCTGAAGCTGTGAACACATTTTGTCACATTTGTAATAGAATCTATTTCAAAGCAGGGACAAAGAAGACGTCATATGAAATATGGAGAGAAAAGAAACCTAAGGTGAAGTATTTCAAAAATTTTGGAAGCACATGTTACATTCTAAATGACAGGGAAAATCAGGGAAAATTTGATGCTAAAAGTGATGAAGGAATATTCCTAGGTTACTCCACAAATAGCCGAGCTTATAGAGTGTACAACAAGCATACTAAGACGGTGATGGAGTCAATCAATGTGGTCATAGACGACACCATACCAGAAAATGAAATTGAGGATGATGGAAAGGGGCTCAAACTCAAGAAGAATGAGGACGATGATGATATTTCTCTAAGTGATGATGCTGAGAAAGACACACCTGTAAAGGAGTCCACACGTTCTATATCAAGAAGAGAGACTAGATCAACACAAGAAGTCTCAAGTCCACTCACACCTCCAGAAGTCCAAACCCCAATCTCTCGTGATGAGGAACTCTCAACTTCCAAGAAACCTTCATCAAGAGTGACTCTCAATCACCCATCAAGTAATATTATTGGGAATGTAAACGAGGGTCTTCGTTTGAGGAAAGGACCAAGGTATAGTGCTAACCATGTGGCATACAACTGTTATCTTGCTCAATTTGAACCCAAAAAGGTAGAAGAAGCACTGAAAGATAAGAATTGGGTAGAGTCTATGCACCAGGAGTTACATCAATTTGTTAGAAATGATGTATGGGAATTGGTTCCAAGGCCTGAGGATACACATGTGATCGGCACCAAGTGGATTTTTAAGAATAAAACAGATGAAGATGGTGAAGTTGTCCGAAATAAGTCTAGATTGGTGGCTCAGGGGTATACTCAAGTAGAAGGCATTGATTTTGATGAATCGTTTGCTCCGGTAGCAAGACTAGAGTCCATTCAAATTCTCTTGTCCATAGCATGCATCATGGATTTCAAGTTGTACAAAATGGATGTGAAAAGTGCCTTCTTGAATGGTTTTCTAAATGAAGAAGTCTTTTTTGAGCAACCAAAGGGGTTTGAAGATCCTCACTTCCCAGGTCATGTGCTAAGATTGAAGAAAGCTTTGTATGGTTTGAAGCAAGCACCAAGAGCATGGTGTGATCGTCTCACCACTTACCTATTGGATTGTGGGTTCAAAAGAGGACAAGCAGATTGAACATTGTTTGTTAAAAAGGATGAGAAATCCCTCATTGTCGCTCAAGTGTACGTGGATGATATTGTTTTTGGATCCACAATTGATCAACTAGCTCATGATTTCTCCGAAGAAATGAAAAGGGAATTTGAAATGAGCATGGTGGGAGAGTTGAATTACTTCCTAGGGCTTCAAGTGAAACAACGGAAAGATGGAATATTCATTTCTTAAGAGAAGTATGCCAAAAATCTTGTCAAAAGATTTGGTCTGGATTCTAAGAAACATACTTCTACTCCCATGAGTTCCTCTGCAAAACTAAGCATAGATGTAGCCGGTGGTGACGTCGATCCAACACTTTATCGAAGTATGATTGGCAGTCTTCTCTATCTCACAGCAAGTAGGCCAGATATTGCATTCAGTGTCGGAGTATGTGCACGATTCCAATCTACTCCTAAAGAATCCCACTTAACAGCAGTAAAGCGAATCATTCGCTATGTCAATGGCACATCTGTCACACCCCAAACCCCAAAGGGTCCAAGGCATGAAAAAGACATCTCAAAGAACCTATAGATTTTCATTTTTGACAATCCAATCCACATAAATCATATCAAAAACCAACATTAAGAATTATCATAATAATTTCATTGAATATACTCTTAAAGTAAGTCAGAGCTCTAAGCAAAAATTACAAGGACTATTGGCCACAAAAGAATAGAGGTCTGAATAATTAATTACATATCATCAGCTTGTCCCATCAGTGAAAATAACGTCACAACCACTTTAATATACAAAAGAATGAGTCAAGCCTATTCTAAGATTTACACCATCTAATATACCCATTACAAAAGTTCAGCCTCCATCAGGAGTTAGTCTAACTACTATTAGCCACCAAAAAGCTGTCTCAAAAGACTGTTGCCTACTCTGAAAAGGTTATAAAATAATGGGATGAGACAGAGCCCAGTAAGTAGCATATTTAATGGGGGTGGGGGAAATACAGGTTTCATCTATTATAATAATAACTAGTATTTAACTCGCGCAATGCGCGGGATCAATTTATGAATTAGAAAACAATCAATTTAATATATTATACTTAATGTGATGGTAAATAGGGAAGGGGGTTGATGGTTAGTTGTTCAGATAATGATGTTAATGTTGATGATGTTAACTTAGCATCAACACATGATCTTGAGAAAATATTAATTAAAAATGTTGTGGGTTCGAGAGAATATAGTTATTGAAGTATGAAATAAGTAGAAGAGAAATTTGGTTAATAAAATCAATTTGTAAAGAAGAAATTGGTTGCAAAGTGTGTAACATCCGTTAGTTATCAATCTGTTTGTTTATTATTACTATACATTCTAAAGTATGCATGCTGAAATATGGTTACGAACACATTCTCTCATTGTAACAGAATCAATTGTATTAAATCTAATTCAATCTACATCTCTATACAAAATGCCAAGCCTAAAGTCATCCTCGTGTTGAAACCTCTTAAGCATTGTACTGTTATCAAATGTTAAAACACCAATGTAACACACCAATGTATTAGAAATTATAAAAATTTAAATTAAAAATTTTAAAATAGCACTCAAAATGTCAAAACCAAAATCAGAATTTAAAACTAATTTATATGTATTATCTTTGCATTTTTTTAAATTTATTATTATTATTATTATTATTTTTGGAAAAAAGACAATAATATATTTTTATCTAAAAAATCTTGGGATTTTATGAGAATGTATGTAAGGAAATAAGTTAAAAAGCTTAAAGTTGAAAGTAATATAATTCTTGATAAAAACTTGAATTTTTTTATTTTATGACAGCATTGTATCCTCCTTATCAAGGTTTAATAAATTAGTAAGTCTTAAACTATTGAAATTCATGACACATTAGTGTCTAGATTGGCATAGCAATCAAATTGGTTCATTTCGCAAACTTTAAAGATTACTATTACGTTTATGTCCCTTCTTCAACCTGGATTTTTGCCCAAAATATGGAGTTTGGACCATTCATTCAACACACTATTAATTTAATCTTTTGAACCTGTGTGGAAACTACAAAATTGAAGTGCAAGTAGAAGCATGAAAATTTTCCGCTTGACAAAAAGATTTTAAAATGGTCTTTAACCATGATTAGATGTCCATATTTTATTGGTGCAGTAGAATTTTTAAGCATTATTTTATTTTCATAATGACTAATAAAGTATCTATATATAAATCACTTTCTCAATAAAAAAAGGTATCTGTAAATCAATCAAATCTTTGATACCCCTTTGTAGCTTCAGCTTTGTGGTCGTGCCACATTGGCTGCTGCACACACAATCTTTGAATGTATTCTACTAAGTGAAACTCAAAGAATAAGAGGTGTCCTCCAACTGAACATGATCTACTAAATGAATTACATGCAATTTTTGTCAACTTAATAGCAATTACATTGATTGTTTTATTAATGAAGATTCACCAACCAGCAACCATAAAGTTACAACAACAAAATACATTTTCTGCAATTATCTACCATTAAAATAAAAGTTTAAAGTAGCTAACCCTAGTAATTATGCAGATAGAGTGGAATATTAACTAAAATCTAAGAGATAATCAACTTTGTATAAAAAACATTACACTTTCAGATTTCAAAGTTCTATATTTTCAATCACTCCTCAAAAACAGCAGAACAATAAGAAACTTTGGAAGTGTACTATCTTACATAGGCCTAAAGCAAATTTGGGAGAAGCCAGGATGGATGGACATCGGACCCCACTCTTCATCCAGCTTATACACTTTGAAATCAACCACTTTGGGACCATCACAGTCTCTAATATACCGGTTGGTATGTTCTACCCTCCTCCTTTCTTTATTAAAGTATCTATCAATGATGAATTATTGATCCACGAAACATTTCCCAATGTATCAATCACATAGAATTGGCCCATATATACAGTAATATCATCATACTCAAAACTGTTATCATCTACAACAGCTAAACTCCTAGCCCCAGATTTTGCAAAGCCTTATCTTCCGGCACCAAAGATAACAAAAACGGCAGTCATTTACATTAGAGAAATCCCAAAAGGAAAAACAAAAACAAAATAAGCATTCTAGTAAATCAGAGACATATATCAATAGAAAAATAATAGTAAAATTAAATATCAAGAATAAAAAAAACAAAGGTGATCAGAGAAAATGCAGTTAAATATGCAAAAACTTAGTAATTAACATTAAAATCCAATAATTTTACTTACAAAAAATTACAAAACAACTGTACTCCCCAAACATTCAGATTTTAAACCATCCATCTTACAAATATGGCTATTAAGAAAACATAAGAGTACAAAACATAGGTGATTAGAGATAGGTGGTTAGAGATGGCATCACAAAATTGTCTCTAACAGCCATATATGAAAGAAGAGCCAACAGGAAATAACAAAACGCTATTCTAAAAGAGAACCAAGTAAAAGCATTGTTAAATATTATGTACCATGTCACCATAAAAGTGTTTTTTAAAGCATCTAAATCTATAGTTGGTGATGTCTAAGCCCACCAAACTCCAAAATTAAAGCAAAAAATATATATTGATAATTTAAAAAAAAAAAAAAAAAATATATATATATATATATATATATAGGCAAAGATTCCCTTAGGAAAAATCATTACAGGCCAACAAAAAAAATCTTAAAAGAAAGCTGCGACCTATTAAGAAAATCAACCCTTAATGGACTCAAAAGGAAAAGCTTCATCTATTATTACCTCCAAATCATGTCACTCTGCACTCTACAGACACTTACGTAAAAATGAAAACATAATTTGACCTTTCAAATTAATTCAGTAACTCTTATTGAAGTATAATAAATGGTCTTATCAGTGAGAGGACCTTTTGTAGCATTCGTAGTTAGGAACGAGAAGTTAAAGACTTTAGATAAACTGAAAAAAGACTTTGATTTAGTAATCCCTTAGCATGCAGTTATCGACAAAACATAATCAGTTCAAGAAAACTGAACAAAACTGAACTCAAGAAATTGGGAAAAAAAAAAAAAAAAGGAAATTAGTGAAAAATATAGCCAAACCTTAAACCTTAATTGAGTAATGCAGCAAAACAGTATTTCACAAAAATTTTGTTATCTATCTATTTGTTTCTATTTTAAAAATGCAGTAAATAATTCAAGGGAAACCATTATTTCACTTTGAGGAACATCATCAATAAATCTACACTCTACAATAATCGATAAAACATAAAGGCAAACAAAAAAAAAGTGCAAACCTAACAAAAATCTGCTAAACAAAAATAAAATCTAACCAATACAACAATGGAAGAAAACAGAACTCAATAAATTGAAAAATATAAATGAGAGATTAGGGTAAAAGGTAGCCAACCCTTAATCCTTGATTGAGTGATGCAGGAAAACAGTATTTAACAAAGTCTTAAAAGAAAGCTACAACCTATTAAGGGAATCAACCCTTAATGGACACATATAATAAGCAGAGAAAGTAAAACCTAATATGTGACCCCTTCTTTTGATTCAAAATGTTGTATTGCTAAAGCACATCCCTAAGATTCCATTACTCATCAATAGAAAATCAGCCCGCTACCTTCTTTTTATCTCTTCATTGGGTTGCGAAGCAAAATTTTCAATAAAAACTCAAGAACTAACACCAAAGGGGGGATGCACACACATATGAAAAATTATGTGAACATGAAACACTTCATGAATCATATACTTATTCAGAGCAGCCCAAAACACCAAAACCTACAAACATTGAAAAAAATAAAATGCTAAGAAATCAACCAATATTGAACGACAAACATGTTTTTTTCTGCACATATTCAAGGGCTAAACCCCAAGATGCCACCCAAAAAAAAAAACAGGATTATAATAAATCAAGAAGAAAGCATCAAAATAAAGAGTATAACACATCAAGTAACAAAATGCTGATCTTGGGTATAGGTGCTGCAAAAAAGAAGCGAAACAGAGTGGGTGTCAAATTAACAATTGGAAGGAAGGAGAGGTTTTATTTTGCCATTTTTTCTTTTACCAACTTCCTATCCCTATGAATGCAGATCATCTAATAACTTAGATTGTCCCTGATGACATTGTGCACCTTTGTTTAGTTTTATCTCTAAATTTCTATTTCAAAGAAGGCAGTAAATAATAAAAGAATATATTAATTCCAATTTGGAAAAGATTATAATGTTAGTAAAGCAGTAAAAACAAAGATTATAATCTGAGGTCAAAACATTGAAAGAGAGAGCATAAACATCTGGATTTTAATTCAAATTCGAATAACAAAAAGTAGCGGTAAGGATGTGAAATAAGTAGAAGGGAGAATTGGCTGAAGAAATTAATTTGTAAAGACAGAAGCTGGCTAAAACATGCAAATCAAAGCCAATTGAAACAGGAATAGAGTGAATGAACAAAATGTAATATGAAGTATGAGATAAGTAAAAAGAAAATCAGCATTCAAGCAAACTATAATAAACTGTAAAATGGTTTTATCTTTCAATTATCTTGTCAATGTTCCTTTTAAATGAAGAGTTCGGTCTGGTTTTTCAATAATCAGCATATATAGAGGTCGATCTGATTTATAAATGGCCTTTCATGATTCTAGGGTTCTGCCATTCTTGATCCGATTATTTCTAAATTTCTATTTCAAAGAAGGAAATAAATAATCAAAGAATACAATAGTTCCAATTTGGAAAAGATTATAAACTATAATAAACTGTAAAATGGTTTTAATATTCACAACAAAGCATCTAAAGTAAGAGAATGGACATCCAAATTTCAATTCAAATTTGAACACAGAAAATTGATGCGTACCTTTCGTCAGTCTGTGTTTAGTTCCGATTATGTTGGTCACGAAGTTGCACCGATCTCTATCTCCGTATCTCAAATCCCTAAATTGACAGCAAACCTAAAGAAGACAATAGGGTAAGAGATTAAACCAAATCTGACCCGTCTATTTTCATAAATTAAACAAAACTACTCCTAACCAAAAAACCTAAATCATAACCAATCAAATATATGATTTTGAAAATCACTATTGGATACAACATACACAATATCAATTCACAGTTACTATCCATGAAATTCTACTAAATACAATACAAAATAAAAGAATAAATTTGTCCAGGAGTATCTCCTAAATTGAATGGAAATGGGCACATAAGATCATTCACCTCAATAACATTTTGTTATGTCTAAGATATTAGTATACAAAAAAAGCCTGCTTGGTGGCAATAATGCAACTTAAGTTGCTGCATAACTGATGTTGGTATTGCTGCTAGAGGCTTAAGTAGCTGCAAATTGCTGGTTTTGTTGGAGACGTGATGAATGCTTTGATTGATCATGTAAATTAAAATTGCTAAAAAGAAAATTAAAAATAATTATTCCTCTTTCATCATACATAATAAAATTAATTAATTAATGTGAATAACACACTAAAGATGGTTTAAGTTGACCTAAAAACAAATACAGATAACATTCAAGTTTTAAGATTAAAAATGGGGCTGAAATTTTACCTTAAATTTTACTAAAGAATTTCACAACATAAAAACATTATGTACCCGTTTGGTTCAGCATTTGAAGCCTAAAAGCTGGCTTTTCAAAAACGCTGGAGCCTAACGTGCGTTTGGTGAAGAAGAAAGCCCACTTTTTTAAAAAGCCCACTTTTATGTTTGTTCAGCATTTGCGCGTTTTGAAAATCGTTGCCCGCAGCTCCATAATTGAAACGCTGGCCCTCAGCTTTTATGTTATATCCGTTGGGCTCATGGAATTACAAAACTGCCCTGACTAAAAAGGGCAAGGTTATAACACTTCACAGAACACAGCTCCCTCTCATCTCTCTGTGCGCAGCTCATCTCCATCTCACTGTGCGCAGCTCCCTCACGAGATCGCCTCCTCAGCTCTGCGGGCTTCCTCTGTAATTTTTGTCTTGAAAATCTTCTTCCTCTTCTTCCTCTTTCTTTGTCTTCTTCAGCGGGCTTCCTCTGTAATTTTTTTTTTTTTTTTTTTTATAATTTAATTTTGTAATCTGATCTGAGAAATATGTATTGAAGGGAGAGTTTTGATCAACAAAACACGAAGCAAGGCCGATCTGCTACCAAAAACCGCCAGGTACCAACCTTTTTTTTACCTACCAAAATCTGATTTGAGTTTTTTTTTTACCTATCTGCTGTGCAAAAAACCGCCGATCTGCTACCAAAAAAATTTTCGGATCTTGCATGCTTTTGTTCTTGCTAAAGATGTATTTGTTATGTTGCTGGGTACTGAAAAAAATTGGTGGGTTGATGTTCGTAAATTTTTTTTTTTTTATTTTGTGGGTTGATGCTCTGTCTTTTAAGGTTGGGTTGTCACTGTGTTCGTGCTTGAAGGTCTCACTGTGCTTGGGTTTTACAGATTTTTTTAAAAATTTATTATTATTATAGGGATGATTGAGAAAATCAGATACAAGGATATAAAGCTATGTAACCTGGTTTGATTATGTAATGATGGGATTGAGCTCAATTTTGATTATGTAATATCAAAATGTCAGTGAGAAACAATATATGAACTTCACACGTCAAAATGTCAGTGAGAACAAATAAATTTTGTAGCATTCACTTGAAGTAGCTTATAATTAATTGAGCTCAATTTGATGGAAACTGTAAATTTAGTGTGGAATAGAAAGAAATGTCAAGTTTGTTTATCGGGTACATTGTTTGTAACTTGACATAAACCTAGAATTATATAGTGGTATCAGGTGTTGTTACTTTTTTTATTTACTGGTTTCTACCATTTGTACATAGGACTTGACTCATCCCCCCAAGAGGAGTTTCTTAGCCTTTTAGGTGGTGCTCGGACCAGTCCACCAGTTCATCAATTTCTAGTTAACTCTCTTGGTGAAGTGGTATGCTCAGCCTTGTGTAAATTTATTTATTTATTTATTATTATTATTATTATTATTTTTTCATGAAGGACATTGCGATTTTGTATTTGATATGGTAAGTTTATTACTCAATAGGGTGCCAAGCGTGTGTCAAAGGTTGTCTGTGGTGCTGGAAAAGAACTTCAGCTCATTGTCCTTTTAATCATCTACAGGTGTGTTATTTACTTATGACAAACAATTTATTGCTTGGTACTTTCCCTTCATGACATTCCACTGATATATCTGATTCTTTCAAATTGATATATAAGCAATCCTATGAATTGAGTTGGTTGAGTTCATGAATTAGTGTCAAAATGCTTTATTTTGTATGTAGACATCAACAGGGAAAAGATGTACTGTGTAATTTTCTATTAATTTGTAGTAGGAAAAAGTTAATTTCATGAATATAATACTCAAACGCCAATAGAATTTATAACCAACTTAAAATTTAAACCAAGATAAATCTTTTTGATAGCATACCGTTGTCAAAAGCTGCATGCAAGTGCAAAGTAATGCTTGTTATGTAAAAACTGAAATTGATTGCATTATAACCTTCTTCAACAAGTTACAAAGTAATTTTTTTTTTTTCCAAGGCATTTTTCTTTTATAAATAAAATTTTCTAGTTATTATATGTTTAAATTCTATGTGCCTGATTCTTCATGTTCCTTATAACAAGAGGCTTAATTGGAAACTGAAAGAAAAATATCTATTGACATAAACTCATGCAAAGGACGGTGTTGTTACTTATGCTACTTTTATTTGACTGGAAAATATACTGTGGGTATTTTAGCATGATTTGGGTATTTTATCATTATTAGATCATCCAATTTTATTTATTTCTTATGGTTGGTTAACTTTATAGATGAGTAAAAATACCACTTCCAACCCCAAGGTCAAAAAGGCTAGAGCAGATTGGGATATTAATCCAACATGGACAACTACTTTTTGTGACCTTTGTGTGGAACAAATTCAAGCCGGGAATAGAACAAAAGGTGCTGCCTTTAATACCAAAGGTTGGTTCTATGTAGTGACCAAATTTGCTGAAGTGACCGGTCAAGACTATGATAGGGACCAATTAAAAAGTAGGTGGGATGTATTAAAAGGTGATTGGAGAGTGTGGGAACAATTGAGGAATCTTGACACAGGTTTAGGTTGGGATCCAGTGAAGGAAACGATTGCTGCTCCTGATGATTGGTGGACGCGAAAGTTGAATGTGAGTTGAGTATTTTATTAATATGTAGTGAGTTAGTTGAGTATTTTTTATATTATTGTTATATGAGTGAAATTACAATTACATTTTGTAGGAATTACCCAAAGCTAGAAAATTTCGAGAGAAAGGTTTACAGAATCTAGAACAACTTGAAATAATGTTTAGAGATGTTGCAGCAACTGGGGTAGCTGCATGGACCCCTTCTTCAAATACACTCCCTCCAACAATGCCAAAAGAGGGTGCTGGTGATTCAGATGGTAGCTCAGAATTTCAGGATAACCAATGTGACATGAGTTTAGACATTGATAATTTGCTACAAGGACAAACTAGTCAATCACGTAGTTCAGGACAAAAGCGAACTAATGAATCAATACCCTCACAGAAAAAAAAGAAGAAGATAGGAGGAGCTGCAATGTTGGAAAATCGTATTAGTGAATTAATAGTTGTATGTAAGAATAGGAATGAAGGTCCTTCTCGAGAGTCACCAAGTTCAATTGATAATGTCATGGCGATTGTGAGAGCACTTCCTGGAGTGGATGAAGAGTTTGCGGTTGAAGCTTCCATTATCTTACTAAAAAGGTCACGTAGAGAGATGTTCCTGACTTTCAAGGAGCCAGATTCACAGCTGCTGTGGCTACATAAAATGATTTGTTTGAACCAAAAGAAGTGACCAACCTTATGTGGTACTATGTATTAGCTTAGGACTAATATTAACTTTATGTTGTATTAGCTTACGACTAATATTAACTTTATGTTGTATTAACTTTAAACTAAGTTATGTGATATTTAGTATTATCTTTGGACTAATATATGTGTAATGTAAACACATTTGAAGCAATTGTTACAGTGTTATGTACTTGATGTTGAATTGTTTTGATGTGGAGTTTGTTGATTATTATGTTGATTATATTAAGTATGTGCAATGGTTGATTATTTGTTACTTTGTTGTGTAGCCTAAATCAATATGGATGATTATAATGGTACTCATGAGAGTAACAATTTTATGGAACTATTAATGGATGGGGATTACAGAAATTACTGTGATTATCATGATGGTGATGATTATGACAATGCTGACAATAATAATGATGGTGATAATAATGATGATGATGATGGTGATAACAATGATGATGATGATGGTGAGAGTAGTGATAGTGATGATGACAGTGACAGTGATGATGACAGTGACAGTGATTCTGATGATGATGATAATAATGACGATTCTGATGAGGAGTTTTACCAGATTGTGGCAGTTACCTGTGAAGCAGTTGTGACATATTTCAATAAATACATTAATAAGACTCCTTGTTATGATTCTGAACAAACAGGGTGGGTTTGGGTGAGACGCTGCATGGAAGGTAATGAGATACTGTGTTACAACATGTTTAGAATGAAAAAGGAAGTGTTTAGTAATTTGTGTCAAGTTTTACAACGTGACTATGGACTTCAACATTCAAGGAATATAAGGTTAGAAGAGTCAGTGGCAATCTGTTTACTGATACTAGGTCATGGAACATGTAACCGAATGGTTCAAGAAATATTTCAGCATTCGGGTGAAACCATAAGTAGACATTTTGAGAAGATGATTACAGTGTTGGGTGCTCGCTTTGCAGCTGCATATGTAAAGCCATCTGATCCAACTTTTAGTGAAGTTCCAACCAAAATACAAGACCATCCAGTTTATTGGCCACATTTCAAAGTATGTGTACTAATGTATATTTAAATAAGTGTTATTGTCTTTAAGATAATACAATGCATGTGGAACTGAAAACTATTAATGTTTTTATTAGGATTGCATCGGTGCAATCGATGGCACACATGTGACAGCGGTTGTACCTACTGAGAAGTCCATTCCATACTTTGGAAGAAAGGGATATCCAACCCAAAATGTGATGGCTGCATGTGACTTTGATATGTTATTCACATTTGTTTTGCCTGGATGGGAAGGTGCAGCACACGACACTCACATTTTCCTTGATACTATTCGTAGAGAAAGTAACAACTTTCCGCACCCACCACTAGGTTTGTAATTGGTTAATCAATTGTTCATTATAATGACATATTGTGTGAGTGTGTTAATACAATTGAATTTTTTTTTCTAGGGAAATATTATGTAGTTGATTCTGGATACCCAATGGTGAAAGGCTATTTGGCACCATACAAGGGGATATCATACCATCTTCAAGACTTTCGAAGGAGAGGTGGAAGCCCTAGAACTAGACATGAAAAATTCAATCATGCTCACTCATCTCTTCGTTGTGTGATTGAGCGCACTTTTGGTGTGTGGAAGAATAAATGGAGAATTATCAGAAACATGCCATCTTTTCCATTCCATATCCAAATACTTATTGTATCTGCTACTATGGCTCTTCATAATTTTGTTAGACTAAATGATAGGGATGATAGGAGTTTCAGAAATGCCAATCAAGATTCAATTTCTAGAAGAGAACGAAACAGTGAAGCAGGTAGCAGTTATGAGCAGAACTCAGGACCATTAACAGATCCTGCGATGGTGGTTCTTCGTGATTCCATTGCTAATTCTATTTGGGAGGATAATAATTAGTAGTTGTTTTATTTTTTATTTTATTTTATAATATCATGTAGTACACTATAAACTTGGGTTATTGGTATGTAATTTATTATCTTTTTTACATTTGTGTGTTGTAAAATTTAAACTTAAGTTATTGATATGTATTTTACATATTTTTACATTTTTATGTATTACAATTTAAACTTGAATTATTGGTGTATATTTTATCATCTTTTTACATTTTCATTTTGTGTTTCATGATGATGAAAATTATTTAGATTTAATTAATATTAATAAGAAGTCATTAATGGTAATAACAAATAATTATGACACTAAAAAAGAAAAATTGCCCAAACATTATTAAAATAATACCAATAATATATATTTATTATTATTATTATTATTTAGTAAGTATATTAATAAGTATAAAATAAACTCACATAAAAAAAAAAAAAAAAGTATGAAATAAACTCCCTTATATATACGTTGTCCTTTTTGGTAATTTATCCCTCAAACTACAACTTTTATAAGTGTTAGCCAAACACTCAGCTTTTTCAAAAAGCACTTTTTAACAGTTTTACCAAACACTCAGCTTTTTGAAACTCAGCTTTTTCATTATGCACTTTTTGAAAACTCAACTTTTTCAAAAAGCCCAACTTTAAAAAGCTGAACCAAACTCACCCTATATGAGCCTTCTAAGTCTGACTTATAAGCAGAGACTAAAGAGTTCATAGGTTTAGTTGTAAACTATTTAATGTTTTGCTCAATATAAATAATTTAAATACTAAAGTGAATATAAGTCCAATAATATTATAGAGATAGAAGATTAATATCAGTGTTTAATCCTAACAAATTTAAACCATATGCTTTAGCCATTCCAAACTGAAAAATATAATGGAATAAATAGAGTCATTATCAAAAAGAGTTCAATTAGAACTGAATATACAATATCCACAAATTAAACCAAAAGCACCAAGAAAATCGACTATATAAAGAGTTCTATAACCTGAAAAATTACGGCAGGAAAAATGATGGTAAACTCTATGCTCTAATGCAACTAAGATAGAAATGATAAAGATTAAACACGACCAGACAATGGAAAATTCAATCTAAATCACTAATAACGCTCAAGTTTAAAAGATTAAAATAAAAAACTTTAACAGTAACGAATTCAGCAGTCTGACGATGTACAAAGGCTCATATTTCTCTCTTTGTTTTACAGTCTCAAATTTCCAAATCACTATTTTAACAACCCCAAATTAATTTTTTCTGTTTGATACTGAGACGGTGTTTAATTTCAACAACCCTTAGGAACTGCAGCTCTGCCTTTCAACAATAACAACTGCCAAAGAAGGGTTGCAGGAAAAAAGCAAGGAAGAAAAGAAAAGCCAAATAGAATTCATCGGATGAAATTTTTATAAGAAAAAAGAAGAAGACAACAGCATGAACAAAATGAATATACAAATCTGAAAAATAAAAAGAAAAAAATAGAAGTAGGTCTGCTCTATCATGTCTTTTGCTCTATCACCTCTCATTATTCTAGGGTTCTGCCATTCTTGTCCATGGCGTAAGAATTAATATTCACAACAAAGCATCTAAACAAAGAGAATGAACATCCAAATTTCAATTCAAATTCGAACACAGAATTGATACGTACCTTTCGTTGCTTTGCGTTTAGTTCCGATTTTGTTGGTCACGGAGTTGCGCCGCTCTCTATCTCCGTATCTCAAATCCCTAAATTCACAGCAAACCTAAAGAAGACAATAGGGTAAGAGATTAAACCAATTCTAACCCGTCTATTTACATAAATTAAACAAAACTACTCCTAACCAAAAAACCAAAATCATAACCAATCAAACCAAAATACCTGAATCATAAATAATGCCCAAATGATTCTCTAAAAAGAAAGCCCCACTTTCTAAAATTAAAAACAGAACAAATGGGCTTTGTGTGTGTGTGTGTATATATATATATAAAATTAAGGAAAAAAAAAAAAAAACGGTCAAAGCAAAATAAACAAAAGGCTTGCAACTAAAAAAACCTAGCGATACAGAGAGGGAAGGAGAGAGTCCCCGATCGAAAGTTCACTCACCCTCACTTCTATCTCTTCGGTGCAAATCCATGTACACACAGATCAGAATAGCGTGTTTCAAACCAACAAACATACGAAGAAAGAAAATCCAAAAGGAAGCGAAAAAAAGAAAGAAGAGAAACCTGAAAACCTCTGTTCGTGATCTGCAACAGCAAAAACTGAAAAACTTTGGTCGTATTTAATTTTGACGGGTGCCGATTGCGGTGGTCTAAGTCCAGCAGGATATGGCGGTGGTCGTTCGTACGAATATCCACTGGTTCGCAGAGTCTGAAAAGCAGAGATCGCTAGGGTTTTAATCGCAAAACAGATCTAGGAAATTCTGCGAATTCACAGAAAACAGAGGAAATTTATAGTTCTAAAACAAAATTATGCAAGAAAATTACTGCAGTAATTTGAAGAACCAATATTCTAGGGTTTTGCATTCTTGTTCATGCCGTAAGAATCAATTTTCACAACAAAGCACCAAAAGGAGAAGAATGAACACAGAATTGATGCGTATCTTTCATCGGAATAGCGCCGATCTCTAACTCCGTATCTCAAAACCTCTGTGACGTTTGATCGTATTTAGCTTTGACGGATGCCAAGTGTGATGGTCTAAGTCCGGCAGGATATGGCGGCCTGAAGAGAAGAGATCGCTAGGGTTTTAATCGCAAAACAGATCTACAATATTCCGCAAATTCACGGAAACAGGGGAAACTTATCCCGAAATCTCAGAGAAGTTTAAAAACCGAATCCAAACAACAAAAACTTATAGAGAGAAAGAGAGGGAGAGAGCGAAGAACGTACCTGTAAAACTCAAAAGGGATGACGATGGCCGGTCAAACGAATCTCCAGGGTGGCGTAAGTTTTTTTTTTTTTTTTTGCCTCCTTGAAGAGTTTGATGTGAAGAGGCCGATAATTTTTTTTTTCTCCTTCCTTTTTTTTCTGTCCCTGGGGTTTTTTTAAGAGAGAGAAAATGGTAATAAGAATCTGATGAGAAGATTTTAGGGTTTTTTAAGTTGTGACGTTTTTTTTTTTATTTTTTTTTTTTTAATATATACACCATCACTATTAAACGGTATTACTCTTGCAAATCAACATAAAGTATCGCTTTTTAAAAGTTACGTCACTTTTCTGATTTGTCAACACGTCTTTAATTGTAGGCACCCACTTTCTCTCAGCTTTGTCTATTATATATATATATATATATAGATAATATGACAAGAATGATTTAATAATGAAATACAAGTTCCTCAAAGTAAATATCTTGAAACTCTACATTATAATCTGTGAGCATCAACAATGTAATTTCCAAAACCATAATATCTAACATAAGATAAATTATCACAAATCTACCATACTACCACATAAACCGGTCAGGGGATCCACCCATTCACAACTGGCATGATATTGTCCTCTCTGGTATGCAGACTCTTGGCCCCATGGACAGCAGCCTCACCCATACCCTCAAGGTTTTTCTCTCCCCCCATGGGCAGCAGAGAGAGCGCATCAAATAGGACCTCTCTTGCATGTCGTCTCTTGGCCCCATGGACAGCAACCTCACCCACACACAATCAAGGAACCTCTTCCCCCCATGGACAGCAGGGAAGAACGCGTCATCCAAAGTAAAAGGGCACTGACCTTGATTTGATTCCGTTGTCACAAAGATTACGGAAACCAAATCGGGTGATCACCGGGAAATCACACATGGCATGGTGTTAAAACAAGTTACATTACTTTGAAACACATTGTTCATATCTAGGTAGTTTCAGAAAACCTTAAATAATCTAACTTCTACAAAGTTTGTAAGGTTTTCAACTTCATTCTTATCAAAAAGATTTTCTATCAATTTCTCAAGTACTAAGACAAGGTAAGCATCTTAAATTTTCCAATACACCATAAAATCCAAGATTTTCTTATCAAAATTAAATAAAAGATGCTCATTTATCCATATCACAAATTCATGCATTTTCCCAAATGTAATACCAAATATGATGCATTTTCATATATATAATCATATATATATATATATATATATATATATATATATATATATATTAAAGTTACGACACAATAGTTTTTAGAAAAGTATAATTTCCATAGGTAGTTTCCAAAAGTTTGTCTAACCCAAAACATTTATATGACATGGTTATTTTTCAAAATCCCATTAAAAAGCTACTTACCTCGCAACCGCAAAATCCTAATTCTCCAAGCTCCAAGGAGATTAGCTAAAACCTAACAATATCAAGTAAACCTATCACAATAAGTATAGAACTTGAACTTGCATCTAGCCACAATTTAGGAATTTGCCAAATAATCACTTAATTAGGCAAGCCTAGTATTTAACCTCATCAATAATAATATATTCTGTTAGGTTCTAAGGTCTTAGGATTTTATGTATTTAGAACTCTAATTTGTAATGTTGGCAAACCATGATCAAAACATTGTATTTAGTCTTGTTTAGGCTTGCTCAAAGTTGGTTTATTATTGTACAGTTGGAATCGAGTCGCTGCAGAAGTACTTGGGACTTTTGGCCTGGCTCGATCGATCGAAAAATAGACTCGATCGATCGAAAATCTCACAGGTTGATTATTCTGCAGAATTTCCAACTCAGCCCTACTTCATTAAACGTTTAGGGTTTTATGTTTTTACCCTAGGTATATAAACAAAACCCTAGCCACGTTTTTGGAGGTTGTCCATATTGTTTTGTTGCTCATATTTTTGCTGTTTGTGTGAATCTCTTGTGAGATTTTTGAGGAGCTTTCCTTCACATAAACTTAGGGTTGTCAATATCTTGATGATCAACATAGTTGCAACCATTGGAACTTAAAAGAAAAGCAAGCGGGGAGCTTGTAGCTGATTGAGGAATTCAAGAAAGAAGTAGTCCGTGGATTCGGAGCCTGCGCGTGGTCGTGTCAGGAAGTTCGTACTGGTGGGTAGCATTAGGAAGTCGAGCGGGGAGCTTGTAGTCCTTTTGTAAGAACTTCAATTCTTTCATAGTGAATTCTGTTATGCCTGGAGGATCGGTGGGTCAAATCCTCCCCAGGTTTTTACCGTGTGGTTTCCTGGGTGATCATATCTTGTGTTATTTATTTTCCGCTGCATTATTATTCTTGATATGATTGTTGAATTGCTTTAACCTAGAATTGCATAATTTGACTAAGTAACAACTTGGCTAATTAATCTAGGCTACGCAATTTGGTTGTTTAAGGGGTCTAAATTTCCATCAAGTGGTATCAGAGCAGGTAGCTCTTTTTGTTTGAGATTTTTAATCTCTGAGCTGATCCTTGACCCCTGTTGTCATGGAGCATGGACACTCTCTGTTTGTTCCTCCTCATTTTGATGGGAACAACTATGCTTATTGGAAAGTAAGGATGAAAGCATTCCTGAAATCCATTGATGAAAGGGTTTGGAATTCCGTTGAATACGGATGGGTGAAACCCGCTACTCCTGTGAGTGAGTGGCAAACTTCTGAAAAAGAAGCAGCAAGCTTCAATAGCAAAGCTATGAATGCCATCTTTAATGCTGTTTCTATGGAGGAATTTAAGAGGATCTCTAATGTTGAGGTTACTCATATTGCCTGGAAAATCCTCCAAATTGTGCATGAAGGCACAAAGGCAGTTAAGATTAATAAATTGCAACAATTGACTTCTAGATTTGAAAGCATTAGAATGTTTGATGATGAATCTTTTGATGAATTCTATGCTAAATTAAATGATATTGTCAATTCTGCTTTTAATTTGGGTGAAATCTATGATCAACCTAAAATTGTTAGGAAGATTCTTAGATCTTTAACTGAAGACTTTAGACCCAAAGTGACTGCCATCACTGAAAGCAAGGATGTGGACTCCATCCCTGTTGATGAGCTTATAGGATATCTTCAATCCTATGAGTCTGACCTACCTAAAGTGAACAAATCCAAATCAATGGCTCTTAAGTCAGTTGATGATGTTGAGGGTGGTGGATTTGATGATGAGCTCTCTGCTACAGAGATTGCCTATCTTGCCAAAAACTTTAAGAACTTTCTGAGGAATACAAATAGAAAGGCAAGAGGTACTTACACTGCTGAACCTAGAAATTTTAGGAAGAATGATCCCACTAAGGTTAACAATTTTGAAAAACCTAGAGAAAATTTTGGTCAATCTTCTAATAACTCTTTAGGTCCTCAGTGTTTTGGCTGTCAAGGGTATGGTCATGTGAAATCTGAATGTCCTACATTCTTGAGGAATAAGGGTAAAGCTATGGCTGTAACCCTTAGTGATAATGAGGTTTCTGATGATGAGTCCGGTGGTGACGAGGATGGAAACTTCATTGCTTTCACGGCTACTGCTATAGTCAATGAAAGCATATCTGCTGAGGAGAACCCTTCTGATGGGGAACTCTCTGAAGATGCAGATCTTCAAGAGGCCTATAACAAACTTTGCAAAGTTGCTGCAAAGGATGCTATGAAAGTTGAACTTGGCCTAAAGAAAATTGATTCTCTTGAGCTTGAAAAGAGAAATTTGCTTGTTAAACTGTTTGATGCTAATGAGCTTTTGAATAATGTTAAATCTGAGAACATGCTTTTGCTTGATAAAGTTAGAACTTTGGAACATGATTTATCTGTTGCTAGATCTACTAGTTCTAAACTTGATCACATGCTGAATGTTCAAAAGTATCCTTCTGATAAAACTGGGTTAGGATATGTTGAAAGCATCTTTGATTTTGGACCACATTCCACTAAGTTTGTTCCTCCTTCATCTTCTGAACCTTCTGTGAGTGAGGTTGTGAGTGAAACTGTCAAACCACCTGTGAGTGAGGTAGTTAAACCTGTAGAAGTTTCACCACCTAAGAAGATTAGGGTAGACTTAAGTGAATCTAAACCTAAGGAGCCTACCAAATCTAAGGACAAGAAGAATGGTAAACCTGCTTGGGTGTGTCATTATTGTGGTAAGTTTGGACACATTCGTCCTAACTGTTACAAGCTTCAAGCTGATAAGAGAGCAAATAAACCAAAAGTGCCTGTGCCTCAAGCACAAGATCCTATGGCACTAATTGGTGAATTGGTAAAGGTGTTAAACCTTTATTCCAATCCTGGAGTTGGGAATCACTTGAATGTGAATAAGAACTCCAATGCTCGTGGTGCATCTAAAAAGTCTTGGATGCAAAAGACTCGAACTAACTGAGTCTTTCTGACATGGTCCTTATGCTTAATTGCTCTATTCTTTGGTGACCATTGTTCTTTGGTTTTTGTCTTTTTATTATTTTTGTTCTAGGACTTGCATTGCATTACATTCATGCATTTCATTCTAGGATTTATTTGTTTTCTCTTTTAATAATTAAAAAAAAAAAAAAAAAAAAAAGGAGAAAGCAAAAATTATGTTAGACACTATTTTTCTTGATTTTTGAAAAACAAGGTTGGTCTATCTTTTGACACATGTCATGTTCTGTGTACCTTGTTTAACTTTGATGAGCTTAAATATTGCACTTGACTAGTTAAAGCTTTGTAGTGCATGTTGTGTGGGAAAGATGTTTATAGTGTTAATCACTTTGTCTTGATCTTGAAGTCACATGTTATTTGACTGTCGGACTTGATCCTTTTGAGAAAGGCATAAATAACCATCTCACCACTGTTCACTAGTCAATCATGAACACCTTAGTGCATATCATAAGATTTTGTGCTCGAGAAAGTGTAGCACATGCACAAAAAGAACATAAGGTGTAGCCTCTTTAAATGCTTAAATGCTTAATGCTTAAAACTGGTGTGTACTATTAGGCTTGATGCCAATTCACTTAATTCAAACCGGTGTGTACTATTAGGCTTGATGCCATTTCACATAATATATTTCATATTCTAATGGGGCAAAAATACAAGAAACTTACATGATTGCAAGCTTTTGTTCTAGGAGATGTGGGAGTTATAGGATGTAACTCTTTAGGTGATAGTCTCTTTTAAATTCTATGTGATGAATTATGTAGACTTTGTGTTTGATTGCTATTCACATATCACCTCACATGTATCTCAAGTTTTTGCTAGTATCACACACTACACAAGTTACTCTTTGTTAAACACTGTACATGCTAGTGTGTTTTTGGTCTGACCAACCAAGTTTGAAATTATCTTGAGATTTGTGCACAACATATTTGTTGCTTGAGAAAATTCAAAGGAAGAATAATTGAAACTTGTTTTTGAGAAAATTGGGTTTAAAATTTTGGGTTTTTGAAAAAGCATTCCATCTCATACTCATGCATTTTATTTCTGTAATTTAATGCTTTGAGGAGTTGTTTTTCAAAATTTGGTTTGTCTTTCAAAACTGTGATTTTTTCTCAAAATTTAGTGAGCCTCTGCCCATTTCGATCGATCCAGTCTGATTTTCGATCAATCGAAAAAGTGCTTTCATTTGTCTCAAAATGACTGTGTGTTTCGATCAATCGAATCTGATTTTCGATCAATCGAAAAAGTGCTTTCATTTGTCTCAAAATGACTGTGTGTTTCGATCAATTGAATCTGATTTTCAATCGATCGAACATCGTGGAAAAGCTTTTTTAAAAGTTCTGATCTGACTTTTTCAAAGTTATATTTCAAACTTTTCAAACTTTTTGTTTTCTCTCTCCAACGAGGCAAGGCTCCACATAGAGATTTTTGTCGTTTTCCTCTGTTCTTTTTGCAAAATCTCTCTCTCCTCAAGTCGGTAAGACCCTTGTGCCCTTCCTTTTGAATTTATTTTCATCTTTTCATGCATAAATCCATGCATTTGAGGGCGTTTTTCGCACTTTGCCATTTTTGGGATTTTCTGTTGATTCAAGCCCTATTTTATGAAATTGATCATTGGGTTTTTGTGAGGACACTTCATAAACATGATTATTACCTGTTAATTGGATCAATTTTGAGTTTGGTGAAAAATTGAAAAATCTAGGGTTTGTTCTTGATCCGAATTGGGGCTTTTGTTAAATTGGGAAGAATTTGATGAAATTGGCTTGTTGTGTAGTTGTAATTAAGCATTATAATCTATGTAATGTGTTTTATAATGCTCAATTCATCTTTTTGGTAAAAATTTCAACAAGTGGTTTTCAATTTTTGGGATTTTTGATAAAAATTCCATGTTCAAGCCAATTTTGTCACTTCAATCTCAATTGAACTTATTTGTTTACTGCATTAGATCATGCATCACAACATTATTAATGTTCATGCATCATATAGATTTTTGTTCTATATTTTTTATTGTGCTAATTTGCAGTCTGCCCTTGGTTCTGTTTTCTCTTGTTCCTTTTGGTTTTTCACTTTGTGTCTTTGTCCTTTCCTTAGCACTATGCCTAGGAAAACTAGAGCTCGTAGGAATGTTCCCTCACCTTCTCCTTCACCCCCTCCATCCTATGATCGTGAGAAGTTTTCGAGTGAGAAAAACCAAGAGATTTATGAGAAGCTGAATGTTAGGAGAAAGATTTGGGCTGAGCGTTCTGTTCACTTAGATGAACTTGATCCTGCCATTAAGGCAAACTTTGAGCGTAGGGGCTGGTTACCCTTGGTGGATGTTTCTGATCCTCCTCCACCTTCTGCTTTGATTAGAGAGTTCTATTCGAACATCTCTATCCGCATCTATGATTCCAACACTCTAGTCAAGAGTTGGATACGAGGCGTAGAGTACTCCATTACTCCTGAGGTAGTGGCTGATGCTCTAGGGGTACCATTGGTTCGACATCCTGTCTATCCATATGACGTGTCTCCCGAGATTAGTGATGTCTTGTCTTACATCACTGGGACTACTGTCCAGTGGGGTTCTGATCCTCGGATCACTTCTGCTGAGCTCTCCGGGTTACACTATCTCTTCTTTAGGATAACGTGTCATTCTATCTGGCCCATTTCCCATGTTCACACCATTCCTCTTGAGAGGTGTGTATTTTTGTACGCTCTGGTTACTGATGCTCCTATTAGTTTTCCCCATCTTTTTCTTCGTTCTTTGAACGATGTTTATAGGAGTTCATCTACTGCTCATGCTCTTGTACATCCTATTTTCATTCATAGGATTCTCCTTCATCTTGATCTTGGTGGCTTCCCTTCCTCTGAGCCCGTTCATGTTATTGCTCCTATAGGTGCGTCTTTTCTTAGACAAAGGGCTGCTCATCTTCGAGCTGGTTCTAAACACCCTAGGTCTGAGCCCTCTAGTAGCGCACCTCCTCCTTCTTCTTCTGCAGGTCTTGCTGGTGAGGATGTTCCTGATCCAGTTGGTGATGATGCTGCTGCTGCTGATGTTCCTCCACCTCCTTCGGCCGACTTCGATGTTCGTCGTACTTTGGAGACTGTCATGACCGTTCAGGCGGCTCATGGTCAGATTTTGGTGGACTTGCTAGATGAGTTTCGTGCTCTACGAGCTGACTTGGCGCGTCTTCATTCACCCTCACCACCTCCTTTTGATGGCGACTTGTGATTGCCCTTTGGCATTCCGTCACAAAAAGGGGGAGTGGTATTTTGACTTGTAGAGGAGTTTTTGTAGTTAGGAGGAGACATTTTGTTTTTGAGGAGCTTGTGGAGTTTTTTAGATTGTATCTAGGTGCTTCACTTTGTATATCATTTTTGGGGCTATTCATGTTAGGGGGAGTAACATTGATTGATATACATGTTATTTTTGTTGATTCTTGTTGCTTTATGATTCACTGCTTATTGATTTATATTTATGAGTTGATCATTCATATATATCTTTATTTTGTGTTGTGTGAATCTTACAAGAATGTTATACCTGTTGTTTTACTCTTTTCTGTCACACATGCGTTTATGCGTTTGTTGAGTATTTCAGGAATATACAGGTTGATTCAACTAAGCTGCTGTCTACACTTGCAACTGATGGATAGTAGTTAGGCTGAATTTGATTTTATGAGCATTATCTTTGTAAAGGGCTTTTACTTGTAAAACTTTGAGCTTTTAATTATGGTTTTGTCACGGATTGCCAAAGGGGGAGTTTGTTAGGTTCTAAGGTCTTAGGATTTTATGTATTTAGAACTCTAATTTGTAATGTTGGCAAACCATGATCAAAACATTGTATTTAGTCTTGTTTAGGCTTGCTCAAAGTTGGTTTATTATTGTACAGTTGGAATCGAGTGGCTGCAGAAGTACTTGGGACTTTTGGCCTGGCTCGATCGATCGAAGAATAGACTCGATCGATCGAAAATCGCACAGGTTGATTATTCTGCAGAATTTCCAACTCAGCCCTACTTCATTAAACGTTTAGGGTTTTATGTTTTTACCCTAGGTATATAAACAAAACCCTAGCCACGTTTTTGGAGGTTGTCCATATTGTTTTGTTGCTCATATTTGCTGTTTGTGTGAATCTCTTGTGAGATCTTTGAGGAGCTTTTCTTCACATAAACTTAGGGTTGTCAATATCTTAATGATCAACATAGTTGCAACCATTGGAACTTAAAAGAAAAACAAGCGGGGAGCTTGTAGCTGATTGAGGAATTCAAGAAAGAAGTAGTCCGTGGATTCGGAGCCTGCGCGTGGTCATGTCAGGAAGTTCTACTGGTGGGTAGCATTAGGAAGTCAAGTGAGGAGCTTGTAGTCCTTTTGTAAGAACTTCAATTCTTTCATAGTGAATTCTGTTATGCCTTGAGGATCAGTGGGTCAAATCCTCTCCAGGTTTTTACCGTGTGGTTTCCTGGGTGATCATATCTTGTGTTCATTTATTTTCCGCTGCATTATTATTCTTGATATGATTGTTGGATTGCTTTAACCTAGAATTGCATAATTTGACTAAGTAACAACTTGGCTAATTAATCTAGGTTACGCAATCTGGTTGTTTAAGGGGTCTAAATCTCCATCATATTCCACTTCCCTAGTTTCTCAACAAATTGATTCACAAGGTATAAACTCCAATTTATAGAGTTAACCCATTTAATATCATCTCCAACATTATGACTAGCTTCCATAAAATTTACACTACATCATTAAGAGACCCATGAAACCAAAATCAATATATCCTCCAAGACAAGAAATTTAGAACTTCAACTAACTCCAATAAACCCAATGGCAATGGAAAAATTAAATTTACCAACCATCACATGTTATAACTTAAAACCCCTAAATTCTCCACCATACATAAACCTTAAGTAGTCATCAATAGCACAAAGTATATACCCACTCATCAAATAATTCCACCAATACAAACCCATACATAAAAACATATAAATATCACTTCCAATGCTCATAAATCACATGGGTATCATTATTAAAGCTTAGATAAAAATAATCCTCAAGCAAAAGTGTAAAACCCACCAAAAGATGAGAAATTTTTACCTCAAATAAAATGATGAAGATGCTTTGGGGTTCCTAAGTATTTTTCCGGTGATCTTGCCAGAAAAATGATGGTGAGATGGTGTGGTTTGGAGTGGAGGCCGGCGGGTGAGTGTGGAAGTGAGTGTGTGTGTGTGTTTCAGTAAAGAGAAAAGAAAGAAAATGAAAGAAAGAAAAGAGGGAGCCGGCCAAAAGAAGAGATAAGAGAGAGTGGGTAGTGGGGTTAGGTGGGGCTTGGCACGTGGGAACCCAAAATATCTTATCTTGACCATTTTTTTTTTTTTTGGCAAACTGGGACGTTACAACATCTGACTATGGAATTTGGTATACAAAAGATTCGAATGAGTGTTTGGCGGGATATTCAGATGCTGATTGGGCAGGGTGCATTGATGATAGGAAAAGCACTTCTGGTGGGTGTTTCTACCTTGGAAATAACTTGGTGTCATGGATGAGCAAAAAGCAAAATTCAGTGTCCCTTTCAATGGCTGAAGCTGAATACATTGCAGCGGGAAGTTGTTGTGCACAATTGTTATGGATGAGAAAGCTACTGCATGACTATGGAATTTCTCAAGACACTATGTGTGTGTTCTGTGATAACACGAGTGCCATAAACTTATCGAAGAATCCAGTTCAGCACTCCAAATCGAAGCATATCTAGATCCGGTATCACTTCATCCGAGACTTGGTAGAGGACAAGATAGTATGTCTAGAGTTCATCAATACTGACAATCAGAAGGCAGACATATTTACCAAACCTCTTGATGGCCCGAGGTTTGAATTCTTGCGTAAGACAATTGGTGTCGATATCATTCCTTGAACTCAATCTTCCATGAAATCTCACTGTGTTTGTGTTTGCATTGTGTTTCTTACTTTTGTCTTCAGTATTTTTATGTTATTTCTCACTGTTGCTATGTTTTTTATCATTCTTTTACTGCTTTTGTGTCAAAAATCCAAAAACACATAAAAAGTAGAAAATCCATAAAGTTTGATCGGCTTTGTTGAATTTTGTCTCAAAGCATGTTTTGCCTTGTACCTTTGTACTTATGGCTTTGTGCATTCTACGAGCTTAGCTTGTCTCTTATGCACTCATATCATTGTGAAATAAATTCTGAAATCTATATGACTGTTGTAAATAGATCTTCAACCTTGTCATGAATGATCAGTGAATGGTATTGTTGATCTTGAGACATGCATAGACTTATGCCTATATATCTTCCTACTCTTTATTTTGTTATTTTTACTTAAAAGAGCTCTCCAAATGTAAATCTCCAAATGAAAAGAGATATTGAGCTGCAAAAGCCTGTCGCACATACTAGTATTTGACTAGGAGAAAGGGAAAGCGACCAAAATAAATTGCTTGATGCCCAAACAGCCAAAGGCTAAACTCATTAATATGGAATATCAAAAATTTCAGGCATCCATCTCACAATGAGATGTATTGATTCAAAAGATCAAATGTTATGATGTATATGGAGCCAAATGAAAAGCTTCAAAGATATGTAATCAAGTTTTTGAGGGAGGTCATATATGCAAACTTCTATAAGTGAGATAGGTCACATTATCTAGTGCTAGTTGCGTATGCCTTGATTGAATTAATCATTGAAGCTTCACATTGGACTAGGGACTATCTCATTTTTGATATCCACACACATCACACAAGTCTATGTTCAATGAATGTCATACTCATTTGTGTGATTGTACTTGATTAAATGTGTTTTCACATGCTCAATCTTTGTTGGTCAAACACAAAAAGATTTTTGAGTGTTTTGATTTGTTTTTGGAAAGTACTTTGTTTTTACAAAAATGTCAAAAATTTCAAAAACAGTGTTGCCCTATTTTGGCGACTAAGTCGCGGGTTGGCCCAGTCGCATGCCTCAGTCGCGACTTGTTCGCGAGTGAAGGGTCCAATCGCGAGGATACTCAGAAATTTTCGCGGTTAACCTTGCGACTCTGTCGAGGGTAGATCTTCCAGTCGCGAAAAACACTTAGAAGATTTTCCAAGAATCTTGACTTCACAGTGTTTCGCGGCTTATCTTGGTGACTTACTGGCGACTTGATCCAGTCGCGAAAAACGCGTGTTTTGCGTTTTAAAGACAGTTTTTAAAAAAAAAAATTTCAGTTTTTCCCTCAAAGTTTTGTGACTGTTCATTGTCTTCCTCATTTCACTCTCACAAACACTCCGAGTATTTCTTTGAAAATCCTCCATTTCTGCATCATTTCTTCTCAAATCTTCAACAAAAAGGTATGGATTTTCTTTCTTTTACTTCATACTTACTGATTTGAGCATTATTTTCCTGATGTTTGAAGTTGATCTTGTGGTTTGTGATTTATCATGTTCGAACATGTGTTTTAGATTTTCTGGTTTTATTATATGTTTATGTTGGTCTATACACTGATTTTCTTTATCTTGTGTACCTATTGTGGTTTTGTTTGTTTACCCACACTCATTGTCATGATTTGAACCTAAATCTCAAATGTTTAGGGTTTTCTTCATCATCCATGGTGTGAAACTGACACATTGCTAATAATGCTTAGTGTCTTGTTTGGTTTCTCTTGTTTGTGATAAATCATGTTACAGTGTCAGAATGTCTCCATTCAAGAGATCAGTTGTGAAAGGAGGTAGCAGCAAAGGGAAGGAACCTGTCATTGAAATTGATGATTTCTCTTCTAAATCAAAAAGGACTCGTTCCTCATCAGGTGTGTTCGATCCTAACAAGTTCCGATCGTATGCGGCTTTTCAGACTCATGAAAATTATTTCACAAAAGCTACACCACTGATTGAAAGAGTTGTTGATCAACATTCTCTTTTTGACACCGACATCCCTCAATGGTTTGCCCGAAAGGATTGGAATTATCTTCTCTCTGACCTTGATGATGCATATGAGAATTTGGTAAAAGAATTTTATGCCAATGAAATTGTTGAAGGAGACGAACTTAAGTGCTGGGTTAGAGGAAAAAGCTTCTCGGTCTCTCCCATGTACCTGGCAGAAATTCTTCACCGGTTTATGATGATCTATACCCAGATAAGGAATTACTTCGGGAAGTTCTTGGAAAAGACTTGGAATTTTTCTCAAATGGAAACTCAGTCAGTGTTTCTTCTCTTCCTCCAAAATTAAGGGTGCTTACGATCGTCATGTTTCACAACCTGTACCCTCTATCCAGCACAGGGTATATGAACCTCGGGCGTGCACAGTTTCTTCATGATCTGATTTCTGATGTAGAAATTGACATTTGTGCTCATATCTTTCATGTCCTTCGTAAAACTGTTCTTCGAACTGAGTCGAGGATGTGCATTCCTTTTTGCTGTCTCATTTCAAGAATTTTGAAGCTTAAAGGGCTCCATCCCTCAGAAAATGAATTTCCCTGCACAAAACCAAGTCCAATCAACATGCGCACTTTCAATGCTAGCGTTGGTCATAGTAAGAAGGGAATCAAGACAGAACCTTCAGCGTCCCATAGTGGTTCGCGATCTAGCTCATCCCCCGTCGACGAGAAGCTAGATTCTATTGTCGCATCTGTCCATGAGCTGAGTACAAAGATGACCGGACTTACATCCATTTTGCATCATCTCAACATTCGATGGGAAATGAAGCTGATCTCTATCCAAGCTCAATTGGATCAAATCCAGAGAAAGCTAGAAGATGATGAGAACTAGCTATTCCATGACAAAATGGGGGAGATGATGTTGGCAGGGGGAGTTCAACGAAAGGGGGAGATTTCAGCAAACAGGCCTTTGTTTATCGCTTTTGTTTAACTTTAGCATATTTCAACATTCATGTTATATTATTCAGTACTTTATATTATCTGTTTGTACCTGTTACCTTTGTAGGTTTTAAGGTTTATGTTTATGGTTTGTACCCATGTTGCTGTTGTAAGCTTTAAGGGTTTGTTTCTATGCACATTGTAGACTTCATGGTTTGTACCTTGCTTTATGTAGCATTTGTGCTTTGTTAAATCAGTACTTCTAACTAAATGTTATGCATTTCCTTTTAAGTACTGTCACTCTTGTGCCCTTGTAGGATTTTTCCTAGATGCACATACTTCATGGTCTGTGCATTGGTTGAGTGTTGGTCATTCAAGTGATTTGCCTTGTGTTTGTCAGCTTAAATGTCTAGATGTTCATTCCGAGTGTGAATGAGCATTGTGATCACTTGGTTATAGTGATTGCTTGTTTAGGTCTTGCCATGGTTTATTGCTTTACTCCATTGTGCTTGATCGCATTGTGTTTGCTCCATATGCATTACAAGTTTCTGCATACAATGAACTTATTGTGTTGTTGTGTTTCAGGAGATACTTGTTCTTATGGTTCAAAAGCTACATAGATTCTAGAGTTAGATGTGAGTGAGTTTTTGTTAGGAATGCTATAAGCATATGGATAATAATTGGTGTATTGAGATTTAGTTAGTTAGTTACAATTCTAAACATGTTAATCACATTTAGCATATGTTGGAATTATTAATGCACATGGGAAATAATAGAACCAATAGGATGAGGCATGTTAATCACATTTAGCACATGTTGGAATTATTAATGCACATGGGGAATAATAGAACCAATAGAATGAGGCCATGTGGGCCAATGAGATTAGAGCTAGTCTCCTATAAATACATGATTGTAATCCAATATGAGTATCAATGAAGTATAAACCAATTTGTTAGTGCATTAGTGCATCTCTCTCTCTCTCTTAATCTCTCTATTTCTCTATGGAGGGTGACTACCTCGAATTAAGTCAATTTCCCTACAATCCCCATCCATTCCCCTATAATTCCCATCAATCCTCATTAGGAACCACCGGGTTCCTAACAAGTGGTATCAGAGCCGTTGATCTTGAGATGAGCAATTGCGATGAAAGAAAACTTTTGAAAAAAATACAAGAATTGTTGAACAAAGCCATACAAGAATCCGAGGATATTTCAAAGAAGATGAAGTCCTTGGCTGAATCTAACATGGCCATGAAGGCCTTGGCTGAATCTAACATGGCCATGAAGGAAGAACTTTCAAGAGTGCAAGAGGATCTTGAAAACATGTCTGAAGAAGAGTTACAATCTCTTGATTCAATGAAAGTCAAAGAACAAATCAAGTTCCAAGAACCCATTCTTGATGCACCAATGGAGGCTTCCATTCAAGAGTCTATGATTCAAGAAGTGGCAATCCAAGTGTCGGTGATCCAAGAATCCAAGATACAAGCGCCAACAATTTTAATGGTTCTAGAATTGACTGAGGTCTTGAGGATACAAGAACATTTCAAGGTTGAAAGAACCAATGAGACCTTGAAGATTGAAGAACCATTGAAGGCTCAAGAATTCGAGCAAATTTTGAAGATCAACAAATAAGAAACCTTCATATGCACGGGATCGCTTGTCAAAGAGAAATGCATGAAGATGATGATCAAAATGTCACTACAGTATTGGTCCATTGGAAGATCTCCTTTGATGAAGATGCTATTTCACAACAACACCTTGTGGGCAAGGTGTTTTCAAGGGGAGGGAAATGTTAGGAATGCTATAAGCATATGGATAATAATTGGTGTATTGAGATTTAGTTAGTTAGTTACAATTCTAAACATGTTAATCACATTTAGCACATGTTGGAATTATTAATGCACATGGGGAATAATAGAACCAATAAGATGAGGCATGTTAATCACATTTAGCACATGTTGAAATTATTAATGCACATAGGGAATAATAGAATCAATAGGATGAGGCCATGTGGGCCAATGAGATTAGAGCTAGTCTTCTATAAATACATGATTGTAATCCAATATGAAATGAATGAAAGTATAAACCAATTTCTTAGTGCTTTAGTATATCTCTCTCTCTTAATCCCACTATTTCTCTATGGAGGGTGACTACCTCGAATTAAGTCAATTTCCCTACAATTCTCATCCATTCCCTTATAATTCCTATCAATCCTCATTAGGAACCACCGGGTTCCTAACAGTTTTCCAACTGTTCCCAACTCACGCGTTAAGTCTAGAGTTTGTTTTAGGGTTTTGTCACGAAATAGCCAAAGGGGGAGACTGTAAGGTTGAATTTTATCAACCATCTTGTTGGCTTTATTCCGTGCCAATTTGCTTGTAATTTAGCACTTAGTAACCTTGTATTTAGGTGGGAAACTTGTAAGGGTAGTGAGTGAGAGAGTATGAAGAAATGCTCAAGATTGTGCAAAGAAGCAGAGACTTGCGACTGGATCTCGCGGGTGGCTCGAGGCTTGCAAGTCGCCAGAAGTTGCACACGTGCCAAGCATGTCAGAAGCTGAAGAGTCGCGCCAGCTGTTGCACTACAAGACAAAAGTCCCAGGCTGGCCAAACCGTTAGCTCGTGGCTTGAACTCGCGACTCAACCCAGTTGTGAGATTAAGTCGCCAAAATGCCCTGTTTGGGAAAAACTGACGTTTCACATTCTATTCTCATCCTAGTATAAATACCCCTCATTCCCACAAAATGTAGAGAGCTTCTAGAAAGAAAAATTGAGAGAGAAACCCTAGAGAAAAACAAAATTGCCTCATCTCCAATCTTCACTAAGAGACTCCTCAAATTCCTTTACTCTCTTCCTCTCCATTGTTACATCCTTAAGAGGTTATTTGACCAAATCCTTGTCTCACCAGACCCATGTTTGTGAGAAGGAATATTGGTGCTAAGGGAAGCAGTTTGGGAAGGAACCAATGGTTATTGGTTGATGCTATGGGCTATAGCGGAATCTAGTAAGCTAGAAAAGAAAAAGGTTCGGCGCAAACTCGTTGGAGCAGGAAGCTTAGAGGGCTTAGGTACCTGGGTAGATTAGGCTTGGAGGGTCTATTGTTGTTCATGTATCCCAACTACATTTTCTAGTGGATTATTGACCGCTTGGAGGGCGGTGGAGAGGTTTTACGCCGAGGGCTTCGGTTTCCTCTTCGATAACACACCGCGTGTTGTCCTTGTGTTTGCATCTCTCTTCCCTTTATCTTTACCATTTAATTATTGCTGTGATTGTGATTATTTATGGTTTAGATTGTTTATCAATTCTGTTATAAGCTTGTTATCATTTTCCGCACATACATTGTTTGATATAAAGCTTGAATTGGTAATTTTGTAATTGGGGGTCTAAACGTTCAAAGGTGTTTTACATGCTTTTTGAGCTTTCAATATATTAATCACTCAATCTTGTCATTAGTATCCAATTTAGAAATTTAATACTTAGATAATCATGTCACTCACTAGTCAACATTCCAACAATTTTCATGTCTGATAATTGTGGAATGACATTTACCATATAGTCTTTTAAACACATCTTTCAATGCATTGATTAAGTTTATCGTGAATTGAAAAAGTTTTTATAGCTTTTTCAATTCTCGATAAAATTTTTCTAAAAACGGATTTTTTAATGTACGCCCTAAGGGCATACATTAACCGGACCCTTACTATATATATATATATATATATATATGGGTTGGGTTCAATATTTACAATATCTAAGCAATGTTACACCACCTAATAATTTGTTATAGAATTCAAATTTTGAAAATCTCACTACTGAATTACATGTTCTATGTGTTCTTAACATTCATACCAATTTTCATATTAATAATGCAGAGTAAGAATGGAGGTTTATCAGCTTGGGAGCCTGTAGGAGCTCAAGAGTGGTTAGAAGTTAGTACCTTAACATATTGAACTATTGTTGAAATGTTCATTTGGAAATTTATGTTGATATATTCACTCTTAATTATCATATATTAGTGGAAAATTAATTACCTTTTTTTTTTTTTTTTTTCCTTCTAGTGGCTTAATCCCACCGAATTCTTTGAGGGTATTGTCGTTGAGCATGAGTATGTTGAGTGCACTGCATCATCAATCCAAGCTTTACTTTTGTTTAAGAAGTTGCACCCTGAGCACAAGAAAAAGGAGATTGAGAATTCAATTCAAAAAGCAGTCCAATACATTCTAGACATACAAATGCCCAATGGTTCTTGGTATGTTCATGTAGTAGTTTACTAGATATCATTATTATTGTTATTATGGTTAGATTAATTACATGATGAATTTGAAACATTTGTTTACAATTATTTTTATCATAGTTTTATATATAGATGTAATAAAAATCAACTACAAAATGAGACTTTGTCGTAGGTATGGAAATTGGGGAATTTGTTTTCTGTATGGTACATGGTTTGCCCTTGGATCATTAGTTGCAATGGGCAAGACTTACAACAATTGTTCTGCTATACATAAAGCTGTTGATTTTTTTTACTCAGTACACAAAAAGATGATGGTGGCTGGTCAGAGAGTCATCTTTCATGCCCGAAAAAGGTAGTGTTTAACCATGGATTTTGCTTTAAGACTCTAAATTCTTTTTCTTTTCATATTTAATATCTTTCGTTACATCAATTTGGTTCAATGAAGTTTTTGTAGATCAATGATTCAATTTAAAGAAATTTATATCTATTCTTGTTTTAAATGAGATCTTGTAGATGTTGTATAGATTCTTCCTTCAAAATTAAAATAACAAATTCTCTATTCTTATTGGTCATAGATATATATACTTCTCGAAGTAAATCGTTCAAATTTGGTACAAACTTCATGGGCAATGATGGGTCTTATTCTTGCTAAACAGGTTAGTTTATGGTTTAAAAACTTATCATTACATTTATATCGTGTTATCATATGTTTTTATTGAATAATTCTAAAAATAAAATTTTACTTGTAATAGGCTGAAAGAGACCCGACACCTATTCATCATGCAGCGAAGTTGATCAATTCCCAATTGGAAAATGGCGATTTTCCTCAACAGGTGTCTTTATTTAACATAACTTCAAATAACAAATAGAAATATGAAAATTGACAAGAGCATAGATATCATTCTTCCATTATGGAACGTAGTTTTTTCCCTTGACTAATAAACTTTATAGTAGTTAATTTGCAAGTTGCAACACAACTAATAAAGCTATCACTTTCTATTTTTCTTTTTCCTTTTTTTTAAAAAAGGCAGAAAAGAATGTAAAATAACATGACGTACAATACTTTGCTTAAATTTTACTTCCAATAATTTGTAATTAATCATTAATTACTTTGTTGTGGCAGGAAACCACAGGAGTCTACTTGAAAAACTGCATGTTACACTATTCAGCATATAGAAATGTTTTCCCATTGTGGGCTCTTGGAGAATACCGCAAGCATGTTCCATTGCCATCCAAAACTATGTAACTCAAAGTGGCAAAGCGAGTTCTTAATTCTTTTACAATTATGTACTATTTAGTTTTCTGTCTTACCAACCAGTTAGTGGTTGGCATGGAATAAACTAATAAAACTTTGTCACATTAACAGTTTGTAAAAATGTTGAAATACTTTGTGCTTGTTAGCATTGCTCTTTCATTAGCATTGCCTTACATTGGCTTGGAACACCTAATGAAATCCTAACAGCATCATTAGAATCTCTCTCTCTCTCTCTCTCTCTCGATTTTTATTCTTTCTTGCGACTCTACTTTATATTGATGAATCATTGTGATTTTTAAAACTTTTATTTTAGGTTCATACATTTTGGTGCTATATTTTTTAGTTCCCCATTACAAGTAGTTTCTCTCTCTCTCTCTCTCTCTCTCTCTCTCTCTCTCTCTCTCTCTCTCTCTCTCTCTCTCTCTCTCTCTCTTATAGTTTCGGTTTGATTTATATTTGAGTTAATACTTGATTATTTTGGATGTAAAAATTTGAGTTTATATCAAAACACTGTCTTGGCTATGCAAGAGCAACAGATCGATTCAGTCCACTTCATCTATTCGGTCCAGATCGATCTACTTTAGTCCACTTCAGTCCAATTTTCTCTATTTGGTCAGCTTTGATATACTTTGGTCCATTCCTTCAAATTTGGTCCATTCGGTCCACTTAGGTCTATTCGGTCCAATTTGGTCCATTTGGTCTATTTTGGATCAATTCAGTCCAATTCAATCTACCTACTTAAGAATGGGAAAATGAAAGTTTGGGCTAATAGTACTATCAATTATTTGAGTATTATCAATTTTAATTATAGGATAAATTTTTGTTCTCATAATAATCTCCTTAAGAGAATGAAAATTTGAATAATAATTTTGAAACTCAACAATTTTAATTGTACCAAAAGAAACTAGGAAAATATAATGTATAACAACAATAGTTAGAAGAATACATACTATTTCAAAAAAGAATAATATCAACCAAAAACATCAAAAATGATAAAATTATATATTTGTAAAAATAGAGTGATGAAAATTACTTTTTTAAATTATTGTTATGAGTTTTGATTATCATAATAATCTCTTTTAAGAGAATGGAGAATTTGAATAATTTATTTAAATAAAAACTACACACACACATTCACAGATATATATATATATATATATTATTTATTTTACTTGAAGGTATAATCAACCTCATGCAATTCATTTAAAAGTAATGATTTTAAAACAAATGAGTAACTACTCTAAAGATTAGATTTGTTTATTCATAACCTTCATGTTTAGAAAAACTTTCACTTAAATTTAACCGGACCAAAGTGATCTGACATGCTACGTTAATGTGGCTCAACAAAAGTGTAGTAACAATAAATGTTATGCTTAAGATTTAAGATATTACGAATTTAGATTTGGAATAGGTGCTCTCAACCTAAACATATATTTTCCCTATATGTAAGTGCACAAAAATAGACCAAAATGGACCAAATTGCACTAAAGTGGACACAAATGGAAAGAAGTGGACCAAATGGGACCAAGGTGGATGGAATTGGACTAAATAGGACCAAAGTGGGCCAAATATGACTGAAGTGGACCGAATAAGAATGAATGAACAGATTTGGACCAAAGTGAACGTAATAGACCAAATAGGATCAAATAAGACCAGAGTGGACAGAATGGACTGAATGGACTAAATAGGACCAATGTAGATTGAATAGAAACGAAGTGGATAAAATGGGCCGAATAGGACCAAAGTGGACCGAATGGATTGAATAGGACTAAAGTGGACCAAAGTGGACAAAATGGATTGAATATGACTGAAGCGGTTAGAATAGGACCAAGTGGACCAAATATAACCAAAGTGGACTGAATAGGAATTTTGAATATTTATCATTTTTATTGCATTTTTAGAGATTATATTTCTAATTTTTAATTTCTATTGTCTATTTTCTTTGTATTTTTAACTCAAAACTAAAGATTGAACACAAATGAAATAAAATTTCATACTTTTCAACCCAAAAATTAAGGAAAAAAATGAATTTTTTTAGCTAAACTTGATTAGGAAACCTACAAAAAGATTCAATTTAAAGGCCAATTAGTGTTTAATTTTTTAGAAAAAAATTATTTTCAACAACTTTATAGAAGAAATTATATATTATAGTACAATTACAAAATAATTATTACTCTCACGCATCGCATGGGTTTGCAAGTAGTTTAATTAAAAGAGGTGTCAAGAAGGTGTCGAAAAGGTGTCAAAATCACAGAAATTGCATTTTCCTCGAGCTTATCTCGAGCCACCATATTGGACTCAATAATGCACCTTATTAATAAAAGAAAATTTTACTTTTTATGGTTTGCCAACACCAAACCTATCGAACCTAACAAAAATAGAAACAATCAAAATGAGGTGACCATTGATCATTTGACATGAGGTGTCAAACACCATCCCAATGCATAACCAAACCCTCAAAGTAATTTTATTTTTCTTGTTTGGGACCAAATTTACTCAAGCTTTGGCTAGGGAATGATAACTTCCATTTGAACTAGGTTTGAATATAAGATAAAAAAGAAAAAGAAAAAAAGAAGAGGTCATTGACCTAGAATTGCTTGAAAGTCCAAATACTCTTCAATGCATACACCATTTTGTTTTCAAACATAGTTTAGCTACAAACTTGATTACAACCAATGACTATAACTCAACTCAATAACTTTCATTGCATGTAAAGTTCGAAAAATCCATCATTTGGTCACATTTTCTTCTTATATCCTCTACATTTACGAAATTTTCAAAAAATCAAAGATCAATATCTAAGTCATCAATCAGATATTTAAATTTCAAACTAATGCATAAAAAAAATAAGTTTATAGATAAGACATTAAATAACATCTGATTTATACAAAATTTGACATATTTGTTAAGTAGAACACCAAAAAAAAAATTCAATCTAACGGTTAGTTTTTCAAAATATATCACTATTATATAGTTTTTCAAGTTACAACTGGTGTAACTTTAAGCAATGTTATACCATTCAATATTTTTTAATTGAATACAAATTTTAATCAATCAACTATTAGATTATATTATCTTCATGCATTCTCCATGCTTACAAAATTTCAAGATAATTAAATATCAATAGTCATATCATCAATCAACTGTTTAAATTCTTCTTTCTTTTTTTTTTTTCTTTTTTTTTTTTTTTTTTTTTTGTATTCTAAAATAATGCATAAAAGATGAGTAGATTAAATGGTAAATAACAATTAATTGACATGAATATTAGTATGCATGTTAAAAGCGTATAGAACATCAAGTAGTGGAATTTTTAAAATATGAATTCTATAACTCTAATTTTTAAATTAGATTTACATCAGGTGACCTAACCCATAATATATATATATATATATATATATATATAAAATGATTTGACTGAAATTTAATCTGCCTACTTGTTTTTTGAAATCCCATAATGCAAACGTTCTGCTAGATTCTTCTTCTTCTTTTTTTTTTTTTTTTTTTTTTTTTTTTTGTTTTTGTGTGAGTGTGTGTGTGTGTGTGTGTGTGTGTGTGTGTGTGTTTGGAGGAGAGAGGCATAAAAGTAGAGCAAAATTACTTATTTAATCATGTTTTTAACAAGCGTGGGTTATAGAACTTTAACTAAGCTAACCTCAGGTGAGTAAAGTATCAAATTTCAAACCATAAGTTGACAACTTAAATTTCAGTCTAACCATAGGTGGGTAAGTTGTAATTTGTCTATATATATATGAGTTGGGATTAAGTTATACCTGGTGTAACTCTAAGCAATGTTACACCACCTAATAACTTGTTATAGAAGTCATATTCTGAAAATCTCATCGTTGAATTATATGTTCTATATGTTCTTAACATATATTCTTATCAATTTTCATGTGAATTGGATGTTATTTACCATTTAATTCATAAAATTATCTTTTATGCATTATTTTAAACTACAGTAATTTGAATTTAAACAATTGATTGATGATATGCCTATTAATCTTTAATCACTTATCTTTACGTGTTGTTTCTTTTCTTTTTTTATACACATGTTTCTTATATAATGTATGCAATCTTATATTTATGTTTCACACTAAGATGCCTTGATGAGTTTTGTTTAAAGTGTTTCAGAAATACAAGTTGTCAAAGTCTATTTGCCGTAAACTTTCTTCTTGCAAAGTTTTTCAAGAGTTTGTGTTAGGATAGATTTTATTGTATTCAACAAGTGAATATAAGTTTAGTGATTTATGACTTCTCTCATATGTTCATTTGTTTGTTGTGGTTTTGTCACGGATTGCCAAAGGGGGAGATTGTTAGGACATATGTGATTTGCTGTTAGGAACATATGTCAATTTAGAATTGGCCAATCATTTGACAAAATGCACTTTATTTGTAATTGGGTAGATCTAGGATGTGTTTAATGCTTCAAGAAACAATGTCTCGAGTTCAATTGTTAAAGCCATGCAAGTCTGTCCAAGAAACAAGTGAGAAAGTGCTGGATTTTAAAGCTCGACAGCTAGCATCTATCGAGGTTTAAAAAGCTGCTGAAGCCTGAAGCTCAACAGCTAGCTCGATAGATACCATCTCTGTCGAGGTTTATGAAAAATAGATTTTCAGTTTTGTTTTACATCTAATTTGTGAGTACATGTTTAGGCTTTCTTTTCTCACAACCCTAAATATATATAAGAATTATTTTAAGGGCCGTCAAAGGTTGTACAGTTGTGCAAGTGTGAAGCACAGTTGTATTCATGCAAATTTTGACCGGAGACAGAATTTACCCTAGTTCATCTTTCTCTTAAAGAAGTTGTTGTGTTTGTACACCTTAGGATTTTGTGACCAAGGAGCTTCATGATATTCGTCATGTGATGAATTGAAGAACTTTGCAGCCAACATCTTTCTCAAGTTGGTGATCAAGTCGCATACTGGGATTCACGCATCTATTGGTTAGTCACGTATTGAGAGTCGTGTATTGAAAAGGAGAGATTGTCACTACAGAACAAGTCCAATTGAGTATTGGAGTAAGGGTTCAACTGTAGGTTGGTATAAGGTACTAGGATTCCTTTACTTATAACTACTTATTTTGATAATAGTGGATTCTAGGGAGTGGTGACCTTAAAATCACCTAGTGGGGTTTTTTGCCGTGTAGGTTTTCCTCATTCATAAACAAATTACCGTGTCAATTTAATTTCTGCTGCACTTTAGTTAATTGGTGATTTGTTTGTGCTACCATGCATTTTGCATGTTAATTGAATTAATTAATTAACTTGGCTAAATCAATTGGTTAATTTATCACAATGGCTCAATACATTCTTGGCCTATCATTGACTATATAACAGCCCTACAACTCTTTGGAAAGAAAGGCATTCTGTTGGTGTATTTTAAAATTAAATTAACTTTAAATGTGATTTAATTTAATTGAATCTTATTAAAGGAAAAGTTATAAAATTAAGTGAAAACCTACACGGCAAAACTTGCTTCACACTTGTTGACACTTTAAGTGCCACATTAAAGATAAAAACAAATTAAAATATTATGAATTTTTGTTTCCTTTTGTTTAATATTTCAAGACTTTTTTAATTAAAAAATAAATTATTTTTTTCCCTTTGATTCAACGTTTCAAGTCTTATTCTCTCTCACACACATAAAAAACTAAAATATAAACATAGAGCGAGAGAGAAACAGAGTTAGAGAGGAAGATTACCACTGCACTTATAATTGAAGTAGATGGAACCTGTAGCTGGAAGCATTGAGTTTCCAGTTTGGGTGGCAACTATGGCGTAAGAGATTTTTCTTTTTCTTTTTCTAATCAGGTTAGGTTTTTTTTTTTTTTTTTTTTTTTTCAAGTTTTAAAGGCAGATATATATATATATATATATATATATATATATATAGAGAGAGAGAGAGAGAGAGAGAGATGAGTTCAAGTTACACCTGGTGTAACTCCTTAAGAGTTACATATTTTTTAAACCATTGGATTTAAATAGATCCAATGGTTCAAAAAATAACATTAAATGATTATTGCTCTCCACCTTATTTTCCTAATTAATAATAATTTTTCTCTATCCTCATTTATTATTTTCCATAGACCTCATTGGATGTTGTTTAACTATGTCCCTTTCTTCCTAAAATTGCTGGATATATATGAATCTAGGCAAAAAACAAAGACTAAAAAAGTTTAAATTTTTCTTCTCTCAAAATCCTTGGGTGCCGGCCTACTGCATATGAGGTTCTCAGCAATGAAGAAAAACAAACGAGATATGATAGAGGAGAAGACGTTGAAGACATGGGGGGGACAGGGTGGGGGTGGTTTCAACTTTGGTGGGGGACAGCCATTTACATTTACTTTTGAGGGAGGCTTCCCTGGTGGTGGTGGATTTGGTGGAGGATTTCCAGGTGGGTATGAATTCCACTTTTGATTTCAGTGAAGAATGGACTCCTCTTCCCCTCAGGTTCACAAAGAAAGAAAAAGTGTGGTTATATTGAGGAGCCCAAAACACCAATGTGGCTAATTATTGACTGGTACATGGCAGTAAAAATTTAGGCAACCCAGAGAGGCTTGTTACTCGAAAAGTGTATCCCTTGAGAAAGATTTAAAGATATATAAGTACACTGTGTCTGCCAAAACTGCCCCTAAACAATTCACAAAATGAGCAAGAGCCTTGTGGTTTCCAGTTTCAACGCATTATAGCAAAAACACATGACAAAACTCAAATCTATTGAAGATAGGGCGGATCTGAGATCAAAAAATAAAATAAAGAAGGGAGCAGGACAAGAAGAGTGTTTATGCAAAGAAAGCATCAGATTTTGTGGAGTGTCAGTCAATGAGAGAAGGTGGCAGAGTATCAAAACTGTGTTCTATAATAAAAATAATTTTCGTTACTAAAGAAAGGGACACGGTTAAACAACATCCAATAAGATCTATGGAAAGTAATAAAGGAGGATAGAGAAAATCAGTTATTAATTAGGTAAATAAGGTGGAAATCCTTAATCATTTAATGCTATTTTTTCAACCGTTGGATCTATTAAAAATCTATGGTAAAAAAAGGTATAACTTTTAAGGAATTACACTAGGTGTAACTTGAACCTATCTCATATATATATATATTAAAGTTGATTTTTTTTTTTTTTTTTTTTTTTTAACATTAGTTGGAGTAGTACATGGAACAGGAGTCGTAGTTGTCAATTTTTTATTTTTTTTGGGTTTCTGTAAAGTTTATTTATATCTGTTGTATATTTTACTCTCTCAAAGTCTCAAGAGGTCCCGAAAGTATATTTCACTGTCTATTACATAATATTTGTGATTTTATTAACACAGTAAATAAAAATTTTGAAAAGTCAGGGGCCCCTAGCTCTGCCGGTGGCTGTGTCCCATCCTTTTACTCTCTCAAAGTCTCAAGAGGTCCCGAAAGTATATTTCACTGTCTATTACATAATATTTGTGATTTTATTAACACAGTAAATAAAATTTTTGAAAAGTCAGGGGCCCCTAGCTCTGCCGGTGGCTGTGTCCCATCCTTTGATCAGATTATTCCACTCATTGCCCATTTGATTTTCTAAAAATTTCATGGACTGAGAGTTTAGAGGATTAAATCTAAGACCTCCGGGTTTGCTTCAAATCCCATATGAATAATCCACCAACCAGGTACCTGGTAACTGCTTTCATGTGATGCCTAACAAGTACATGTCTTGGCATATTAATTATAGAGATGCAGACACCATGTCAACTAGGTTTATATTAATCTAATTCTTGAACTATTATGCGCTGCGCGCTGCTGCATAAGCCATTGATTGTTTATCCAAAATACCATAATAGGTGTGAACTATCACGTGCTGCTGCATAAGCCATTGACATTAGCGTGAAGCAAGGAACCTGACTCCTTCAATAATTATATTTTATCATATGATGAGGAAATTTAGGAGGAAGAAGTAAATATAGAGGTATTTTTTTAATCGGTTTTGCTTTATTGATTTTCCAGTATATATCCTAAGATCAGACCCTCTTTTCTTATAAAATTTGAAGACAGTAAGGATTCAGGGACCAACATTCGAAGTTGTCAACATATATTGGAAAGTTAAAAAAGAAAAAAAAAAGTTGTAATAAAAAACAGAGAAGTTGATATGAATAAAACGTAGGTGGCATGTTTTATTAAAATACTTCTTTGCTTAATCTATTAGAGATGCTTTGATGGTTCCTATATATTTCTTACTCTTTCTGTTGATGGTATGTTAGTAGCTGCAAAGAGTAAGCACAAAATTGTGAAGTTGAAGTAGTGAATTTTACATGAAGGTCTTCGAGCTTCCAAGAAGATCCTTGGGATAGAAGGAAGGGTAAATTATGGTTATCGTAGAAGGGACATCTTAAGAAGGTGTTAGAGACAATTGTGAGGACAATTTAAAATGGGCAGGAAGTGGTGCACTAACATGTTTTGCATCAAACACACTATGCCTCTCGATTTGGTCGGTGTTTGCAGCTTGTGATAGCACTTAGGGGCTAAGGTAGAGGTGATGGAGGAGTTTCTCTTGTGTAACTCAATTCAAGCCAAGTGATATGACTCAGACAATGAAGAATTAGTGAAACATTTTCTCATCTCACTATCTACTGGCTGTAACAAGCTAAGAGTTACAAAACAATGGGTTAAAAGTACAATTTAGTGAACTTTTATTATTTATCAAAATCCTATAAAGCAGTTTTTTAATTTTTTTTTCCCCTCACATTTTACTATGCATAAAAAAAAAAAAAAAGGCTATTTTTGGTTCACACTAACTAATTGATATTTTAATTCTACTCAGAGAGAGAGAGAAAGAGAGAGAGAGTAACAACAGGGTGCAGCTTTTTTAACATAAAAGGAAAACTATTACAGAGACCACAAAACTACCCAATTCTAATTGTTGTAACAAGCTGTTACAAAACAATGGGTTAAAAGTACAATTTAGTGAAGTTTTATTATGTATCAAAATCCTAGAAGCAGTATTAATTTAATTTTTTTTTCTCACATTTGACTATGCATAAAAGACAAAAATGTTATTTTTGGTTCACTCTAAATAATTAATATTTTAATTCTACTCAGAGAGAGAGAGAGAGATCTAATTAAGTGTCTGTTTGAAAAAAAAAATTGCCAACTTATTTTACTATTTAGCTTATTTTTCTACTATTCATAGATCTCAATATACTATTTCAGTTAACTTTTACCTTTATCTACAGCACTTTCAATAAAAAAAATTTAGTTTCAGCAAAATAAGCGGATCTCAAATGCACCCCTAGTTTTTAATTTTTAAGCTGAGAGAGAGAGAGTAACAACAGAGTGCAACTTTTTCTATATAAAAGGGAAACTATTACCGAGACCACAAAACTACCCAGTTCTCTAAGGCCATGCAAGTTGCAAAGCCACAAGGCCCCATATATGTCACAAAGGTTTCTGTGACTTCATCATTGAGAAATGCTGCAAGACCACAAAATCTCATAGGTAGTAGCCTCATATCTCTCTCTCATATTCTAACATGTATCCTTCGGAGTCCGGAGACACAAAACAGTTTGTTATTTTTAAGATCTTTTTTCGTGTGTTACATGCAAACTACATATATGCATATGATTTACTAACACTGATACAGATTGTTACATGCAAACTAGAAGAAAATCAATATTGGTATCGTTGAAGCTAAAAGAGGATATGGAATAATGGAAGCTGAAGATAGGAGAGGACAGAAATGACCCTTACCTTTTTAGTACAAATAATTTTGCCGGAAGACAGACATGGGAGTTTGACCCTGAGGCTGGTACACCAAAAGAGCGAGCTGAGGTTGAAGAGGCTCGTCAAAATTTCCACAAAAATCGACGTCAATTCCAGGCATGCGGTGATCTTCTCTGGCGAATGCAGGTACCTTAATTCCTCTCTCCATCTCTACCAATCCATATGGTTAAATGATTTTTGGGTCATGAATGGTCAATACACTAATTTCCCGTGTTCACAAGAATCTATTTTCTATTTATAAAGAATGATATGAAATATCTTTGTTTCATTCAACAACACTCTTACAAGAAACAACATTTTTCAAAAATTCTTTCTCAAACTAGTGATGACTCCAAGATTTTTTCTTTTTGAGGGAAATTTGTCATTGGAGGGGGGGAGTTGGGAGTAAAAAATTAATAAAATGATTAATTTTTATTTATTTATTTTATATATATACAACTTCCATATCATGTACACTAATCTAAAATAGTATTCCAAATACAATTTAGTATATTGTACATAGTCTAAAAAATTATTAAGAGTTTAAAGATGCATAAGACAATAACCATTAAATGCATAAACAAATAAAATTAAATAACTGATTATACATTTATGACAAACTAATAATAACTTATTATATTTATGTGTAATATCAATTAAATAAAAATATATGATAATAAATATTACTAAAACACTTAGGAGTTAGATTGCGAGTAAACATAAAATTAAGGAAAAAATAATAGTAACTAATATAAGTTTTCACTTTGGAAGTGTATGACCTTTTAGCCAAAGTCACAAAGAGGATAAAGTATCCCTTACGCCAGTCTCAAGAGCAAAAATTTGGAACTTTTTTTAATTTCTTATAAAATTAAATATTTTAAGAGTGGTGTCACTACAGCAAACAAGACCTATGATGACGAACACTTTTCATCACTAAATACCCTTATTTTGTCACCTATGACAATACTGGTGAAACATAAACATCACGTAATCTTGGTTACAGAAATTTGTGGTGATGAAAATTTTTGTCACTAAATTGTTTTAATTTTTTCAATTAAAAAAATTATAGGTGAAAAAAAAATTTCATCACCTAATATTTTCCTCACTAAACATTACGTTTAGAGATGAAATAAATTCATCACAAATTATTTTTAATTTTTAATTCTTTTTAATTCACCATACTCTGTGACAAAATATTTCGTCACTACTTATAACATGTTACGGACACAGCACTTTCACAAAAATTTCACAACAAAATCTAGGTGGCAAGTTGTTTAAGTAAGTAGAAAAGTGATGTTAATTATTTGTGGGTTCAGATAAAAACTAGATACAACTTACCATTTAAATTTTACTGTGTAAATATTGTGAAAGTAACACTAAGACGATCATATTAAAATTTATTTCAGCTGAGTTTAAAAATAAAATGGGGTCAAGGTGTTCCAAATTTTATTTTGAGGGGTAAAAAAACAAATTAAAAATTTTATATATAATTTTTTTTTTGTCCATTTCAAGGGCTTCATTTGAACCCCATAATATGCCCATGTCTCAAACAAATTTGGCTCCAAATATGTTTAAAGCATTTTGCTCTATACCATTATATTGCAATTTAAAGGTCATTTATGAATAGTTTTTGTCACATGACTTTTTTTTTTTTTTATTGAACTAACTCCAAAGAAACTTTGTTAATGTTTCTTTCTTTTTCCTTTTTTGGGTGGCTTGTTTCTTTCCATATTGAATAAATACTCTGGTGTCAATAATGCATTGTAAGAATGGAGGTTCATCAGCTTGGGAGCTTGCAGGAACTCAAGATTGGTTGGAAGTTAGTACCTTAACATATTGAAGTGTCGTTGCAATGTTCATTTGAAAATTTATGCATATATATTCACTCTTAATTATCATATATCAGTGGAAAATTTATTACCTTTTTTTTTCCCTTCTAGTTGCTTAATCCCTCAGAATTCTTCGAGGGTATTGTTATTGAGCATGAGTATGTTGAGTGCACTGCATCAACAATCTAAGTTTTAGTTTTATTTAAAACGTCGCACACTGAGCACAGGATAAAAGAGATTGAGAATTCCATTCAGAATGCAGTCGGATACATTTTAGACATACAAATGCCTGATGGTTCTTGGTATGTTCATGTACTAGTTTACTAGGTATTATTATCATTATTGTTATTATGGTTAGATAATTTACATGATGAATTTGAAATATTTGATTACTATTATTGTTATCATAGTTTTATATATAGTTGTTATACAAATTAATTACATGATGAGTCTTTGTTGTAGGTATGGAAATTTGGGAATTTGTTTTGCGTATGGTACATGGTTTGCCCTTGGAGCATTAGCTGCAATGGGCAAGACTTACAACAATTGTTCTGCTATACGTAAAGTTGTTGATTTTTTACTTAGAACACAAAAAAGATGATGGTGGTTGGGCAGAGAGCCATCTTTCATGCCCAGAAAAGGTAGTATTTAACCATGGTTGGGCAGAGAGCCATCTTTCATGATTTAATAGCCATCTAAATTCTTTATCTTTTCATATTTAAAATCTTTCGTTGCATTTGTAATGTTGAATTTATTCAACTATGTGTTGGTTTTATTCCGTGCCAAATTTGCTTGTAATTCAGCATTTAGAAACCATGTATTTAGGTGGGAATAATGTAAGGGTTGTGTGTGAGAGAGTGTGAAGAATTGATCAAGTGTGTGCATCAAAAGGCTTCTTGCAATTGGACCTCGCGACTGACTCACGAGTGGTGACTTGTCAGAATCCAACACACGTGTGAAGCATGCAGGAAGTTGAAGGGTCAGGACAGCTAGATCACTACAGGACAAAAAGTACAGTCTGGCCATTCTGTTAACTGGCGACTAGAACTCTCGACTTGTCCCAGTCATGAGTGACTTGCTAGTGTACCTTGTTTTGCAGAAAAATGACTTTTCACATTCCTTCTCATACCCTACTATAAATACCCTTATACCCACAAAATGTAGAGAGATTCTAGAGAGAATTTTGAGAGATAAACTCTAGAGAACAACAAGATTGATTCATCTACAATCTTATACCTTTGATTCTCCAAATTCCTCTACTCTCTCCCTCTCCATTGTCATACCCTGAGAGGATCTTAAGCTAAATCCTTATCTCACCACATTCAAAGCAGTGAGAAGGCTATTGGTGTTTGGGAAGCAGTTTAAGAGAGAACCAATTCATATTAGTTGATGCAATGGGCTAATTGCGAGATCTGGTAAGCTAGAGAAGACAAGGTTAGGTGTAACCCTATTGGAGTAAGAAGCTTGGAGGGCTTAGGTGCATCAAGTAGATTAGGCTTGGAGGGTCTATTGCTATTCATGTATCTCAGCTGATTTTTTAGTGGATCATTATACCGCTTGGAGGGCAGTGGAGAGGTTTTTCACCGAGTTCTTTGGTTTCCTCTTTGATAACACGTGTCGGTGTTATCTTGCGTTTGCTTCTCTCTATCCCTTACTCTTTGCTTTTAATTACTGTTGTGTTGTGATTAAATTATGGCTTAGAGTAGTTTGCATGTTTGGGTATAGATTATATTTATCATTCCGCACATATATAGTTTAAGTATAAGTTTGTGTTGGTTATTTTGTAATTGGGGGTCTGAACATTCACTAGTGTTTTACACACTAAGTGAGCTTTCAGCATCAATTTGGTTCAATGGGTCAATTTAAAGAAATTTATATCTATTTTTGCTTTAATGAGATTTTGAAGATGTTGTACAGATTCTTTGATCAAAATTAAAATAACAAACTCTCTATGCTTGGCCATATAGAAGTATATACCTCTTGAAGGCAATCGATCAAATTTGGTACAAACTGCATGGGCAATGATGGGTCGTATTCATGCCGGACAGGTTAGTGTATGGTTTAAAAAATCATAATTACATATATATTGTGTTATTGTATGTTTTTCTTGGATAATTCTAAGAATAAAATTTTACTTGTAACAGGCTGAAAGAGACCCAACACCTCTTAATCGTGCAATGAAGTTGATAATCAATTCCCAAATGGATGTTAGAGATATATTAGACATATTAGCCCAATGTAATAGGCCTTAGCCCAATGTAATAGGCCTAAGCCCAATGCTACTTGTACAGTAGTCTAGGGTTTAGTTGCCTATATATTCTCATATTAGGATTCATTGTAACACAGGTTTTGTACTACACTTTTATACAATAAAGATGTAGCCCTTAAGGGTTTCCTCTGTGGATGTAAGCCGATAAGGCTGTACCACGTAACCCTCATGTTTTTGGTGTTCCTATTCTATGCTTCCCCTTTTGCATCCAATTTAGCATATACAACATGGTATAACACATTGCATTTCTAATATATATTTAACATGGTATCAGAGCTAGGTTTCATTCTTGGCATCAAACAAACATCTCTAGCAAGCAAAAAATATTCTCATGTGCACACCACCATCAGAAGTCACACATGCTTGTCTGCTGGATCTAGACTCCACGACATCACACAGCCGCTACGGCTCACTGTTGTGTCCAGATCCTCAAGCCCAAGCAATACGTGCCTCTCCCTATCAGATCTATCCAAATCGAGGCTTCACTGATGAAACCAACCATAGAGACGTGATCCATGGCCTCTCGCAACCAAAACCCAGGAAGCTGGTCTCCGCTGGAATATTCACGTACCCCCACACACTGAAAAGAGTTCCAACACTTACTTCACGCGCTGCCACAAATTCTTCACTCCTAGATCGACTTTCAAACACACATGCCGCCTGGTAGGCCTTGTCATTTGCCGCTAAATGGAACCCAAGAATCTAGCTCTTATCTGACTTCACACGTGCCCTCACGCACTTCCTAGGCTTCTGTCTCGCCACCATGCATCGGTGGACTGTGTCACATGCTGAAAGCCCCTGTTGATGTTATCTAATGTCATTAGATGATGTCATCACTCCACGTCAGCAACCACGCAAGCACATCCATGTCAACCCTAGTCCATGTCATTGACACGCCATCGTATGATGTCAACTACTCTACAGTCCAATCCGTAATCCGACCCGGAAACCCAGAACCAACCCAAACTATATAGCCCATTGACTTTGACTAAACCATTGACTTTGACTTTTGTGTTAACCATTGACCAAAAGTCAAATTTTCTGAAAAGGCCTATCTTGCTCAGTTTTTCACGTAGATTCTAATTTTGGACTCAATTTCTTCATTTGAAACTTCGAAACTGGTCAATTGGCATATTCTTCATTGTGGTTTCTTCAAAGGCATTCTTCAAGGCATCTCCAAGTGATCTTCTCATGCTTATCCAACCTCAAGCCTTCATCGAGCTTCCGCCTTGAGTTTGAGGGAGGGTGTTAGAGATATATTAGACATACTCATGTTATGGTTCATTGTAACATAGGTATTGTACTACACTCTTATACAATAAAGATGTAGCCCTTGAGGGTTTCTTTAGTGGATGTAGGCCGACAAGGCTGAACCACATAACTCTCGTGTTCTTGGTGTTCCTATTCTATACTTCCCCTTCCGCATCCACTTTAGCATATACAACATGGTATAACACATCGTGTTGCTAATATATATTTAACAATGGAAAATGGTGGTTTTCCTCAACAGGTGTCTTTGTTTAACGTAACTTCAACTAACAGAAATAAGGAAAATGATACTAACTAGAAATAGGAAAATTGACATGAGCGTAGATATCATTCTTCCATTATGGAACATAGTTTTTTCCTTGTCTAGTAAACTTTATAGTAGTTTTCAAGTTGCAACACTACTAATAGAACTATCACTTTCTATTTCAATAAAAAACAAATGCAGAAAAGCAATGAAAAAAAACATGACGTACTATATTTTGCTTAAACTTTTCTTCCAATACTTACTAATTAACCATTAATTACTTTGTTGTGGCAGGAAACCACAGGAGTCTACTTGAAAAACTACATGTTGATCTATGCAGCATATAGAAATGTTTTCCCATTGTGGGCTCTTTGAGAATACCACAAACATATTCCATTGCCATCCGAAACTATGTAACTCAGAGCAGTATAGCGAGTTGCTAATTCTCTTACTATTATGTACCATTAATTTATGAGAAGTATTAGGTCTATGTTATAATATCAACCTATCACTTAGAATTTGTAATAAAAATATTGTGGATATAATATTTTTCTTAATTTTTTGTCCTTCCCACTAGTACTTTCTCTTTCTTTAGTAGTTATTGATATCTGCATAGAAGTTTATAATGACAACATAAATAAATGGGAGTAAGATGTACAATATTATATTGCATTGCTATATAGTGATTGAAAGCAAAATTAGTGCGAAAACATAAAACTTGTTTAGACCCTCAATTTTAAATTACGGCTTAATTGTTTTTACTCTAACTTATCTAAGTGTGGAACAAGAGTAAATGAAGGGCAATCACCGGAGCTACTTTCTAAGCCATAAGCAAGCAAGCAACAATAAATATAAAGCTTACAGAGTAAGGGAAGAAAGATGCAAACACAAGATAACACCAAGATGTGTTAACGAAGAGGAAACCGAAGAACTCGGTGAAAAACCTCTCAGCTACTCTCCAAGTCGAAATCGATCCACTAGTGAATAAGTTGGAGTAAACGAATATTAGAAAGATCTTCCAAGCCTAATCTACAAAATGTACTAGAGTCCTCCAAGTTCCTGCTACCAATGGACTTCTCGGAGTCTTGTCTTCACTAGTTATCCAAATCCCGCAATATCACCCAATTGCACCTGTCAAGCCTCACCGGCTTCTTTTGGCAAATCCCTAAAGCTTCCCAAGCCCCAAAACACTCTCTACACTCTAAATATGTGTGGGTTATGTCTAGGTAAAAATCTCCTCTCAAGGTATTACAATGGGAGAAGGAGAATAGATTACAATGATTTCTCACTAAAGGAATGAGTAGCTCTCTCTAAATAAAGGTGGGTATGTTGTAGAAATCTCTCTAGAGTTTTCTTCTGAATAGCCTCATTTTCACTTTTATGGGTAATGAGGGTATATATAATATGGGTGAAGGGTAAGAAAGTTACACTTAAAATCCTCCAGGTAGTGAGTTTCGCGAGTACCTCGCGAGATTGCTTTTCTCGCGAAGTACTTGCGAAATGACAGTCTAGCATGACTCTTCAACTTCTAATCATGTGCTTTACACGTGGCCTTTTCGTGCTTTCCTTTACTTGCGAGCTTCTCGCGAGATAGTCGCGAAACTACACTGATCTTCATTGCATGCTTGATTCTTCACCAACTTAATACTAAATCCAATACAATAAAATCCCACAAAATACAATGAAATAGATTAATGCAGTTATAACACTTTTTGTCATGGAATAAAGTCAATATAAAACATAGTTGTAAATCACAATTTTACAGTGATTAATGGGCCGCCAATATAAGAGTAATGCTACAAATCACTAACTATTTTACAACATTATTACAAAATGTTAATGTGTCCAACTTCTTATTGGTTTTCATCTAGGCCCACAATTAATGTCATTTTTCATCTACCAATAATTACTCATCACATCAGTAGTTTGTAAATTTTTTTTGTAAAAAAGTTTGTATCTCTAGCATTACTGAAAATATAATTTTTGCTTCTTCTAATATATATATATATATATATATAACATTAGCAACCATAGACATATGATCCATTTTATTAATAATTTTTTTTTCAGGTAAGCCATCAATGTTCCATTCGTAAAGCTTATCAATAGAAACAAAAAACTAGGTTTGGAAAAATCTTTCTTCGAACTGCATATCAATAGGAGTAAGTTTTGAATACCAGTTTTTTTTAAAAGACATGGGATTGGGTTTTTCAACAAATCTTTTAACTTTAGGTAATTTGAAAATAGATTTATCAGAAGCAAAGGATGAGGAGTCCGAATCTGAATCTCCAGAAAAAAAAAAAAAAAAAAAAAAAAAAAAAAAAAAAAAAAAAAAAAAAAAAAAACTTCTACTTTTTTTCTTGAAATAACACGGACAGTGCTAGTATAAGTATTCTGCTCAGTTTTTTTTTTTTTTTTTTTGTTATTTATTTATTTATTTTTTTGTAAATCAAAAAGCATCTGTTAAACTTTTTCAATATTTTTAGTTTGGGTGGTCTTAAGCATTTGTTAAACTTTGGCTCGGTAAATCAATCAAAGGTTTTTCAGTTTTAGAAAAAGTAGGTTTTTCAATTTTTCTTCAATATGGTTGAGTTGTTGGCCAATAATATGTAAGGAATTATTTACAAAATTGTTTTGTTCAAAACTTATTTTAACAGTTCCATCAAGATATTGTTGGATGTGGCCCAGATTTAACTCATTAGAAACAAAGTTTGCAAGCTGAGCTTCTCGTTCCAACAACCATTCTTTGGGAAGCTTAATATCTTTCCATTGAATCACTTTTGGAACTTGAACCTTAACATCAGGAGTGGAATGTTGGATTAACAAAGTTTTATCACCAGATATAAATTATTCCTTCTTGAATGCAATTCATATCAGCACCAGAGTCAATCATAGAAACAACATTGAATTCATATTCATGGCTCAGATACCATAAGGGGGTGGAAGTGCACAATATATTAAGTTAAAATATTAATGTAAGATGTGAAGATAAAAACAATAAAGTAAAAGTAGTTGAGATTTTAACAAAATATAGCTTTGATAATAGATTAAAACACTTACAGGATAATAGTAGTGTTATATATATATATATATATATATAAATTCTTGCAAATACATGTACGGTACATATACCGCATAATCTAAACCAAAAATATTATTTATATGTTGTGGAATAAAATTTAGGAGAAATAATCCAAATGAGGTGATCATCGATCACTTGGCATGAGGTGTCAAACACCATCCCTATTCATGACTAATTTTTATTTATTTATTTATTTATTTTTTTGCATAGGCTTGGCGATTCTAACTTCCATTTGAAGTAGGTTTGAATACCAGTTCAATTGGAAATAGGTGATTAATCACATCAAAATGGTTAGGGACATATTTATATAATTGGCTAATCCTTTGACAAACACACTTTACTTGTAATTGTGTAGATCTAGGATGACTTTAGTACTTCAAAAAAACAAGTGTTCAAGTTAAGTATTGAAGTCATGCAAGTCTAACCAAGAAACAAGTGAAGGAAGTGATGTTCATTAAAGCTCGACAAAATCCTTTCTATCGAGATTTAATGTTGAAGCTCGACACAAGCTGTGTTTGTCGAGAATTATGAAATCAGACTTTTCAGATCTGATTACACGCATATTCCTATGTATTTGTGTAGGGTTTCTTTTCTCTTAACTCTAGACATATATAAGGATTATTTTAAAGGCCGTTGCGCATGCATTGTGTGACTGAAGGCAGAAATTACTCTACTTCATCATTCTCCCTGAAGAAGCTACTGCATCTTTACACCAAGGGTTTTCTGACCAAGGAGCTTCCTGATCTTCATTGTTGATGAACTGAATTACTTTGCAGCCAACAATCTTCCTCAAGTTGGTGAGTTAGTCACGTACTGGGATTCATGCATCATTGGTTAGTCACGTACTGGGATTTGTGCATTGAACAGAGAGATTGCCGCTACAATACAAGTCCAATTGGGTATTGAGGTAAGGGTTGAAATATAGGTTGGTATTTCGAGATAGGCCAAAGGGTTTGGTATGATTTCTTATACTTGTGACCGCTTATGATTGATAATAGTGAATTCTTGGGAGTGGTGACCTTAAATTCACCCGGTGGGGTTTTGCCATTGTGGTTTTCCTCATTTGTAAACAAATTACCTATGTCAAATTTAATTTCCGGCATTTAGTTATTTGGTGATTTGTTTATGCTACCACGCTATTGCATGTAATTTGACTAATTAATTGACTTGGGTAATTAATTAAACTGCAAGGGGTCAATTCATTTAACCCAACAAGTGGTATCAGAGTGGGCACACTCTGATTAGGTTTAATCATTGTTGTGTGATCCATTGACCCTTATTGTCATGGCTACAAGCGGCATGAAAAGATCTTTTATTTCAAATACATCTTGCTTTTCTAATCTCTATTTGATTAAGTGTTTCAGAAAATGTAAGTCTAAAAGTTATTTGAAAGCTATCTTGATGATTGTTGAAAAAGGTCTTAGTGTGATAAGGAAGAAACTAGACTGTCTCAAAATGAAAATGTGCAAAGTAGTTCATTTGAGAAGGGTGAAAATTAAAGGCTTTGTTCATAAATGGCAGCTGAGAGAGAAAACCATTCCTACTAATTTGTCAAGAAAGAGTGAAGTGTGCTTTATAATGAAGTCTGCATTTAAAGTAATGGACACATGTTTATGGTACCTTGACAATGGATGCTTGAGACACATGACTGGAGACCGTTCTCTCATTAAGGTTTTCGAGTCTAAGAAAGGTGGAAATGTCACTTTTGGTGATGGGAGCAAATCGCAAATAAAAGGGAAGGGAACCATCTCTCTACCTAGACTGCCAGATATTACAAATGTATTGTATGTAGAATGTCTGAGAGTGAACTTATTGAGCATAATTCAGATCTGTGATCAAGAGTTCATGGTGCTATTCTCAAAAGGGAAGTGCCTCGTTTTGAATGAGTTTGGAAAGAAACTCATAAGCGGAGTCCGCACTTTGGATAACTGCTATGGATTGGTACCTGATGCTGATATTGTGTGCAATAGTATTCATTTGACAAATGAAGACTTATGGACCAAAGGATGGGACATGCTAGCTACAAACATCTGTTAATTGTATCTAAGCATGAATCAGTGTTGGGAATACCAAATCTCAGTAGGGTTAGCAATATTGTGTGTGGACTGTGTCAACTTGGGAAACAGAAGAAAGCAAAACATCCAGGCACTCACACATCAGCTACATCTAAACCCTTGGAGCTACTACATCTGGATCTCATGGGTCCAACTAGAACTGAATCTGTTGGAGGAAAGAGATACATCATGGTTGTAGTAGATGATTTCACCAGATACAATTGGGTCATTCTTCTAAGATCCAAGTCAGATGCTCCTGAGCACATTGAAGTTTTGTGTACAAGACTACAAAATGAGAAGAACATGAAGATTGATTGAATTCGCAGTGATCATGGTAAAGAATTCGAAAACTCATACATGGAATCCTTTTGCACTAGATCTGGTATATCTCAAGAATTCTCTGCTCCTATTACTCCTTAGCAAAATGGTGTAGTAGAAAGAAAGAACAGAGTCATTCAAGAGATGGCTAGAGCTATGTTACACAATAAAGATGTGGCCAGAAATTTATGGGGAGAAGCAGTCACCACCGCATGCCATACGGCTAACAGGGTATATTTCAGACCTAGTAAAAAGAAGACTCCCTATGAATTGTGGAAGGGCAGAAAGCCGAATGTAAAGTATTTCAAAATCTTTGGAAGTACTTGTTTCATCATTAAGGATAGAGAAAATGTGGGAAAGTTTGACTCCCAAAGCGATGAAGGAATATTTTTGGGATACTCCTCTACAAGCAAAGCTTATCGGGTGTACAACAAGAGAACCAAGAAGGTGATAGAAACTGTCAATGTTGTTATTAATGAAGCTTCAGATTATGGTACTAAGAAATGTATTGAGGAAATACCTAAGACAATTCTTCCTTCATAGCCTAAGGTTGTTCAAGAAGAAGTTAATTAAGAGTCTGTTTCTCCAAGTACTCCAAATGTTGTAGAAGTCTCAGCAGATATTCCTACATCACCTGAGCTTGAATCTCATGAAGAGAAAGGACCTTCCTCAAGAATCAAGTTGAATCACCCTCCTGAAGTTATTGTGGGAAATATGAATGAACTTACACTAAGAAAGCGTACAGTTGATAAATGTGTTGCTAACTTTGTGTCTTATTCTTGCTATTTGTCGCAGGTTGAACCCACCAAGGTTGAGGATGCCCTCCAAGATGAAAGTTGAGTTGAGGCCAGGCATGATGAACTGCTCCAATTTCAAAAGAATGATGTCTGGACCCTAGTACCTAGACTAGAAGGAGAGCACATCATTGGCACAAAGTGGATATTCTACAATAAAACTGATGAGGAGGGAAATGTGGTCTGCAACAAGGCTCGTCTAGTGGCCCAAGGATACTCTCAAGTGGAAGGGGTGGATTTTGATGAATCATTTGCTTGTATAGCTCGCATGGAATCCATTAGAGTTCTTCTAGCCCTGGCTTGTCACCTGACGTTCAAGCTTTACCAAATGGATATGAAGACTGCATTCTTGAACAGGTTTCTTAAAGAAGATGTCAATGTTTCTCAGCCTAAAGGATTCATTAATCCGCATTTCTCCGAATCATGTGTTGTACCTCAAGAAGGCTCTATATCGACTAAAGCAAGCACCTAGAGCTTGGTAGGACTGGCTTATAGAATACCTGCTCTCACATGATTTTACAAGAGGACAAGCTGATCAAACTCTTTTTATCAAAAAGGAGAATGGTGAGTTCGTAGCAGCTCAAGTCTATGTTGATGATATCATCTACGAGTCTACAAAGGATAAACTCGCTCATAACTTCTCAAAGCTTATGCAGGTCAAGTTCGAGATGAGCATGATTGGAGAGTTGAATCACTTCCTTGGATTACAGATTCGTTAGATATATTCATATCTCAATCTAAATATTCCAAAAATCTTGCGAAAAAGTTTGGTTTGGAATCTGTTTGCAGATTGTTTATAGATATATGTTTCCTAGTTTTTATAAACTCCTGAGTGGATATGGTTTTAATACTTTTGGGAAAACTTGTGGTTCACTGGTATATATATTTATTTAAGATGTTATTCAGTCTTTATGTTTAGTTAGTCTGTACCTGTTGCTTTTGGAAGCTTTTAAGGTTTTTAGGTATTTGTACCCATGCTTCGTAGCTTAAGTACTTGCTATTTATTGTCATGCATTTTCTTTGAGTACACCACTCTTGTGCCCCTGTAGGATCTTGTTCCTAGATGCATATATGTTTTGTGCATTGGTTGAGTGTTGGACATGCAAATGATACTTCGCAAATAAGCATATTAGCTTGCATGTTAGGATGTTCATTCCTTGAGTGAATGAGCATTGTGATCACTAGTATATAGTGATTGCCTATTTGGTCAAGCCATGGTTTATTGATTTATCCCATTTTGCTTGATCGCATTGTGCTTGCTCTATATGCATTACAAGTTTTCTGCATACAATGAACTTATTGTGTTGTTGTGTTTCAGGAGATATTTGGTCTTATGGTTCAAGAGCTTCACAGATTCTAGAGTTAGGTGTGAGTGAGTTTTCCAACTATTCCCAACTCACGCGTTAAGTCTAGAGTTTGTTGTAGGGTTTTGTCACGGAATAGCCAAAGGGGGGGATTGTAAGGTTGAATTTAATCAACCATCTTGTTGGCTTTATTCCGTGCCAATTTGCTTGTATTTCACCACTTAGAGAACCCTGTATTTAAGTGGGATTCATGTAAGGGTAGTGAGTGAGAGAGTGTGAAGAAATGCTCAAGATTGTGCAATGATGCAGGGATTCGCGGGTGACTCGCGACTGGCAAGCCGCTAACTGCAGCACACAAGTGAAGTGTGTGAGAAGATTAACAGTCACGCCAGCTGGTGCACTACAGGACAGAAGGTCCAGCCTGGCCGTTCTGTTATCTAGCGGCTTGAACTCGCAACTCAGTCAAGTCGCGAGGCCAAGCCGCCAACCAGCTCTGTTTTGAAAAACTTGACTCTTCGCATTCCTATCTCACCCTGGTATAAATACCCCTTATACCCACGAAATGTAGAGAGCTTCTAGAGAGAATTTTGAGAGAGAAACCCTAGAGAGAAACAAGATTGATTCATCCACAATCTTCACATAAAGACTCTTCAAATTCCTTTACTCTCACCCTCTCCATTGATACATCCAAGAGAGGTTCTTGACCAAATCCTTTTCTCACCATACCCACGTCTGTGAGAAGGTCTTTTGGTGCTTAGGGAAGCAGTTTGGAAGGGACCAATGGTTATTGGTTGATGCTATGGGCTATAGCGGAATCCGGTAAGTTAGAGAAGAAAAAGGTTCGGCGCAACCTCGTTGGAGCAAGAAGCTTGGAGGGCTTAGGTACCTGGGTAGATTAGGCTTGGAGGGTCTATTGCTATTCATGTATCCCAACTACATTTTCTAGTGGATTATTGACCGCTTGGAGGGCAGCGGAGAGGTTTTACGCCGAGGGCTTCGGTTTCCTCTTCGATAACACATCGCCGTGTTGTCTTTGTGTTTGCATCTCTCTTCCCTTAATCTTTACCATTTAATTTCTGCTATGGATGTGATTTTAAATTAGTTTAGATTGTTTATCAATTTTGTCATTGCCTTATGTTCATGTTCCACACATTTATTGTTTGATAATAAGCTTGAATTGATAATTTGTAATTTGGGGTCTAAACGTTCATAGTGTTTTCAACGCTATTCGAACATTCACTTGGTATTAGAGCGGGTGCACTTGTTGTGGTTTAAACACCTTAGTGTGATCCTTGACCCCGTTTTGAGATGGATAGGTCTCAATCTCTAAATGTACCACCATTTTTTTATGGTAATAATTATGCATTTTGGAAAGTCCGAATGAGGGCATTTTTGTGTTCTATTGATGATGCTGTGTGGGATGCAGTTGAAGTAGGTTGGACTAGGCTGAAGGCTGCCAAATCCACTTGGGATAAGGCAGCTCTTGCGGTGGCAAATCCAAATAGTAAAGCCTTGAATGCTATTTTTTGTGGTGTCTCTCCAGAAGAATTTCACAGGATTTCACAGGATTTCATATATCACTATTGCTAAGGAAGCATGGGAGATTCTGGAGACTACTTATGAAGGAACAAAGAAAGTGAAAGATACCAAACTACAAATGTTGACCACTCACTTTGGGTAGCTCAAGATGAGGGAGGATGAGTCCTTTGACTCTTTTTATAGTAAGCTGAACGAGGTGGTCATCGGCAAATTCAATTTGGGGGAAAAGATGGAGGATTCTTAAATAGTAAGGAAGATCCTTCGGTCACTGCCGGAAAGCTTCCGTGCCAAAGTAACAGCTATTGAAGAAAGCAAGGATCTTGATGACATTAAAGTTCAAGAGTTGATTGGTTCATTGCAGACATATGAATTGTCACTGCCCACATAAAAGAAGAGAAAATCTCTTGCTCTTAACTCACACACAATCATAACTGTTTGATGGGGACTATCACCTTTGAGGTACATCCTATGACCCCCACATCTCCTAGAAAACACGCTTGCAATCATATTTAAAGCATTTTAATCTTTTAGCTTTATATTTTCTTTGCATATTTTCTTTTAAGCATATCATGCATGGGCATAAAAAGAGAGAAAAAAAATACCCAACATGTTAAGCATAGACATTGCACTTTTGCTATGCCGAAGCATACGGATGTCTTTGACACTACACTTTTGCTATGCCGAAGCATACAGGTATCTATGACACTGCACTTTTGCTATGCCAAAGCATACAGGTGTCATACTATGATTGGCGGGCCACAGTGGTGAGATGGTCATTTATGCCTTTCTCTTAGGATTTTCTAGTCCTACCCGTCAAAAAGAGTGATATGAGTGTTAAGTTTAAGAGATAACTTAATCTTACTCATCACAAACAAGAGCCACAAAGCTCACTTGCTTAGTTGTGCATAGAGATGCTCATCTAAGCTACAAAAGATACAAAATCTAGAAAACTTTGTTTCATTGGCCATCCAAGGTACACAAACACCAAAACACACAAAACACAAACTGTTTTTGTATTTTTCAGATTTTTCAATTTTTTATTTTTATTTTTATTTTAAAAACAAAATAAACAAAACTGAAAATAAACAATCAAAAACATGTTATCAAAGCAAAGCAAAAACTAGACTGACTCAACAGAAAAGCAAAACACACAAGCAATGCAACAAACAAGAAAAGCAAGAGGGGAAAAGAAAGTGATGAAATCACTTAGGGTCCTTTTTCTTCCACACTTTGGAAGAGCCTTTCCTTTGATTGAACCCTTGAACCGGCGGTGAGGGGGAAGAATTTAAACCGTTTAAGTTCGAAAGGAACATGAGGGATTTCAGAAGATCTCCAAGAGGAGCAAAAGAGGATTGAAGCTGATTTTGGCTTCCAAATGCTATCATGCCATTGCTCTGTTGAGTGGCTAACCACTTATAGCAATTTTGTCGAATATGACCGGCAGCTCCACAATGATGACAGAGATGCTGCTTCTTTTGTTTAGGCTTTTGAGAGTTAGCCTTTTTAGCCCTAGGATTTCTAGCATCTTTCTTATCTTGCTTAGGGGGTGCTCCTAAGATAAATTTACTCTTGTCAAGATTCTCACTCGCTAATTCAGTTTTAACCTCAGTGTTCTCAATTTCAGTGTTATTAGCAGGAGAAACAAAAATAGTATTGCTAGTAGAAGCAGTATTAGAGAAAGAAAGACCATACCCCAAGCCGGTTCGATCCGAAGCAGATTTCTGATTGCTAAGCATCTCATCAAGCTTTGCACTTGAAGTCCTCTCCAGTTGAGCTCTGACTTGAAACAGCTCTGCTTCAAGCTTCTTGGTCTTCTCAGTCAAAAAGTTGTTCTCAAATCTCAGTGCTCTAATAGTTTGATTCGACTCATTAAACTTTGTGGACAACTCTTCACGATCAAGTTCCACATTACTGAGCTTCTTGGTGGCCAGCCTATATAATTTCTCATGCTTCTCAGAGAGCTTGTAAAGCTTCTTATAGGCTGAATGGATATCATCTTGATCATCCATCTTCTCAAATTTGGACTCCACCAGTTCTTCTTTTTCATCCACTTCTTCAACAATCCTTCAATAGGATTGACTGTGGCAGTGAAGGCATTTAAGATTCCGTCATCCTCATTGTCGAAATCATCTTCAGGCTCAGTGTCACTTAGGGTTGCGGCAAGTGCCTTGCTTTTCCCAATGCTCTTGAGATATGTAGGACACTCATGTTTCATGTGTCCGAACCCATGACATCCAAAACACTTTGGTCCTACAGGAACAGTGTACTGACCGCCCTCCTTAGCATCCTTCTTCCCTTTGTCTTGGCTTTTAAACTGAGAAGAACTGGACTGCTTGCGGTTCTTGTCGAAGCTCCTTCCATTGGCATTCTTCATAAACTTCTTGAACTGCCGGGTGATGTAGGACTTCATCTTGGAATCTTCATCATCGGAAGACTCATCTGTATCACTGCTCTTTGCCTTCAAGGCCATGCTTTTGCCTTTACTTGACTTGCCAATCCTAGATAACCCTATCTCATAGGTTTGTAAGTTTCCAACCAGCTCAGTCAAAGGAATCTTGTCAATATCCTTTGATTCCTCTATCGTCGTAATCTTGGCATGGAATCTCTCGGGTAGAGATCTGAGCACCTTCCTTACAATCTTGGGTTCAGGGATGGTTTCCCCAAGATTGAAGGCTGAGTTCACTATGTCCTTGAGCTTGGCATAGAACTCATCAAACGACTCATCCTCCTCCATCTTAATTTCTTCAAAGCTTGTAGTGAGCCTCTTAAACTTTGAATCTTTGACAGCCTTTGTTCCTTCATAGGTTGTTTGGAGGATGGTCCAAGCCTCCTTAGCAGTTTCAGTTGAGGATATCTTCTTGAACTCCTCATTGGTGACTGCGCTAAATAGGGTATTTAACACTCTGCTGTTGAAATTGGCCGCCTTGATCTTTGTGTCATCCCAATCGGCTTAGTCCAGCCAATCTCCACAGCTTGCCACACCTTCTCATCTAAAGACTGCAAGAAAGCTCTCATGCGTACTTTCAAGTATGCATAGTTAGTTCCATCAAATAAAGGAGGTATGATTAAAGATTGTCCTCTATCCGTGACAAACAGGGGTCAATGGATCAACACAGCAAAGATTAAACCCTAATCAGAGTGTGCCTGCTCTGATACCACTTGATAGGCCACAAACTGAATGACCCCTTGTGATTAAACCAATTAATTAATTAGCCAAGTTATTAATTAATCAATTTATCATGCAATTGCGTGGAAGCACAAACAAATCACCAAAAACTAAATATGCAGTGAAAATTAAATAACACGGTGATTTGTTTACGAATGGGGAAAACCCTAACGGCAAAAACCCCACAGGGTGATTTTTAGGTCACCATTCCCGAAACTCCACTATTATCAAATCAAGCGGTTACAAGTAAAGGAATCCCAAGTACCTTACCAACTTACAGTTGAACCCTTACCCCAATACCCAATTGGACTTGATCTATAGTGACAATTTCCACCTTTGATGCACGGCTCCCAAGTACGTGACTAACCAATGCGCGGATCCCAGTACGCGACTTCAAACACCAACTAAGAAGGAGAGGTTGGCTGCAAAGTTCTTCAGTTCATCCTTCACGATGAGGATTAGGAAGATGCTTGGTTACAAAACCCTTTAGTGCAAATACACAGCAACTTCTTCAGAGAAGATGAACTAGGTCAAGAATTTCGTCTTTGATCACAATTTGCTTGAACAGAGATTGCTCAATGCTTTTGCAACTTGTGTATTATTTGACGGCTCTTAAAACAATCCTTTTATATGTTTAGGGTTAGAAGAAAAGAAGGCCCAAAAGCATATTCACAGATCCCAAGGAAATCAGATCAGAAAATCTGATTTTGTAATTCTCGACAGATAGCAGGTGTCGAGGTAGCTATCGAGCAGGTGTCGAGATTTAATGAAATTGCACTTCAGCTTGCTTTTTCTTGGACAGACTTGATGACTTCAACACTTGATCTTGAAACCTTGTTTCTTGAAGTATTAAAAACACCTAGAAGTACCCAATTACAAGTAGAGTGCGTTTTGTCAAAAGGATTAGCCAATTTACATAAATAAGTGACATATGTTCTTAACAAGTGAACACACATATGTCCTAACAATCTCCCCCTTTGGCAGTCCGTGACAAAACCACAACAAACAAATGAATATATGAGAGAAGTCATAAATCACTCAACTCATATTCACTTGTTGAATACAATAAAATCTATCCTAACACAAACTCTTGAAAAACTTTGCAAGAAGAGAGTTTATGGCAAGTAGACTTTGACAACCTATATTTCTGAAACACTTTTAAACAAAACTCATCAAGGCATCTTGTGTGAAACAAAAATAAATAGATTGCATACAAGTATAAAGAACATGTGTATAAAGATAGAGAAGAAACAACACATGAAGAGAGAGGTGAAAGAAACATACATCCACATATATAGAAAATAAGTACAATGTATGTAAAACTGGTCAAAAGACCTCATATACAAGATCAATGTATCTATAAAGAATAGAAAAGAAAAGATACATCAAAACCTCACATACATCCCTCAAAAAATCAACACTCCCCCTATCAAAATGTCCTATACTAACTCTCCCCCTAAGATGACTACTCTCATAACCCAAACCTACTCCCCCTTTTTGTCACGAGTGACAAAGGGTAGAGTGTCATGTAGACATCTCATCAGTAGAGCTAGCATCTCCATCATCATCATCTGAAGCATCATCATCATCATCCTCAGAGTCAGAAGCCACTAGAGGAGGTGGTGAAGGAGTAGCCTCTGGAGCAAAACCACCCATGGTCACCTGCCGTCGTGCAATACGACCAACACGAACATTCACCTGATACAACTCAGTGGAGAGTGTATCGAGGCGAGTGTCCATGCGCTGCAGCTGCGCCATAATGTCTCCAAGAGATACATCGCCAGTAGAGGAAGAAGGAGCAGATGTAGATGAAGCAGATCTGGATGGAGCTGAACGGGAGGGAGGAGTGGAATCAGTCTGTCGCGACCTAAACTGAGCCTCACTACGTATTACGGTAGCGGCATCTATGACACAGATGTGAGTGAAGTGATGGGACACAGGAAAAGGGATAGAAAAATGGCGTAAGATCCTCGTGATAGCGGAAGGAAAGATGAGCTTATCACGGGACGCTGAATCTAGATGGACATCTATGATAGAAAGGATGAAATGAGAAGGAAAATCTATAGTAAGATGCTCTAGAAGTGATAGCAAAAATCGAGCACGAGGCTTTGTGATAGAGTTGTAGTGAGAGAGTGGATGGAGTACAAAGGTCATCACCATGTTTAAGAATCTAGGACCTTTAGCAAAAGGCCTACATGATGTGTACTGATGCTCACCCCAATCAGCAGGACGCTGACAAAAGGCAGAGATGAGCTCATTTTTGGACACAGTCCGCAGACGCTCACAGGAAGGATAGTTAGGAAAATCTATCCTAGGAACCCTAAGTACATCCGCAACTAGTTGCGGTGTAACAGGGATGCGCGTACCTCGAACGCGAGTGAAAAAGAGAGGTACTAAACGATCAATCCCGTGCATATTGGAGTAAAACTCCTGAATGAGCACGAGAGGACAAGTGATCGGGACGTCACACAGTGACTCCCATCCCCTACTGTGAATGACAGAGGGAAGGTCAGTGTCGGCGAAGTCCGCCAAAATGACTTGGTGTTCCGAATGAACACCTCGTCTAGAAAAGTTCTCAGAAAATGCCTTGTGGGCATTTCCATCACGGAACCGAAGGTTAAGAGGAGCAGAATCAGAAGAAGAGGAAGCTCCAGAATGCAGAAGGTTTCGAGCAGGAGTGGATTTACGTTTGGGTGCCATAGACACTACTAACATAAAAGAATGAGAAAGAGATAGAGAGGGAGACAATCAGAAAAGTCCCAAAACAGTTCATATATATGAGATATATTGAACAACAAGTACGTACGCATGGGAATGCATGAACATGTGACATGAAAAAGAAAAAAACATCATGGGCTCAGCCCAATCCAATCCTAGCAGCACACAAACATAGAACACACATCTAAATGCATGTAAATACCATTCTAATGCACATGAAATGCAATGCATGACATTTTGAAAACATTTAAGTGCAAACCCAACCCAAAATTTGAAGAAAAAATCATCAATTTTGAAAAACCCCAAAAATTTTCAAAAATCCCAAAACCTAGGTTTCAAAATATGAAATGCATGAAAAAGGAAGGGAAAAGTGATCTTACCAAGTGATTAAAGCAAGGGAAGACCGAAAATGAAGAGGGTTTGAAGATTTGAGTGAGAGAAAAGTAGTTGGGAGATGAAAAGCCTTCGGACAGATCGAGAGAGATCGAGAGAATGAGAGAAAAATCGCGACAGATCCTTAAATAGGCAACTCAGTAAATCTCAACAGCTGAGGTGTCAAGAGGTATCGAGGAAGCTGTCGAGAAAGGTGTCGAGGATTTGGCCTTCGATAGCTTCAGGTGTCGAGAGGTGTCGAGGTACAAGACCAATTTCAAAGATCAGAAGCTCGATCGATCGACAAGGTATCGAAAAGACAGAAGATTTCTCGATCGATCCACCAGGTGTCGAGATTGCGATTAGAAAAGGCTTGAGAAGCTCGACAGATGACCAGGTATCGAGAAGGTGTCGAGACAGCAGTTAAAAGCAGTTTTTTTTTTTTTAGAAGAGAAAAACACAGACATGAATGCAATCCATCATACACCTCAACCAAAGATCCAATCAACATTTTAAGCTCTCAAAATCATCTCTCAATCAAGAAATATAGCACATGGATCCTCAAAAACACACACACACACTAAACAAGTCTAACCAATTTTATATTTCAAAAAAAAGTCAAGATAGTTTAGTGAGCATACATTAGCACATGTAAAACCTTTGTGATGGCCAAATCACATTGTACCTGCACATGTATTAAGAGTAGCAAAGAATATTGCGTGTTGTGTGTAAAAAACATCGCAAGATTGCATATGTGTATACATGTTATGACGATCTGAGATATGAGAAAATAACTTTAACTTACACACAATCATAACTGTTTGATGGGGACTATCACCTTTGAGGTACATCCTATGACTCCCACATCTCCTAGAAAACACGCTTGCAATCATATTTAAAGCATTTTAATCTTTTAGCTTTATATTTTCTTTGCATATTTTCTTTTAAGCATATCATGCATGGGCATAAAAAGAGAGAAAAGAAATACCCAACATGTTAAGCATAGACATTGCACTTTTGCTATGCCGAAGCATACGGATGTCTTTGACACTGCACTTTTGCTATGCCGAAGCATACAGGTGTCTATGACACTGCACTTTTGCTATGCCGAAGCATACAGGTGTCATACTTTGATTGGCAGGCAACAGTGGTGAGATGGTCATTTATGCCTTTCTCTTAGGATTTTCTAGTCCTACCCGTCAAAAAGAGTGATATGAGTGTTAAGTTTAAGAGATAACTTAATCTTACTCATCACAAACAAGAGCCACAAAGCTCACTTGCTTAGTTGTGCATAGAGATGCTCATCTAAGCTACAAGAGATACAAAGTTTAGAAAACTTTGTTTCATTGGCCATCCAAGGTACACAAATACCAAAGTACACAAAACACACACTGTTTTTGTATTTTTCTGATTTTTCAATTTTTTATGTATTTTTATTTAAAAATAAATAAACAAAACTGAAAATAAACAAACAAAAACATGTTATCAAAGCAAAGCAAAAACTAGACTGACTCAACAGAAAAGCAAAACACACAAGCAATGCAACAAACAAGAAAAGCAAGAGGGGAAAAGAAAGTGATGAAATCACTTAGAGTCCTTTTTCTTCCACACTTTGGAAGAGCCTTTCCTTTGATTGAACCCTTGAACCGACGGTGAGGGGGAAGAATTTAAACCGTTCAAGTTCGAAAGGAACTTGAGGGATTTCAAAAGATCTCCAAGAGGAGCAAGAGAGGATTGAAGCTGATTTTGGCTTCCAGATGCTATCATGCCATTGCTCTGTTGAGTGGCTAACCACTTATAGCAATTTTGTCGAGTATGACCGGTAGCTCCATAATGATAACAGAGATGCTGCTTCTTTTGTTTAGGCTTTTGAGAGTTAGCCTTCTTAGCACTAGGATTTCTAGCATCTTTCTTATCTTGCTCAGGGGGTGCTCCTAAGATAGATTTACTCTTGTCTAGGTTCTCACTAGCTAATTCAGTTTTAACCTCAGTGTTCTCAATTTCAGTGTTATTAGCAGGAGAAACAAAAACAGTATTGCTAGTAGAAGCAGTATTAGAGAAAGAAAGACCATACCCCAAGCCAGTTCGATTCGAAGCAGATTTTTGATTGTTAAGCATCTCATCAACTTTGCACTTGAAGTCCTCTCCAGTTGAACTCTGACTTGAAACAGCTCCGCTTCAAGCTTCTTGGTCTTCTCAGCCAAAAAGTTGTTCTCAAATCTCAGTGCTCTAATAGTTTGATTCGCCTCATCAAACTTTGTGGACAACTCTTCACGATCAAGTTCCACATTACTGAGCTTCTTGGTGGCCAGCCTATATAATTTCTCATGCTTCTCAGAGAGCTTGTAAAGCTTCTCATAGGCTGAATGGATATCATCTTGATCATCCATCTTCTCAAATTTGGACTCCACCAGTTCTTCTTCTTCAACAATCCCTTCAGTAGGATTGACTGTGGCAGTGAAGGCATTTAAGATTCCGTCATCCTCATTATCGAAATCATCTTCAGGCTCAGTGTCACTTAGGGAATTCCAAACTTTCTCATCAATGGATTTCAAGAATGCTTTTATCCTTACTTTCCAATAAGCATAGTTATTCCCATCAAAGTGAGGAGGAACAACAAGAGAGTGACCATGTTCCATGACAACAGGGGTCAAGGATCAGCTCAGAGATCAAAAGATCTACAAGGAAAGAGCTACCCTCTCTGATACCACTTGAACGGTTTTAGACCTCTTAAACCAACCAGATTAACCTAGTTAATTAGCCAAGTGATTAACTTAGTCAAATTATGCAATTCTAGGTTATCACAATCACACAATCATATCAAGAATATAAAGCAGCGGAAATATAAATAACACAATGATATGATCACCCAGGAAACCACACGGTAAAAACCTAGGGAGGATTTGACCTAGCTATCCTCAAGGTAAACTGAATCCACTATGCAAAAGAATCGAAGTTCATACAAAAGGACTTACAAGCTCCCCGCTCGACTTCCTAATGCTACCTACCAGTAGAACTTACTGACACGACCACGTGCAAGCTCCGAATCCACGGACTCCTTCTTTCTTGGATTCTCCAATCAGCTACAAGCACCCACGCTTGTTATTCTTTAAGCTCCAATGGCAGCAACTGAGTTGATCATCAAGATGTTGATACTATCTCTACCTTGAAAACCCTAAGCTTTGTGTAAAGGAAAGCTCCTCTAGATCTCACAAGAGATTTACACAAAACAGAAAAGTATGAGCAACAATACAACAGAAGCAACTCTAAAAACATGGCTAGGGTTTTTCTTTATATACCTATGGTAAAAACAGAAAACCCAAAACGTTTAATGAGTTAGGGCTAAGTTAGAAAATTCTGCAGAAAAGCATTCTGGCCGAGATTCGATCGATCGAGTCTTTCTTTCAATCGATCGAGCCAGGCCGAAATGCACCAATGCATCTGCAGCCTCTCGATTCCAACTTTACATGAAAGACACAACTTTGAGCAAGCCTAAACAAGACTAAACAACCTGTTTTGATCATGGTTTGCCAACAATACAAATTAGAGTTCTAAATACATAAATTCCTAAATCTTTAGAACCTAACAATTACCATAGAGATGACTGGTACAAACAGGGGACAACTCTTTTTAAAAGAAGTTCATCTCGCACCTCCTGGTATGCTGCTTCCTGCCACTACTTTTTGAGTCTCCCACTCCTCTATTGGTTGAATTTATATTAAATAGAGAAATTCCAGTTTCTCTAGTGGTATTAGAGTTTCTCTCTTCCTAAACTAGAAATACATGCTTTCATTTAGGGTTTTTTCCCTCGAGTACCCACCACTCTGCGTAACCCCCTAGTTTAGGCTCATTGATAGCGTGTATAATCGAACCAGGCCAAACCTAACGTGAAAGCTCTTGCGCAGTATCCATTTTCTTTTTTGTTGACTGGATAAGTCTATTTACATAAATGAATTACATTGAATAAAGTAGAGGAATAAAAACCGCCGGGTGCCCTCCTATGTTGGAACTCCTACCAAGCGTTTACTGCTCCAGCACCTGCTCATGGTTAACTTTCTGGCATATTTACTATCTTCGTATATTTGTTATTTCATATGTGATATTCTTTTTCTCTAGAATAGTGGAATTCAAATTGAATTTCTATTCCTTCAAATCCAGCATGACATGTGTCAAGAAGCGTAGTACCCCGACCCATCAATCAAATAAAGGCTATACACTCTTGTTTTGGCTAATTCAATGTAACCATATAAACGAAATCCTATATAGACCAGAAAGATGACCTTCATTCCGGGCAAGAAATGATCTATTGAATAAAGGGAACTCCACCTTTGGAAAGGATACAACATATTGAAATAAAGGAATTGGTGGATCTCTCCCATCAGATGGATCAACGGCACCGGGCATGGGATACACAGGCAAGAGAGCTGATTTGACCATGCAAACGATGGTAGATACCACAAATGCTGAGAAAGTGAAGCCAGAGAAGAAGAAGAATGTGACTGACCAAAGGTTTATGATGAAGCCTCTTAAACAATCAGTGGTCAAACCTAAGGGTAATGGGAAATCACTCCCAAAGTCACAAAGAGGTCTGAGAACACAACACTTCTGCTATCACTGTGGACTTCAAGGACACACCAGACCAAACTGTCATAAGCTGAGAGCATTGAAATATGCAAGTAATCAAAGGTCAAAAGGACCAAGAAATGACAAGAGGACTTAGGCTATTGAGCAATCAAGAGGTCGAGATGGTGATTCCGAAATGATGGATATGATGAAGATGATTGGTGCATTCACCACTTGCTTAGAAAGCTTCACTAGAAGGTTTGAAAGCCCTAACTCTCGTACCCAATCCTATAGGGATATCACCCCTATAGGATTGGGTACATTACTGTTCACTAGTTCGAAGTCGATACACTACGTCTTCACCGACCTCAAAACAACAACCGGCAATCATGTGTGCAGGGTTGCCGCTTGCGGAACCTGGCTTGAAAAAAGCAAGCCCAAAAGAATGTATGATTCTCAGGGCAATGTTATTGGGATCAACAGGATGCTCTCTTTTAAGGCCAAGGATCTCCAGTCGAGCAAATTCAATAAAACTAATTGGATAATGCACAAGTTCTCCTTGGCAAAATAGGAATTTGGAAGAATAAACACAGTCCTCTGTGTCATCTATAAACTAAATAAAGGGTCAGGGTCAGATTGTGAGGAGGCCAGCGGAAGAGGTCTCAAAAGAGCTTTTTCTTCTACTACTGCTGGTGAAGAGTTCTCATGCTTCAATACAACTGCTGCTGCTGTGATTTCACTTGAGCCTGAGCCTGAGATGCCTAGTGCTGATGATGAAGAGTTTGCTGCATGGGTTTCTGGATGTTTTTTCTTCTACTGCCACTGTCGCTGTAGAGGCCTCAACCTTCAATACAACTGGTGTGATGTCACGTGGACAAGAAGATGACCAAGCCCAGGAACACAAAAAAAGACGGTTGGATGCTGTTGCTGATGCTGATGCTTTTACGGATAAAGAGTTTGCTGCATTGATAGCTGATCCCACATTCCCAGATGAACCATTGAGTCAAATATTTTCTGACCTACCACCCCTGGTTGAAGTATGCAGTCAATCCAAATCAGACCCTGTTGCTGATGCTGATTTTGATGCATTAATTACTTCATTAATTTCTGATCCAACACAATCCGATGAAGCATGGTGTAAAATCTTTTGTATATGAGAATTCTTTTTCTTCTCTTTCAGTCTTGCACAGATTTTTTGTTCTTCTCTCTTCAGTTTATTGTTGGCATGTCTATAGTTAGAACTCTGGCAAATGGATTGTTGGGAATGTAGCTTAAGAATTAAAGGATTGTACAAAAACTTGTTTTGATGGTGAAGGAGCTATTTGTCAACTCAAAGTTATAAACTTCTTTTGCTTTCTTCTCTTATTTGCAATCTTCATGTTTTGATATATAAATGTGTTGTGAAGGTTTAGATATAGTGTGACTCATAACTCATTATTTCTTGGTTTCATTTATCACATTTTTTTTCATTCTCTTTCCCTTTTAGCAATACTTGGATGCTATTGGTGAGTTTTTTATTTTTTCAATGATTGATTTTAAGGTGAAATTCCAATTTCCCTTGTAACTAAAGATGATTTCTGGTCACTCTAAGCACCTTGTCAATTGAATGAATACATATGGAAAATTTAAACATTTTATGATTACATAATTATCTTGTTTTTGCTGCAATTTCTCATTGTTGGTGAAATCTCCATGTTTGACTTAAAAAAAGAAACATTATAAAATAAATTTAGAGAATTTCTAACATATGATGCTTTATTATCTGTAAATATTTTCTCTCTTGGGAACTAGTTTAAAATCTACTCATAGCTTCATTGCCTAATAAAAGCTAGAAGAAGTTTCATAGCATGCGTATTATTCTATTACTATTCCTGAAGGTTGCCATAATTGTTTCAACATTATCATCATCATATTATGTGGCACTGTGAGTATTCTAGGGAATTATGGTATATGGGTTTGTGCCTATTTTGCTTGCAAGGGGTTATGCCTCGCCGTGTAGTGGACTTGCTGGCTGGTTGGACAGGTCGGTGTGGTAAGTTCAGGGGAGGCAATTACTGGAAGCCCATTCCTTTGTACCTTATGTGGATCATTTGGTGTGAATGGAACAATCGGACTTTTGAAGGAATTAGAACAGAACGCAGAACAATGGAGCTCAAGATGATTATTTTAAGATTTATGTTTTGACTGGATAGTTGAAACATCTATGTACTTGAGATCCAGTTTTTTCGATTTTCTAGACTCTTGTAATATGTCATAATTCTGCAGTTCCAGTACGCAGCTTGTGTACTGGAGGTGCATTTCTTCATTCTAATTAATTTTCTTATTAACCTATAAAAAAAAAAAAAAAATTGGAATCTCCTTCCCTTTCTGTCTTTCTGTGTGTGCGCGCAATGAAAAAAATTATTTATAGTCGTTATAGTATCCGATTCTCTCTCACTCTTTTCTTCCTCAACTTCAGTCTTGATGTTTATAATAATCCTCACCTCTTGTTATGCAGAAGAAGATTTCCTTGAGTCCTTGCCTAGAAAGATGATAATAGGCCTTTCCACCATTTTCTTCTCTATTGCAGCCATGATGACAGCCTTTTCTGCTGCTCTTTTTCATATGCCACATGAACAATCATGGATTTTCAAACCTGTCATTTATTTGGCTAGTATTCCTATCACCCTCTTTGTATTGATGCAGTTCCCCCTTCTTGTTGCCATGGTAATTTCAACTTACAAACCTAGCATCTTCGATAGGAAAATGAAGCGTTAGTTTTAACATATTCATTATTTGTGTTTTACTTATATGATGTACTAGTGTCCTGTTAATAATTGGCATATACCAGCCAAACATGAAGATTTTTCTTTCTTTATTCTTTTTCTCAGTTATCCAAATAATGGGACATTCTCTCCTTTTCTTTGTTGAGATGTCTCTCAGCCTTCATTAGATAATCCCCACAATCGCAAGACCCAATGAAATGTTGAGACTCAAGACGGTAAAAATCAGCTGAAACATCAAGAAAGTGCTGCTCAAAGTCTTATTTGTAAACAGAAGAACCTAAATTTTGTTAGCATCTTTACAATATTCCTCATTAAATCCCTATTTATAACTTCACCATTCCTTTCTTGATGAACAGCCTCAAGAAGTGTATCCTGAAGCCTAGTTTGGGGAATGACAATATCTCTCCACAAATTAAACCCAAGCTCACGAATGGGAGCTTTGTGGGTGCTTCGGATGAAAGTTTTTTCCATGTACATCATTACATCTCGGATCGTTTCCAATGCTTTCTTATAATCTACCCATTTCCTGTTCAGCTCTTCCAATAATAACTCTCCTTGAGCATCTTGAATCAATTTCGATATTTCGCTTAGATAAGAAGTCATAGTCATCACAAGTCCAGAGTAGAGTTGCTCTCCAAATTTGTGCAGCACCATATTAAAAGCATGCCTGAATGTATTCAGAATATATATATATTTTTTGAGAAAAAACACTGTAATTTTATTAATGATAAGCCGAATCAACTTGAATTACAGAAAAAATGTGAGGAGGAACATCCTCCATCCATACCGAAAACTCGCTAACATGTCTCGCATGTCTAGCAATGTTGTGGGCTGCCTTGTTGGCCTGTCTTTGCACATGATTGAACTCAACTTCTTCTAGCTGCTCTGCTATCTCCTTAGCTTCATCTAGCAGGTGTCCATACTCTGCCAACGAATATTCTTCACTCTTTAATCCTTCAATAGCGATCTTTGAGTCACCTTCAAGAACAATAGATGATAGTCCGAGATCTTTGGCAAATAGGAGTGCCTTCTTTGCTGCTATCACTTCTACTGCAGTGATCGAAAAAGGCAAGTGAAAGCTCTCTGCCATGGAAGCTACTACTCTACCTTCACCATTTCGGACAATGACTCCAACACCAGCAAGATTAACCTCTCTAAACACTGACCCATCAAAATTTACCTTGAGTTTCGACCATGAAGGTGGTTTCCATATAAGTCGAGGTGGATTCTGACTAGTCTGATCAGGTGGACGTGGAGGTATGGTTCAGACAAAGGATGATCTGGCCTTTTGCACTTCTAGAAAAAACTTGTTGGATTGGGAAGGGCTTCCCACTTGTTCTAATGGAGTTTCTGGGATACCAGATTGCCCAAACCATCGAAGCAAAGAGATTCAAATCATTCCCTGTCTCCATGATGTGCTCTACCAAATCTCGGAAACTCGAAAAGTGCGGACTCGCATTATAATTCCATGCAATATCATGAGACCAGACCTGTGATAAACGTGGGCATGACCACAGCGCATGAAGCACATCTTCAGTTGCACCTTTACATTGGTCACAGCGATCATCCACAAGAATTATTCGGCGCCTGAGATTGAGCATGGTTGGAATGGAATTCCTAATGGCTCTCCACAGAAAGTTTCGGACCTCTGGCAGGACCTGTAAACCCCATATCTTCTTCCAAAGTGTGTTGTCCTCTGGTTGGTACTCATTGTTGTCCAAACTCCATGACTTGTATAGGAACCTATATCCAGATTTTACTGTGTATGAACCCGTTGGAGTGAACGGCCACACGAGAACATCTTTTGCAGGTCTGCTACTTAATGGACTGGATTGGATCAAGTCGGCATCTCTAGGACTGAATAGCTGTTAAGAGTGTCCGAATTCCATACCTGTTGTGAAGTATCAAAGAGAGAAACTACCCTTGCATCTTCCCATCCCGGTGCTGCTGAAGAAGAAATGTAAGGCAGAAATTCTGAGGGCAGCCACGGGCCTGACCAGTTTCGGATTAAAGTCCCATCTCCTACCTTCCATCGTAAGCCTTCCTTCAAAACATCTCTATCTTTTAAAATGTTTCGCCACGCATAAGATCCTGCTTGTGAATTTGATACCTCCATGATTGCGTAACTAGGAAAATTTTTTGATTTGAAGACTCCATAGAATAAAGAATTTTTATTATGGAGCAAACGCTAAGCTTGTTTTGCTAGAAGTGCATCATTGAATAGTGCTAGGTCCTTAAAACCCACTCCCCCTTCATTCTTTGGTTTGCATAGCTCATCCCATCAAACCCAATGTATTTTCCTTCAATCTCCTCTTTGTCCCCACAAAACTTACGAATAAGCCCCTCCAAATCATTACACAAACTAATAGGTAGTTTGAAACAATTCATGGTATAGATAGGGATGTCTTGAACTACCGCTTTAATGAGGATTTCTCTACTTGCTTGAGATAGTAGCTTTCTTCCCACCCTTGTAATTTCCTCCACACTCGCTCCTTGATGTAGTTGAAGCTTGTTTTTTCATTATTCCCCACAAGAGATGGTTGACCCAAATACTTCTCATAACTCCTTATTTCCTCTACCCCCAAAGTATTTTTAATCATCAACCTTCGCTTTTCATTGGTTGAGTGACTAAAGAAAATGGTAGTTTTTACCTTATTAATTTGTTGGCCCGAACTCATCTCATAAGTTTGCAAAACTTCCATTCTTTTTTGGCACTCCTCAATATTAGACCTGCAAAATAGCAAACTATCGTCTACAAATAAAAGGTGGGTTAGTGGGGGGCTTCTCTTAGATAGGGAAAAGTTATGAATATCTCCTCTAGAGGCTGATTAGGTGAGTAAATCGTGGAGCCCTTCTGTAAAAAAGGGGATAGGGGGTCCCCTTGTCTAATACCCCTTGATGGCCTTATAAATCCTTGAGGTACACCGTTGATGAGAATAGAGTATGATACAATGGACACATAGAGCATCATGAGGGTGATCCATCTCTCATTAAAGCCCAATTTTTTCATCATACACTCCAAAAAAGACCACTCTATTTTGTTATAGGCTTTGCTCATGTCAAGCTTGATGGCCATATAACCTTCCTTGGTGGATTTGTGGGTGTGCATACTATGAAGAGACTCAAAGGCAATTAGGATATTATTCAAAATAAGTCGATCTTTTCTGAAGGTACTTTGGTGTTCTGTGATAATGCGGGGAAGAATTTTCTTTATTTTGTTTGCTAACACCTTTGAAAAAATTTTGTACAACACATTACACAAACTGATGGGGCGAAATTCAAAAACCAATTCATGATTTTTAACTTTAGGAATCAATGTGATAAAAGTGTGATTTAGATGCTCTAGTAGTGTTGCTGAATTTAAGAAAGATAAAACAGATGTCGTGATATCTTTACCAACCAATTCCCAATAATGCTGATAGAAAAGGGGAGGCATGCCGTTTGGGCCGGGTGCTTTGAGCGGAGCCATTTGATTAAGAGCCACTTGAACTTCATTTTCTGTAAATTCTGATAGCAATTCCCTGTTCATCTCCTCGGTAACTATGCATTGCACAGTCTCCAAGGCCACCTCAGGTTGGCATTTACTGGTTGAAGAAAATAAATTGCTGAAAAAATACAACATCTCCATTGCTACTTGCCTTGGATTCGAACACCATTCACCTAATGCATTCCTGATCCAATCAATTTTATTTTTCCTAAACCTTTGGGTGGCTCTGCTATGAAAGTATTTAGAATTTTTGTCCCCATGAATAGCCCATAGTACACTTGATCTCTAAAAACACATCCTTGTCTCTATATCCAGTAGTTCATTCACCTCATTCCTTAGTCCTTTAGCCTGAAAATTAACCCCAGTTGTAAGGGCCTCCAATTCGGCTTTAGCCAAAAGTTTCTACTTCAATTTCAGTTCCTTTCATATACTCCCAAAATTCTTACTACCCCAACGTTTTAGTGCTTTTCCACAAATTTTTTGTACAATATTCGAAGCATTATGCCTGATGCATTGTTAACTCCACTCCTACTTCACTGTGTCCAAACAACCTTTCTCAGCCAACTACATTTGTTCAAAGTGAAAAGGCTTTTCGAGATTGGCTGGTTCCAACATTTTAGGTATGATGAATAAAGGACAATGATCCGAAGTACTACAAGTTAGATGATGCACTGTTGATCCGCCAAACCTCAATAGCCACTCATTGTTTGCCAAACTTCTATCCAACCTCTCCCAAATGGTTTGCCCATTTCTAAAATATTTTTTCCATGTAAATGGATTACCTTTAAACCCCATATCTATGAAGCCACATTCATCCATGGTGTCTCTAAACAGTTGCATTTGAGCATGACTTCGGTTTGAACCTCCTTGCTTCTCTGCACCCCTCAATATTTCATTGAAATCCCTAGCACATAACCAAGGAAGATTGAATTGAGAATGTAGTTGCTCGAGTAAATCCCACGATTCATGACGTTTATGTGTTATAGGCTCACCATAAAAACCAGTGAACCTCCAAACTCCCTCAGTGCCGCCCCCAACAATACAATTAATATGATTTTTTGATGATCTTTCTACACGCAAGTTCATTGAATCCTTCCAAAACAACACAAGCCTCCCCCCCTCTGTTGACTCGAGGGACACTGAACATGTGACCAAATTTCAAATTCTGCTTAATATTTTTTAGCCTTACTTCATCCGCCTATGTTTCGGCAATGAATACAACGGAGGGATCTTTTGCCCGAGAAAAATCTCCAAGCTCTCTCTCTCTCACTTGGTTCCTAAGCCCGCGACAGTTCCACACTAAAAAACTCATAACTCCTGGCAGGGCTGCATTGCAGCCTCCACCATTGTGTTTGTGAAATTTTTGGATCTGTGAGGAACCTGGATACGTTTTTTAGGGGAGTTTAAGCCATCTGCTGAACTGAGACTTGATTTTCTCTTCCTCTCTTGTTCAGATTGACATTCAGGTACACCTGGACTACACTGCCGCAGTAAGCGTTTCTATGTTCTGAGACTGTTTGGCTGCCCTGAGATCCCAACCGTTGATGGTAGAGATTGACCAAAATCATAACTGTCAGAATTTTGTATCTCCGTTACTTGTGATGATTCGGCTAGGGGTTTTTATTTATTTATTTATTTTATTTTATTTATGAGGGAGGGCGTTGAGTAATTGGTGAGTTAATAGAATTTGCATTAAAGTGTGATTCTCCATCCTTTATTTCCGTGATCATAGGAGCCTCCTTTTCCATATTTGTTATTTCCATTGCTGAGTTGGAGTTATTCAAATTTTGAACGACAGATTCTGTGGGAAAGGCCGAATCATTGTGGTGCACTAAATTCGGCTTCAAACTCGGGATTTGAATATTTTCCAACTGAATGCCATCCGTAACGTACCCCCTATCCTCACTGACTTCCGCATTCAATTCCAAATAAACGGAATTAATGCTTTCACCCACCTTTTCGGCGTCCCCCTCAAGTTCTGCAACTCCTGATGGTGTTGCAACTGAAGCCGCTCTCGCCGCTGTATGAGCAGCCATCTCGGCTTTTTTCTCCCTGGACTTGCTGCTTTTCTCCTCATAATATCCTGGAACGTAAATCACAACCTAATCAGACGATTTGTATGGTGGTGCTCGAAGAGAAGAACCAAATTGTTGCTGGTCCGTTGTCAATGATCCATTGCTCTGAATCCATAAGTCACAGTCCCTATCGTCGTGATCCAAACGTCCACACCAGTAACATATACTTGGCAAACGTTCATACTTGAACTTTACCCAATGCTTACTCCCATTTGGTAGTGTGATTACCCTACCTCTGCACAAAGGACTTGTTATGTCAACCACCACTCTTACCCCCAAAAAACTACCTCCTTTAGTCATCAGTTGCTCCATTTGATCTCTGAACTTCTCCCACTGTTTCACATAGTTTCTCCACCACCTTCCTTGTTTGAAAGCTTATTGGAATGTCATTGACCTGCACCCAGAAAGGGACTTTATCAAAAGCAAGATCCTTAACTGGAACATCATTCACATAGCGTTGCATGACAATCAAGTGCCAGGTCATTGAAAACGAATAGGACTATGTTACTGCCTTGATTTCGAATTCTAAAACCCTTGTCAGTCCTCCACAATTGTTTGAAAGTTCTTGCAACCACCTCCATCTGAAGAAAATGGGAAGTTAAGAATTTTGTTGCAATAATGAATTCTCCTTTCCTATGGTCTTCAAGAAGGATGAAGTCAAATTTTTCTTTTTCCGATAGAGACATATTGTTCCAACTCGTTGTTAATTGCTCCATAGCAAAACAATCGAATTTTGCATGCAACAACGTGCAGGAGAGTAAAGAAATAACTATTTCCCACGAAAATTCCCCACAAAAAAATTACCACTAGCTTTAAGAGTATGCTTGATACTCCTAAAGAATAGAAATCCAATAGCTTTACCACTTAAAAACAAGTTTGTTTTCATTCTTAAACTTTAAAATTTTCTTCTTTCGTCCGTAAATTATTGAAAATGTTACATTTTTTTTTTATTATCCTTACATCCACTTCCATTGACTTTTATCATACATGTTTGACTAGGTTGCACTATCTTTAGCAGTAAAAAAGTTGACATGTATGACATGAACCATTACATTATAAAAAAATAATAATAATAAAATTTTTTTAAAAAAAAAAAAAAAAAAAAAAAAAAAAGACAAACACACACAAAAGGTGAACAAGTCACGCGAAACTATTGGTCACACACATAGTATATAATTTTTTTTTAAAGTTTAGGAAAAATTTTATTTTCAATAGTTTAGGGATTAAAAAAAAAGGCTTTATAAAGTTTAAGGAAAAAAAATGTGATGTTCTCAATAATAATGAGGGAATTTTATTTTATTTTATTTAAAGTTTAGGAATGAAAAATGGACTTCATGGCTTCATGCAAATTTTTGGGATAAAAACAAAAAATGTAGCTATTTTTTATAACTAGCAAATTTGAAAACTTTTAACTTTATGTACAAATGTATGAATATATTCAAACTTTGAAATAACATGGAATGGGAAGCCTTGAGATTCAAAATGATACATCTTGATAATGTTTAATGCTAGAGACACAACATAATTTAAAATCTTTTCATAACTTTCTAGGATGAATGACAACATCAACATGGCTTGATTTGAAAGGATTGGATTAGGTGTATTCTGTCTACTCTTTAGGTGGGAAAATTCATGCGGGGTGAGAGCAAGGCATATCAAGGCTAAGGTAAGTTAGAGGTATATTTATATCTTTAACGAGGTAACTTCAACATTAACAGTATAATGATGAAAGAGAAAGGGAATACATGTCGTAAGAATGTTAAAAGAGAGAGAAAACAAGTATTTTAGGGGATGATAACATAATATTTTATATGTAAAAAAAAAATTACACTGAAGAGGAAGAATTTGGGCTAGAGATGGGCCTGACGGTCATTCACTGTGGGCCGATAGTGGACGGGCCCATTACCTGCCAAATCTCTAAAGATGGATCCAATGTGAAATATCGGCAGGCCCAAAGACCATAAGGAAGGCAGAAAGACCCTTGATATAAGATACTTGCGTTCCACGTTCGACGTAAGAGTCCTATAAGGAAAGGATTCCGCAATCTACGTTCGAGATGATTCCTATAAGGAAAAGACTTCTACGCCAAGAAAGAGAGGTCCACCCTCTACTACTATAAAAGCCCCAATACCCTCGCAAATCAAGGTACGCATAATTTACCCTCTCTATCACCCTAGAGTTGTGAGAATATTTTTGACTTAACCTTCGGAGGGTATTTGGCCGGCACCACACCGGTGCTCTCTGTTAGGTTTCCTTCTTTGTGTTGTGCAGGTTCACGTTCGAGCACGTAGGTATCGTGTAGCTCACTGGTGAAATTCTCAACTTCATCAGTTGGCGCCGTCTGTGGGAAACGTTGTTGAGATTCATAAGCCGTACTATCGTTTCCCGGACTAAAGGGTTGCATGGTACTCATTCGCTCGATGGCAACCACTAATGACGTACAAGGAGACGAACAACCCACGACTGCCCTCGAGAGACAAGTTTGAACTCTCGCTGCCGCGGTGGAACGCCTCACCAAACAAAACAACGACTTAAAAGAACAGCTGTGCCAGAAGAATGCAGAACAGAATGACCAGCAAGAAGAGGAAGAAGGGACCAGCGCTGCAAGAAAAAACCAAGAGAAACCTGAAGGCAGCCATACCCCAAGCAGACCAGAAAGGCAGAACGTGAGCATGCCATCCCTCACGAATGCGACACCACCACAAATTGCCGCAGAGATGCAGGCGATGAGGGAACAGATGGAGGTGATGATGAACGCGCTCAAAGGGCGAGTTTCCAGTGATCTAGACGATTTAGTCAACCGCACTGACTCGCCTTTCACTGCGGCCGTGAACGCCTTCCCCCTACCCCATAAATTCCGCATGCCACATATAGAAAGCTATGACGGCGTAAAGGATCCTCTAGACCATCTGGAAACATTCAAGACCCTAATGCACCTTCAGGGGATAGTTGACGAGATCATGTGTAGGGCCTTCCCCACAACACTCAAAAGCCCCGCAAGGGTATGGTTCAGCCGATTGACGCCAAACTCTATCAGCACCTTCAAGGAGCTAAGTGCTCAGTTCACCACGCACTTCATTGGAGGGCACAGATACAAGAAGTCCACAGCTTGCCTGATGAGTATTAAGCAATGGGAGGACGAGACGCTGAGGGCTTATATAACGCGCTTTAATAAGGAAGCACTCTCAATAGACGAAGCCGACGACAAAATATTGGTAGCAGCCTTCACGAACGGGTTACAGAAGGGCAAATTTCTATTCTCTTTATACAAGAACGACCCTAAAACCATGTCAGAAGTACTCTACAGGGCAACCAAATACATGAACGCAGAAGACGCATTGCAGGCTCGAGAGGATAAGCCAAGGAAGAGGGAACGACAGGAAGAAGGATGAAGAGATTAAGGGTCGAAGAGGACAAGAATAGACGACCGAAGAGTTGAGCGACGTTCTAAGCCACCCAGAGGGAGGTTCACGAGCTTCACCCCGTTGACGGCTCTGATAGATCAAGTCCTGATGCAAATCAAGGACGAGGGGGCTCTAACCTTCCCCGGGAAACTGAAATCAGATCCCAACAAAAGATCAAGAGACAAATACTGCCGTTTCTACCGCGATCACGGCCACGACACAGCAGACTGCTATGACTTGAAGCAACAGATAGAGGCCCTTATTAGACAAGGGAAATTACAGAAGTTTGTCAGAAAAGAGAGGACGGACCAGCCACCTCAAGAGCATCAGCCCCGAAGGGATAATGAACGTCCTAAACCCCCAATCGGAGACATAAGGATGATTGTGGGGGGAACATCGACAACTGGGTCGTCCAAAAAAGCCCGAAAAACTTACCTCCGAATGGTTCAGAATGTTCAGCTGACGGGCTCGGTACCAAAGATAGCGTGGAGAGATAGCCCCATCGTCGGGTTCTTAGAGGAAGATGCACGACGACTTCACCATCCGCATGACGACGCATTGGTCGTCACCCTACGAGTGGGAGAGTATAACTTGCACCGAGTGTTGGTCGACAATGGCAGCTCGGCGGACATCCTATATTACCCTGCGTTCTAGCAAATGATGATTGATAAGGAACGGCTGATACCAACGAATGCCCCGCTGGTGGGGTTTGGTGGAACGAGAGTATTCCCATTGGGTGCGGTCACACTTTCGGTAACAGTAGGCGATTATCCTCAGCAAATCACTCGGGATTTGACATTCCTCGTAGTCGACTGCTCATCAGCATACAACGCTATCCTTGGACGGCCTACCCTCAACACCTGGAAGGCAGCTACCTCGACGTACCACCTAATGATTAAATTCCCCACGGAGTATGGGGTCGGGGAGTTGCGAGGAAATCAGGTGGCCGCCCGAGAGTGCTACATAGCCATGCTGGAAATAGATGACCACCAGCACACCATGTGCATAGAAGAACAGCGGGTCGCAGCAGAACCAGTAGAAGAACTAGAAGAAGTAACTCTAGACGAGTCAAAACCCGGACGGACAACTAGAATGGGGACATTGGCCAGTCAACCCACACGATAGGCCCTAACAACATTCCTAAGGAATAATCAGGGATGTTTTCGCTTGGAGCCACGAGGACACGTCGGGTATTGATCGCTCAGTCATAGTTCACAGGTTGAATGTGAACCCCACGTTTTCGCCCGTGAGACAGAAAAAGCGAGTATTCGCTGAAGAGCGGGACAAAGCAATAACCGAGGAGGTCAGGAAGCTACTCGAGGCGAATTTCATTCGGGAGGTATATTACCCCGACTGGTTAGCAAATGTGGTGATGGTCAAGAAAGCTACTGGGAAGTGGCGAATGTGTGTCGACTTCACGGACCTCAACAGGGCTTGCCCGAAGGACAGCTACCCATTGCCTCGAATTGATACACTGGTAGACTCAACGGCAAGACACCAACTCTTGAGCTTCATGGATGCCTTCTCCGGCTACAATCAAATCAAGATGGACGGATATAAACTAAGTCCACAAGATGGACGGACCATCCCAATGGGATGAAAAATCCAAAGTCCACAAGCTGGACGGATATAAAACTAAGTCCACAAGGTGGACGGATCGTCCCAATGGGATGAAAATCCAAAGTCCACAAGGTGGACGGATACAGATAATGTCCACAAGATGGACGGATGTAAAGTAAGTCCACAAGGTGGACGGATCGTCCCAAAGGGATGAAAATCCAAAGTCCACAAGATGGACGGATATAAACTAAGTCCACAAGATGGACGGACCATCCCAATGGGATGAAAAATCCAAAGTCCACAAGCTGGACGGATATAAAACTAAGTCCACAAGATGGACGGACCATCCCAATGGGATGAAAAATCCAAAGTCCACAAGCTGGACGGATATAAAACTAAGTCCACAAGGTGGACGGATCGTCCTAATGGGATGAAAATCCAAAGTCCACAAGGTGGACGGATACAGATAATGTCCACAAGATGGACGGATGTAAAGTAAGTCCACAAGGTGGACGGATCGTCCCAAAGGGATGAAAATCCAAAATCCACAAGGTGGACGGATATAAACTAAGTCCACAAGGTAGACAGATCACCCCAATGGGATGAAAAATCCAAAGTCCACATGGTGGATGAATATAGACAATGTCCATAAGATGGACGGATATAAAGTAAGTCCACAAGATGGACGGACCATCCCAAAAGGATGAAAAATCCAAAATCCACGAGCTGGACGAATATAAACTAAGTCCACAAAGTGAACGGATAACCCCAAAGTGATGAAAATCCGAAGTCCACAAGGTGGACGGATATAGATAATATCCACAAGATGGAGGGATGTAGAGTAAATCCACAAGGTGGACGGATATAACCTAAAGTCCACAGGGTGTACGGGTATAAACTAAGTCCACAAAGTGGACGGATCAGCCCAACGGATGAAATTCAAAATCCACAAGATGGACGGAGATAAAAAAAGTTCACAAGTTGGACAAAGATAAAACAGGATAAGCAAAATCGTCGTCAGGATTAAATAAAACAGACGGATATATTCCATAAACATCAAAAAGGTCGACGGACCGAGTATTGCTTAAAATAAAACCCTGAAACGGAATGTTTACATCATGACGGGTATCATGAAACTGTTCTCCACATTCTTTCAAAAAAAAAAAAAACTAAACTATTACAAATTATGGGTCCGCAGCAGGAATGTCTTTCTCCTCGGTACGACGGACATGATTCTTAACAGAAGTCTGGACAACCACCGTCTGGTCCACGACCAACTGATTATCCTCTGGATCCCTAGAAACTTCACGGTTAGCGAGGTTCACACAAAACAGGTCATCTGTATCATCTGATTGGGCGAGCTGGACGGATGTTTGTTCTGGGGCATTAATATTGACGATTGACAAGTCCATTTCTGGGTTCAAGGCCTTCACCTGACGAACGGCATCATCAAAACCGTCGTTGTATGAAAGGCTAAGCTCGGTTATAAGGGCTTCAGAGTCCCGATACTCCCGTATCGCGATCTCCTTAGCTTGACGGACTTCCTTGTCTTTTTCCTCCAAGGCTTTCTTAATGTATTTGTCCCTTGCTGTTTCAGCCATTTTGAGTTTTTTATCTTGGACGACCTTCCAGGCCTTCAACTCAAGTAGTTCGTCCTCCGTCACCTTTGCCTTATCACGAACACGGGCTAAGGTCACCTCGTGGTTGAGACATCGTCCCATGATCCCCTTCGTCATGATCATGGCCTGAAAAGAAAACCTAAGTAAAAAAAAAAAAAAAAAAAACAAAGGGGAAGACAAAATACACGACGACGGATAATTTACCTGAGTAATGCTGAAAAGCGCCGTCTCTCCCATCGCCTCCGTCAAATGATTACACAAATCCTCGTAGTCCTCCGTCGTTATGATGGTCGAAAGCCTCTCGAGGGCGTACTTGGAATCCTCACGGAGTAGGACGGGTGGCTTCTTCTGGCTTCCCGACAGACCGGTCATTAGGCCCTTACCAGCCCCATGCTTCACGGGTGTGACCATCTTATCCCCTCCGGCCAACAAGCCAATAACAGGATCCAAAGGAACCTTGGGCTTTTTGGGTGCACGGTCACCCTTGGACGATTGTTTTCTCTTGATTGCTTGCTTGTTGGAGCCCGTTCCTGTAGGGTTCCCACCAGTTTCTTTGTTTGTAATCTGATAGCCGCTCTCCTTTTAGCGTCGTCCATCTCTGAAGAGGTAGACGGGTGTCAAAGGCAATAACAAAATTTGAACAAGGAAGATAGACGGACTTACGTTGACGGGTGCGCTCTTCGTACTTAAGCGCCGCTGGAGTTGGCTCGGGTCCGTCACAGTACCAATTGATGGTGTTGAGGTTGACGAGTTTTGCCAAGGTCCATTCTTCTGGTTTGGACTTATTGAAAATTTTCTCAAGAAAACTGAACTCCTCTAGTGTAACTTGAGGTCGCCGTCGAACTGCACAAAAGTAGACGGACGTTAAAAACAAATAAATTATTAAACAAGCTTTAGTAGTTGTCATATGACGGACTCATACTAGCCTGATTTATTACGCCACAAACCTTGTCGACGGGCATGAAATCCGTCTCCCCTGGATGACACATCCAACCGTCGCCCTCAATGAAAAAATAGCGGCTCTTCCAATCTCTATTCGAGTCCGGGGTTTCGTAAATTACTTTCAAGACATGGCTCCTAGGAACAAAACTATACATCCCCCTTGATTTATCTATCTCATCTGGACGGTAGCAGTGGAGGAATTTCCTTATTGTCAGCCTTTTTCCACCGTCGGACATAGCCCCGTACAGGACGTCCATTGCTATGAAGACCCTCCAGGCATTTGGGGATAACTGGCTGACGGATAAGCCTAAGTATTTTAGGAGTTCGCGGTGCAGGGAGCTCAAAGGAAATCTGAGACCTGCCTTGAGCATCTGCTCGTACACTCCTACATCGTCTACCCCTTCGTAATAACATTTCTCTGATGAACAGGGTAGACGGATGGGGATGTAGTCTGGGATTTGATAATTGGCCCTAAGGGTTTTAAAATGAGTTTCCTTAATGGTGGAGGGAAGGCATTTACCGTCCATTCTGGAAGCATGATGAACTCCTTAAGTCCATCAGCCCCCACGACGGATCTAACTACTTGATCTTCGTCATCGGCAGAACCCTCCTCTATCTCGATCATCTCCATATCCTCATTTCATAGCCCGCCCCGTCACGGACGACCGACTGATTACTTGACACACTAGACATGGCCTACATATAATGACAAAACCTAAGACTCTGACGATTTGAAAAGAACGATGGAGGCATAGAGTCGAAAAGAAAAGATATATAATAAAGAAGCCCCAAAGGTAAATATGAACAAAAAAAAGAAGACGGATAAAAATTACTTACCGAATTGTAGATGACGGATAAAGTAGCTGGACAGTCAAGTCTCTAGCAAGTATGACGGTCAAGTATTCTAACAAAGATGACGGATCGCGCTCTGACAATTGAATTTTGGTTGAAAGTGTTAAAATGAGAGTCGAAGGTTTGATATTTATAAGGAAAGTGCACGGAAGACGAAGCGACGCTTCAATCCCACACAATGGCCTGTAGAAAAGTGACGCGTGTCATGAGCTTTTTAATGCATTTCAGATCTTGTTGGCGGCACAAATTGCTGAACGGTGTAAACCCTGGTACCGTCACCCTTAGTGACTGGAACCGACGACCCACAGTCCTCTCAACCGTCACCCCACTAATGTTTACCGTCACCCCATGCTTCCGTCCACTAAAGTACGACGGACCCATGAGGTGAAGGGGGCAACTGAAGAGGAAGAATTTGGGCTAGAGATGGGCCTGACGGTCATTCACTGTGGGCCGATAGTGGACGGGCCCATTACCTGCCAAATCTCTAAAGATGGATCCAATGTGAAATATCGGCAGGCCCAAAGACCATAAGGAAGGCAGAAAGACCCTTGGTATGAGATACTTGTGTTCCACGTTTGACATAAGAGTCCTATAAGGAAAGGATTCCGCAATCTACGTTCAAGAGGATTCTTATAAAGAAAAGACTTTTACTCCAAGAAAGAGAAGTCCACCCTCTACTACTATAAAAGCCCCAATACCCTCGCAAATCAAGGTACACATAATTTACCCTCTCTAGCACTCTAGAGTTGTGAGAATATTTCTGACTTAACCTTCGGAGGGTATTTGGCCGGCACCACACCGGTGCTCTCTGTTAGGTTTCCTTCTTTGTGTTGTGCAGGTTCACGTTCGAGCACGTAGGTATCGTGTGGCTCACTGGTGAAATTCTCGACCTCATCATACACCAACACCCCTTAGGGGCTATCTAAATAACATTCTCCTCTAAATGTTTGTATCAATGATATTTCCTCTTGAGGTTTCTAATAGGGTTTGAACTTATTGCATTTGTTGCATAATATTACTCTTTACGATTAGGCCGAAACACCAATGTGTTTCTTATTTGTGTGGATCTCAGATTGACAATCCTTTATTAAAGCACAAAACTTTACCAATTAAACTAACTAAAATCACGTGGTACTAGTAATCGATGTAAGTAACCAAACTATTATAAGTTTAAGCTATAACTACAATATACAAGGTCAGATCACAAGAATTTTCAATTTGTGTAAAATAAGTATAGCATGTAGTGTTTCAAGGTAACTCGACCATAAAATTCCAAAAATCATATTCATCCATTTCAAAATTACAGAATTTGGTTTTGTCACCTCATTAACATTTAAACTAAAGTTGATTATCACATAGTCATTTTGATTTCAACCCAACATGTTTCAGTTGAAAATACTAGGAAACTTGTACCTAACTAGTTGAAAATACAAGAGCTAACTAGTTGATTAACTATCAGAATGCCTGGACAGCTCATACCCAAGGATCTAGAGCCTTCTAGCTTCAACATAAACTTGCTTCTGTCAAAAAACACTTCATAGATTGGAATAGGAAGGTCTTTGGGAAAGTGGAAAGAGAAATTAAGGATGGAAAACAAACACTGCAGGATATTCAAAATTCCATCACCACCATAGCAAATGTGAGAAGAGAAAAGGAAGTTAGGGAGGAGCTAGAACAATTGATGATTAGGGAGGAAATCATGTGGGCCCAAAAGGCTAGAGCTGATTGGATAGTGAAAGGAGACAAAAATACTAAGCATTTTCAAACTGTAGTTAGGCAAAGAACAGCTAGGAACAGGATCATACGCCTTAAGTTACCTAATGGATGCAACACTGAGGACTTAGCTATTATTGAAAATACTTTAGTAGAGCACTTTAGTAAGCAGTATGAGGAGGCAGATACAAGACCTTTTCAAGAGATTGTGAATGAACTTGGATCTTTGCCTATTCCTCAAATTGATACTCAGCTACAAGCCTTTCTCGATAAACCTATATCAGATGAAGAGATTGAATTGGCTATACACCAGCTTGGACCTCAAAAAGCCCTAGGTCTAGATGGAATACTTGCCTTATTTTATCAGGAGTTTAGGGTATTGTGAAAGCTGACATTTTTAGGTCTATTAATGCTTTTTTTTAACTCTTGGTCAATCCTTAAATCTCTAAATCAAACCTATATCACCCTAATTCCTAAAATTAGTTTCCCTGAGGAGGTTTCCCATTTTAGACCCATAAGCCTTTGTAATGTCACATACAAGATCATTTCCAAGAATTTGGTGAATAGATTAAAAACCCTGATGGATAAGCTTATTTCTCCTTTTCAAAATGCCTTCATCCAGGGGAGGAGCATTACTAATAATATCCTTCTAGCTCATGAAATTTTTGATTCTTTGAGAAAGAAAAAAGGAAGGAAAAAAGGGTTTGGTGCCCTAAAAGTTGATATGTGTAAGGCTTATGATAGAGTTTCCTGGAAATTCCTTAAGGCTGTCCTGCTTTCTACGAATTTTAGCAGCACTTGGATCAATTGGGTGATGGAATGTGTCACTACAGTTCATTTTACTCTTCTTCTCAATGGCGATCCTACCAAACCCTTCTACCCTTCTAGGGTCTCAGACAAAGAGACCCTATATCTCCCTATCTATTTCTCCTTTGTGCTAATATTCTGTCTATTGCCCTTACCAAAGCTGAAAGACAAAAGAAATTAAGGGGCATTAAAATTGGTAGAAATGGTGTATCTTTTACCCATTTGTTCTTTACAGATGACTCACTTTTATTCTTTCAAAATGATAAGTGTTCATTGACAAATCTAGAAAATATAATTCACTGGTATTGCTCCTTATTTGGTCAAGCCATAAACTTTAGCAAGTCTGATCTCTACTGTTCCCCAAATATCCCCTTAAATATTCAAGAAAAATTGGCTAACAGTCTGAAGGTTAATCTTGTTTAGTGTCCTCGTAAGTATTTGGGGTTATCTTTTAAACTTAGGGGGAGAAGGGTATCTGATTTTCAGGATTTTATTGATAAGGTACAAGCCAAACTCCAGGGCTGGAAGGCAAGGCTGCTCTCTCAAGCTGGAAGAGCAGTCTTGATCTCTTCAGTTTTATAGTCTACTCCCCTCTATGTTATGTCTTGCTTTAGACTGCCTGACAGTGTGTGTAGCAAACTAGATGCCATCATGAGAGATTTTTGATCAGGTACCAGGAAGCTTCATTTAATCCATTGGGATAAGGTATGCCAACCAAGAAATATGGGAGGTTTGGGTTTTAAAAAATCTAGTCTTTTCAATCAGGCTATGATATCAAAACAATATTGGAGAATACTGCATAATCCGAACTCTCTTCTTTCTAGGACCTTTAAAGCCAAATATTTCCCCACATCCTCTTTACAAGATTACAAGCCTAAACCTGATCATTCTTTGATCTGGAAGAATATCTGTGTCCCTCAAAACAAAAATTTGCATAAGGGTAGATGGATCATAGGAAATGGCAGAAGCATCCCTCTAACTCATAAAGATTGGTTTAACTGTCCAAACCAGGTCTTGCAGAGCCATAACTTGGTTAATGGTACTGTGGCTGAGCTGATAGATAACAGAACAAAATCCGGGAATTTAAGCTTACTTGGGAAGTTGTACCAACCATCTACAGTCAAGGATATAGTGCGAATTCCTATTGCAAAAGTAGATGGAACTTTGGACAAGCTAGTGTGGAAGCACTCTGCCTCAAGGGAGTACAAGGTGGATCAGGCATACAAAATGCTTCAATTGGACTATAATCAATCTAAGGGCTTAGGTACAAATTCATGTGTGGACCACCAATCCTTAATGGAAGTTTTTCTGGAAGATAAAACTTCCTATGAAGGTTCTCACATTCATTTGGAAACTAGTTCATGACAGCATTCCTGTTCTGGCTGTTCTCAAAGGGAGAAACATCACAAACCACAGCATTTGCTCTGTGTAATGAGGGTGAGGAAACCACAACACACCTATTTCAACAGTGTACCTTTGCTAGAGCTGTCTGGTAGGGATCCATGCTTAACATCAGAACTTCTGTGTTTAGTCATATGACCACAAAACAATGGATCAAAGACAGCATTTCTACCAACAGAATGTTAGGGCAGAATGGAATGCAGTTTCTTCAGGCCTTTCTTCCTATCTTTTGGCTTCTCTGGAACCACAGGAATCTGGTGGTTCACCAAGGCAAAATTCCTAATCAGTAGTACTCACATCTAACTCTCTCATCTGCAGGTACAAGGAGGCATTTAAAGATTCTGTGCTAAATCCAAGACCAGGTATAGTGAAGCAACCTCAAACCAGTACCCAACACCATTGGCAAACGATAATCGAGGTGGCAGCCTATAGGCATAGGAGAACAAGAAGATAAGGATATGCTTTTGAAGCTATTGACTTGGAAGGTACCAGACTGTTTCATAGGAGCTTCTACCAGTGGGAGGCAATCTGTCGTTCTCACATATCAGGAGGCAATAGTGGAAGCAATGATCAAAACAAAGGAAGTCAATCTAAGCAGGCTCATCATTTTGACCAATTGCAAAAGCTCAGTCCAACTTGGTAGGAACAGACTTTTGTCGAGGACTCTCGGGCACTAGGCAGCTAAGGCATCAAGGAATGACTGCTATTTTGTTTTATGTACCTACTAAAGTTATCATATCCTACGTATTACAGCTTGCAAGTTGGTCTACTAGGTTCCCTACGCGTGTCTATAATCTTTGTATGAACTCTCAAAAGAAAACTAGTTGATTAACTATCAAACCTGTACCTAACTATTAGTATCTTTTGACTCCATTTTGAATGATACAAAAGAAAAACAACTCCCAAAAGTTGTGTATTCGAAAAAAAAAAAAAACCTTTACCCCCACTCTCTCTAAATGTCCCAAATGAGAGAACCGCCGATTCTCCGACGGAGGAATACCCATCTTCCGTACGACATCGTACTCAACATCCTGGCAAGGCTACCGGTGAAATCACTGATGAGATTCAGGTGCGTTTCTAAATCCTTGGACTCGTCAATCAAAAGTCACGATTTCATCTCCACCCACCTTAATATCAACAAAAATCATGATAATGGTTATGTCATACACACGGGGTCCAATCCTTCTTCTCCGCCTTCTAATAGACCAGTCTGTACAGTGGCTTTGGACCGCTCGTTTGATAGGATTTCTGAGTTTGTGGTTCCCTTTGACTTTCCTTTTAAGCATGCCGGAATAGTGGGTTCGTGCAACGGCTTATTGTGTTTCTCTAACTGCTATAAGTTTATATATTTGTGGAACCCCAGCATTAGAAAATTCAAGAAGTTGCCTCATACTTGTTTAGGACAGTTAAACAATGTTATAATTGGATTTGCGTATCATTCCGAGAATAACGACTACAAGGTTGTGAGGATTTCATATAGTCCTTTGTCTATACTAGAGATTGAGGTGTACACATTAAGTTTGGATTCATGGAGAAGGGTTGGATTCAACTTGACAATCGATGTTGTGTTCTGTTCTGAATTGCCAGCTCCATTGGTAAATGGAGATTTGCACTGGATGGCGCGTATCGAAGGAGAAGAGACTGAATTGATTATGGCATTTGATGTCGACAGTGAGAAATTCGCAATTCTAGCACTGCCTGATGGTTTTACAAACGTAAACATCTTTCAAAGATGTCTTGCATCATTCAAAGGGAAACTGGCTTTAATTACATGTGCATGGAATGAACAATTTGGCTTCCCCTGTCAATACTCTGTATGGGTGATGAAGGAGTATGGTGTGGCTGAGTCTTGGAATAAACTTTCTGTTATACTTATACCGTTTGAAAGAGTGGCTTGTTGCCTTGCCTTCACTGAGTATGGTTCACTTCTGCTATGTTGCCTCAATAAACGATTTGAGAGCAGGGAATCTAGGTTTGTATTAGTTGACACTGAAACTCTACATGAGAAGGAGGATCCTATCCAACATCCTTCGTATGTAACTACTTTCATGGAGAGCCTTATTTTACTTGATGGAGCAAATGTGGCATCTTACTAAGCAGATGGTGATAGTGGCGCGCATATAAGAAGTGAAATCATTAGTGGTATGGATGAAGTGAAACCCTTGTTATTTCTTTTCCTTTAGTTTAGTAGTTGGCATGACAGTATTGCTAAAACTTCATTTTTATCCTAGTTTTACATTAACCTTTTGTGGCAATATTATATATTAGTATTTGATATTTGTATGTGGATTCTTGTTGTGCATATATATAAAAAGGCCATGCCATTCTTATAAGATCAATCTTTTGAACTTGCCAACGTTACCTGTTCATGTGACAAATGTGAAAGGCTTAAAGTGTGTTGCAGTCTTAGATTTTCTGTTTGAGTTGATTGTATTTTTACAAGGTGCTTTATTCATCATCGTGAACATAGATTCGACCTTTTATTCTCAATAGATTCTATTACTTATCAAATAGAGAAGAGTGTTGTAGTACAGAATGAGTCCGAGAAGAAGAGGAGAAATGAATGCAGAGTGAGAGGCATGGATGCACCAAAAATTGAGGAAGCAAAAAATTAATTCAATCTTATTTGAATACCCCAATCTGTAGTAAATTGATAAGTGTTTATACTTGTATCTATATATGTATTGAAGCCTAAGTATTCTTGGCGGCCATAGAATCTGTTGTAACAATACATAACAGAAAGTATAACAAACTTCAACTAACTCTAAGAATCATAACCAAAACTACTGTAGAATTTTCTTCAACCAATGATAGTTGTAGGGGGCAAAACAAGGATCAGGCCCAATCTAAACAGGAATGGGCTGACAAGCAAACCCGGTGCAATTAATTTATAGAGATGGGTTATCAAGGCCAATCCTTTAAATCCTAGTAGCTTTACTTAGTGATTGTTAAAGAAAGGAAAAACTTCCCATCCAATAGTTCAAGAAGAAAATAATAGAGTGAAAGGCAAAGATTCTTATTCAAGATCTTCCTTGGTTTAGCCGAGGAGAGATGATTCTTTGGATTACACACTTCTCGGCAGTACAGTTCTTAGTTTTTCTCTCTCTACTTTCCTTGTTTCTCTCTTGTTTTTCAGATCCCCTATCTTGGTGGAGCTTCCTTCCTTTTTATAGTAGTTGGGGTTGCATCCTAGGCTTCCCCTTGGATTGCTATGGATCCTCACTTGGATACTTGTCCCATCAGTGTCTTACTAATGGTGGTAGAGTAGGTTGCAAGCTATAAAAACACTATTCAGGGGTCATTCTGCCATTACATGCGGCAGACTAAGTTGATACAATGCATTCAATGCTGAGATGATGGATGCTTTATCAGGAAGCTTCCTCCTTCCCTTGCCTGCACATCTCCACTCTCTTCCTCAGCCACCTATCCTATTAGTTCTAGATTGGGACCCCTGTCCCCTGAGGGAAGCTTGCTCCTCGAACTCCTTAGACTAAACACTCCCTTCAGTCTTCGGTATTTGGTTGTCTCGTTTGGGCTGGACCCAATCTGATGAAGAGTGAGGCCCAATTGTTTCTTTGGGGTGTCCTAATGCCACGTGCCTTTGCTCCTTGGGTTCCTGCCTCCCACAATAGTCATTTAGCATATTTATATCATAGGAAGGGCTTGGACTACTAGGTATAAACGTCTGATGCTTTGGATGACACGTAGTGTGCTCAGTTGTCTTATTGCTTGACAAAGAACGATCCATTGAGTTTGAGTGAGCTGTTGTTTAGTAGCATAATCACTGGCATCATCTTGTGCAACATGTATTGTCTGAACAGTGAATAAGCTGGAGAAGCTAGACTTCTTTTAGGATGGTGTAGGTGACAAGAGTCTTGGATATCAGAAAATATATATAGCCTTATTTGCACAATATGGAGTACTTTCTTTTATTTTTTGTTGTTGGTAAGAATAACTTTCACTGTAATTAATTTTTCTGTACAACATAAATAGTAGATTATGTTTTTATATAAAAAAAAAAAAAAAATTAAACTGAAAGGGTAGTTAATTCCATTTATAAGTTATTGATAAATTGTGTATATTGAATTAAAATTTTCATAAGTAATTTTCAAATTCCTCTTTTGGGACAACATCTGTGTAGGTCAGGTATTCTAAAATTATGGGGACAAAGGGCTATGAAGAATTTTAACTAAAAAGTCTCACAAACTCTTCTTCAGCCATGCTTTCATGTTTCCTTTCAATACCTTAGAAACTGTCGATGGGGTTGCAATAAGTAAAATCCCAATAAATAAAAATGAAGAAGTGTTACCTAAATTGATAATTTTGTTCAATTTCTATGAAAATAGTGAAAGGTCCTACGGCAAAAATGCTGTTTTTTTTTTTTTTTTTCCTGGAAACATAGATATTCTATATATAAAGATATAAAAACATTTCAAACACACAAGAAAAAGAGTCCAGGGGAATTATATTAAATGGAGATGGGATAGGCCTATAAATCCCAATAAATTCCTTTCAATTAAAAACAATAGATAAGTGTCATGTTGAATTTCCCTTTCTTGTTGGTTACTGCCTTTTACAGCGAGCCTGTATGCACAATTCCTTACTTCTGCATATATGTGATCGATTGATGGTCTTTGTAGTGGGAAAAATATCTTATGTTTTGGATGTATGCAATATCACAATTTCCTGTATACAGGGAGACTCATTTTTCCTGATTTATATAATCTTATTACTTATCCAAAAAAAAAAAAAAAAATGTGGACCAGATCATGTTGTGAGAATATTACCATTCCAAGATGTCACGCCCCAAACCCAAAAGGGTCCAAAGCGTGAGGGAAGAACCATTAAAAGCGAGTACATAGGAGATTTTTTTTTTTTTTTCTCAACACATGATAAGAATAAATAACCATACTAAAATCTTCATATTACAAGTCAGAGCTCTATGACACACTTACAAACAATACAAACTACAATTCATGCGTCTCCAAAAATACATGAAAATCTAAAGCTCCAAATAAATAAACACAAAATCACAATCCTCTCTAAGATACGTAATCTCAACAGAAAATTCTAGGCCTATCGTGCCCGACGCTAACAAACCTCAAGAGCTTAACCTCCAGGAGAATTAGCTATGGCCTTGAATAATTTAGTAAATTGAGCACCAACAATTTATAGCACAAATCTCCCACTTAGCATAGTACTCCAATCACCACCAATAACTAAGCTCCGTGCCCGAGGTATAGCAAATTTATCTGAAAAACTGTTGGAGAATGAGATGAGCTAAAGCCCAGTAAGTAGCATAATTAATGGGGGTGGGGGAAATACAAGTTTCATCTACAATAATAATAATATGACAAGAATGATTTAATAATGAAATACCAGTTCCTCAAAGTAAATACCTTGAAACTATATACTATAATCTGTGAGCACTAACAATATAATTCCAAAGCCATAAAATCTAACATATGGTAATTTATCTCAAATATACCACACTACCACATAGACCGGTCAGGGGATCCACCCATTCACAACTGGCATGATATTGTCCTCTCTGGTATGCAGACTCTTGGCCCCATGGACAGCAGCCTCACCCATACCCTCAAGGTTTTTCTCTCCCCCCCATGGGCAGCAGAGAAAGCACGTCAAATAGGACCTCTCTTGCATGTGGTCTCTTGGCCCCATGGGCAGCAGCCTCACCCACACACAATCAAGGAATCCTCTTCCCCCCATGGACAGCAAGGAAGAACGCGTCATCCAAAGTGAAAGGGCACTGACCCAAACTTGATTCCGTTGTCACAAAGACCACGAAAACCAAATCAGGTGATCACCAGGAAATCACACATGGCATGGTGTTAAAACAACATAAACTCATAGGTTACATTACTTTGAAACACATAGTTCATATCCAGGTAGTTTCAAAAAACCTTAAATAATCTAACTTCTACAAAGTTTGTAAGGTTTTCAACTTCATTCTTGTCAAAAAGATTTTCCATCAATTTCCCAAGTACTAAGACAAGATAAGCATCTTAAATTTTCCAATTCACCATAAAATCCAAGATTTTCTTATCAAGATTAAATAAAAGATGCTCATTTATCCATATCAACAAATTCATGCATTTCCCCAAATGCAATACTAAATATGATGCATTTTGATATATATAATCATATATATATATATATATTAAGGTTACGACACAATAGTTTTTAGGAAAATACAATTTTCATAGGTAGTTTCCAAAAGTGTGTCTAACCCAAAAACATTTATATAACATGGTTATTTTTCAAAATCCCATTAAAAAAACTACTTACCTCAGTAGTCCATTCCAAATTTACCTCAACCGGGCACCTCCTTCAACCAATCAAGTTACTAGTTCCATCACCAAGTACTTTAGAACCTATAAACACAAGTATCAAGCCTATTAATAACAAGGCCTACAACAAAATTATGCTATCGAATTTGTCTCCATAAATCTGAGAATATTCACTCAAAAATCAAACCTAAGGCCCTAAACCCTAGCTTGACCATCCCAAGACAAGTACCCCTACCCAAACGGGAACCAAACAAGCATCCAAGAAATTCATAGTGCTGACACAACCAAAACATTTTAAATTCATTGCCGCAATAATGTGCATCATAAGATAATATAGCACACTCATGAATCTCTTTGGGTACTAAATAATATATATAAGCTAAAGATAAGATCAACCAAGGTTTGGGATTAATTCCACAATTTTACAGCGTTTTTGTCCTGCTTTCAGATTTAGTACATAGCAGGGCAGCCATTTTGTAAAAATTGTTTGGTCAATGAAACGTTATCCGATTAATTCAAAACTTTAAGGGAACATTCCCCTATATGTATACAATATACCACAGAAAATTCAGCCCAAAACGATTTTTCTGTAATTTTTTAAAAATCATGCATTGCGGCTGACTCAAATCTGACGTGACAGACTTAGAAAATTGCTATAGTTGTAAGACTAGCCCAAATTATTTGAGAATTCACTCACATTAAAAACCACCAGATTTAAAGCATATTAAGAACAAGGAATCAAACCCAAAATCTCATATAAACAACTTATCAAACACTTGGTATGCAAAAGCACATGCTCACACTTAACTTGCATAAATTCGTAGTTATCACTCCACTCACACCCACATTTGCCAAAGTCATCTAAATGCAAAGAACACACTTCCAAAAATCAACCCAAACTTCCACAAAATCAACCCACACGATTTGCTCAAGAAGACCCAAGTTTTAACCATGGAGAAACTCCAAATGATCACCATTTGTAAAAACCCTTAACCATTTAACAATTAAGTCCACCAAATCAAAAACCCATGTACTCAATCACATGTATACCATTCGTGTAGCTTAGAACAGAAAGAAATCTTAGAAAAACTTGAAAAGCTACCAAACAATTAAGAGTTTTACCTTTAAAGCTTTGAGAGAATGGAGCGTATGGGGTTTCTAATGGAGTTCTCCGGTGAAATCTGCCAAAAGTGGTGGTGGATGGCTGGTTTACCGGTGAGGGAGTGAGAGAAATAGAGGGAGCTAGAGTTTTTATGCGTGTGGGCTTCGGTGGCTGAGTGAGATAGGAAAAAAATAGAGAAATAGAGAGAAGGGCATGCGTATGATGATGAGAGAAAGGGGCTGTGTTGATGGGAGCATTGTGGACCACTTGTTCCAAAATATCTTGGGATCAAAATTACAACTTTACCCTTAAAGTTTCGCCATATTAAATTGGCCCATTCCAAAATTAACTAAATACTATCACATGCCCAAATATTCAAAACTCCTCCATAAAATAGTTAACCACACTGATTAAAAAAAGTCCAATTTAGATATTATTCTCATTGGAAAAATTGCTTTAAAAAAAATATTTGGGGTGTTACACAAGATCATGTTCTTACATCCCTGGTTCAAGCTACATGGTCTTTGGTGGTTTGTGTGCTCCATTTAACCTTAATATCGATGACCAGAAGCTAATTTATTGAGAGGGAATTGGTTTCAATATATGTGATCTTGCTTAACAAACATACTGCGTTCACATGCTCAATCACGTGTTTATTGTCAGCGCATATGGATCAACAAGTTTAGGTGCTTAAATTATGTGTTTCTTTTAGTACTGTCCTAAACAAACATGCTATGGTTTATACTGCTGTGGAATTTAAAGAAATATGTTTTAAAAAGACTCTGGTTGTTGATGCTATTCTTGTTACTACTATTTGCGTAACCATTTACATGTCCTCACCATGGATAATTGACTTGGAGACCTCTGAATGCATGAGTGGTAGTGCTTATTCCTGTATTCTGCATTTGATATCATCTATAATGCATATCCACATCTTGTAGTTCTCATTCTTGGTTAGGCCTCCTTGTATACCAGTTGGTCTCGGCTTGTACTTTTTCATCCTTTTTGTCAGTAAACTTGCAAAATTACTACTTACTGAAAAAGAAATCAGTAAACCTGCAAATTGCTAGTATTCTGTGAGTTTCTTGATCTTAGGGCTACGTCAGTGAGCAATAAAATAAAGTGTTGCGAAAAAATCTGTCAAACATGTAGCATAAACCATAATAAATTTGTCCTCTTAAAGCACGAGAAAGGTAGAAAGGAGAGTTGCTAAGAATAGACTGAAGAAAGGAGACTAGAGAGGGTGCCCAAGCAACTTATTCCCTTGAACCTAGGTCTAGGAGAAGAGGATGTTGGTCCACTTGAATGTAGGATAAGAGCTTGAGCAATGTAGCCCCTGCTAGTTTACAGAAAGTGATGTGTTACAGCCTTGTAGAACACCATGTTATGATTTAATTGTGCTATATATTCTCAAAAAAGGTCATCAAACATGATAATTAATACTCTAGAAAGATGGGCATGCTTCAACCTTTCATTGGACTATAGTTGGAGAAGAGTTTATTAGAACTTACGGGAAAGAATGCTATTTTTTAGTAGGACCATTACATATTACTATCATGAATATCGGGTAGGTTTCACTACTAACATGGAAACTCTGTTAATTAAACGCTATAGGTCATAAACTTTTGGGTGATAATTAGCAGAATCAAAATCTTACTCATTGCATTACTTTTTTTTTTCTTTTTCTTTTTCTGAAATTCATAGCATTACTTTTACTGTACTTATTGAACCAACTTCAGTGTAATTTGAGTATGATGGAGGCAACAAGAGCCTTGCAAAAAGCAAGCCAAAAGACTCAAATATATAACAAGCAAGCCAAAAGGCTCAAATATATAACAGGTAGTATGAAATTTTTTTTAGCTCACATTGGAACTTTTATGTCCTTTACCGCATTTTTGAGGTTGGATTCGAAGGAAATGCTTGGAATTTTGAAGATCATGGATTATAATTTGGTGTTGAAGTTTCCTTTTCCAAGATGTTTGTATTCACTATTCATGGATAGATGCTTGTAAATAGAAAATAAAATTGGTAAAGGGCCATACAATTTGGGAATTTTTGTTCCATCATTTTTCTATACCATATAAATTGGGAATTTTTATTTCATGTGCTGGTCAGATTTAATATTGGGGAAAATGGAGGAAATGGATTTTGGCTTGTAATATCACAATGAGATTCACTTCTCTTGTATTTGGTAGTCATACTGGCTTCTATAGTAGCTTATGTGGTGTAGAGCAAGGTGATTCTTTGCTCTTGTATTTTATTTCTGGATCGGTAAATGCACAACTCATGCACCCACATGGGATTGAACCTATTACCTCACCATCCACCCATTACTTAGAAGGGAAGGATATGTCATTCGATCCAAGGACAATTGATCTTGGTTTTAAAACTTGGACTAGATAGTTGGTCCAACTAGGAACTGTCCCTTAGGCTTGTTCTTTTTGCTTTTTGAGAGAGTTTCAACTTATAGCGCCCGCTCCTGATAATAGCTCTTTATTATCAGACCAAGACACCAATCAGTTTTTGGTGTAGGCGGAGATTGAACCCTAGATCTCTTATACAATCATCAAAGATTTTACCAGTTGAGCTAACTGGAACCCACCCTAGGCTTGTTCTTGTTACCTAAAAAACTGGCCTTAGAGAAAATGTTTGAAACTTGTGCGAACCACGGTTGTAAATGCCAAATTATTTAAGTCGTGCTATGTAATAAAATAGAATAACATTATATCAATGTCATTATATACTATATTTATATTAAAATAGAATTACATCAAACAATCAAAGAAAGAAAAGGATAATAGCTTTAAAATAGAACCAAATTAGATCAATTTAAAGTATAGTTCAACACAAAAATTCATTAACTTAAAATAGAGATATATCATACATATAAGATTGAATTAAAAATCCACCAAAAAGAGAACACACACACACACACACATATATATATATTTATTGAAAAAAAAAAAACACACACACACACACACACATATTATATATACAGAGAGAGAGAGTAATCATATTATATATACAGAAGATACTAAATTTGAAACTAATAAGAAAAGAACATTTGAAATAAAAATGCAAGGACACAAGGCATAAACCATACTACTTGATAAGATTAAGTTGGAAATATGTTTTACTCAATTTATATAGTATATTTGAAACTTATAGAATTTAGTTGTATATTAGACAAATATAACACTTATAACAAAAATTAGGAAAAATATGAATCACCTCAAAAAAATATTAATCAATCACAAAAACTAAAAACAATAGAATGATATATTTGTAGAGATAGAAAGATAAAAAAAGCAATACATGCAATTGTTGCTTTTTATAAATTATTTTAATTATAAATTTGTATATATTCATACACATTGCGTGGGGTTGTGACTAGGGTTGCAACTAGTTAGAAGAAAACCCGAAAAACTGATGACACTAATGTATGGTTAGCCTAGCACCATTAGATTTATAATGAGTGTTACTTTCCAGAAGGGAATCTGCTTGAAACTCAAATTTCTGTCCTCTTTTTTTCTCGATTTGATGCATTGCATTTTCCTTTTCTTTGGTTAAGGCATCTATTGGATGAGTATGAATTAAGGGAGGTCAATTAAGAAGTACTCCATACTAGATTCCTTTCAAAACAAAGGTCACAGGTGGGCCTGCTTGGCCTTGGTATAGTCCTTGATGCGCTTGGTTTCATATTTGGTTAAGGTATCTAGGGGAATGAGCATAAAGTAAAATCAACCCTTTATCCTTGGTTGCTCCCTACAAGTAAAGTAACATGCCTTGAGTTGGAAGTTGGAACAGGCATAAGCGTAACAACAATAACAACTTTGGTATGAGTTCCCTTTTCCCTCTTGAAAATTTTATTTTGGTATGCTCCAATTCCAAAATAAGATACCTTCTTCAATCTTTTCTTAACAGCTCCTGAACATTTTCGTAGGTTGACGTGTAAATTTCTCATGATAAAATTGACTGAAGCCAAGATGCCTACATTGTCTGTGATTCTACAAGAGGCCATCACTCGCATCAAAATGGCAGCAGGAAAAGATGAAGAATTGATGACGACTGCAAATGACCTTGAGAAAACAATTAAGGAGTGGGATGATTTTGTACAAGATAGTGATAAAATCAATAATGCTTTGAAAGAACTCATTGATGATAAAGGCAAAATAGTCAATGACAGTAAGATACATTCCATTGTTAGCAATATCAAAGGATTAAGAAGGTGGGTTATTCTACAAGAGGCCAAGACTCACATCAGTAAGGCAGTAGAAAAAGATGAAGAATTGAAGATGGCAGACGAGCTTGATAAAATCAATACACTATCCAGTCGTGTCTCAAAGTGGGAGAGCGATTTCAATGGTGAAATTGATAAAATCAATACTGCTTTAAAAGAACTAGCTATTCACAATCAAGGCGACATCAATGAAAGACAAAAAAAGATAAATTCTGTTCTTGGCGATATCAAACAATTAAGAAGGCGAGGTACTTCAGTGCAGTTCACTAAAGTGAAGAGCAGTTCATCATCTCGGCCACCACAGACACAAGATGTGGCTTTGTCAGAGTTCCAGAAAATGTCAGAAGCGTGGAAACAACTTGGTTTGGAAGAGAACATTTTTTCAAAGACGATAAACATGGGAAATCTTCAATCAAGTTACCACAATGTTGAGAACCACCAAATAAAGCTCTGCTTACTCTCTCTCTCTCTCTATATTCCCGGTGAATTCTTCTATAAAGAAGAGGCCTTTAATTTACTGGTGGATTGGTGAGGGCTTCATCAATGGAATCGGGGACAAGACAGCTGAGGAGGTTGGAGAAGAAGTGTTTGAGAAACTCATAAATCAAGGCCTAATTATACCAGTAGTAGACCGTCATGATTCATGGCCAATTGTGAATAAATGTAACCTGCACCCTTGGATTCACCGTATGTTGATATCGTTGGCCAAGGATGTTGAACTTTTTGAATTCATTAACAAGAGCCCCAATACCAAGGTGCCTAAACATCGGCGGTCGTGCTTAGTTTCCATGACTCAAAACTATTCTTCAGCTGATCAGTATCCCGCCATGCCTGAGAACTTGTGGACATTATTCAATTTAAGTGAGCAATATCTTCATTTCAAACCAGATTGGCTTACCAAGTTGAAGATGATTGAGGTTCTTCAGCTGGGGCGTTGGCAGGACAATGTTTTAAATCACATTGAAGCGATAAATGAAGAACTTCTGAAAGGTTTGGGGGCTCAGAAAAACTTGAAGTATCTTAGTCTCCGAGGGATTTCAAGAATAGCTGAACTTCCTCCTTCCATTGTAAACCTCACCAGCCTTGAAATTCTTGATCTTAAAGCATGTCACAATTTAGAGACATTGCCCAATGATTTTTCATTATTGAGGAAGCTGACGCATCTGGATGTATCCGAGTGTTACTTGCTAGAAAGAATGCCAAAGGGGCTTGATACCCTCAATTCTCTCCAAGTGTTGAAGGGATTTCTCGTAGGAGGTTCAAAAACCACTCCCTGCAGACTTGGTGATCTTGGCAAATTGCAGAGATTGAGAAGGTTGAGTATATATAGGAAATGAGGCTGAAATCCAAGGTGATAAGCGTGACAGCCTGGAGAAAGTTTCCTCTCTTCGCTGCCTAACAATAACATGGGCATTACATTCTTCAGAATCAAGTGATAAAGTTATCGATATGCAATCCTTCTCATTTCCACCAAGTTTACAGAAACTAGATCTCAGAGGCTTTCCTCGAGGGGCTCAACCAAAATGGTTAACACCAACTAAACTGAAAAGTTTAAAGAAGCTGTATATAAGGGGAGGGGGACTTATGAGTTTGATTTTGGGGAACAGGACAAGTGGACAGTTGAAATCTTGCGTCTCAGGTATCTGGAGAAGCTGGATATAGGCTTGACCAAGTTAAATCAAGATTTTCCTTATCTACGGTACCCCAAAAAAGAAGATGAAGTTAATCCAAAAATATCGAATAAGAGAGGTTCAGAAATGATTGAGATTAAAACACTCAATAGAAGTCGATCAAGTTCAAACTACTGATCATGTTCAGGATTGCTAACTAAGGTAGAGGTAGAGGAGGATGATGGAATTAGTGTGGGAGGAGGAGATGTACTGCCATCAATATGATGCAGAATTTTGTTGCCTTTGATGTAAGGTAAAATGGTGGTTTTCCAAGAGAGAGTTATCTTTAGTGAGTGTAATTTGAAGGTGATTTGATGGAGTAAGACTTGGGAAGGGTCAAGAGGTAAAAGATTCAACAATGGAAGAGGAAGAAGAAGAGTTTGTCATGGTTGGATGTGAGTCTATTTTCTCTTATATCATATAGAAACTAATCAAAAGAGATTTCTGTTTGTAATATATTATGTATCCTCATATCTGTGAATGTGAAAACGTGTGTCAATTTGATGATTTCTTTTATCTAAATCTATGACATTAGATTAGGTAAAAAATGTATAATTGAATGAACTTTTAGGTTATTTATTTATTTTATTTCATTAGAAAGATGAAAGTAATATACAATGGGTGAGACCTCTGATTGCATGAGTGGTGCTTACGAGAAAGTAAAATCAATTTGAGGCCCAATTTGTCCAAAATGTACCAAAGGGGATAGAAAATGACTGAGTGGACCAAATTAGACCGAATGGGACCAAAGTGGACTGAGTAGACCTCATTGGACCAAATGGGACCAAAGTTAACCTAATTGGACCGAATAGCAATTGTTTAATTTTTAGGGAGAACAAATTATTTTCAACAAATTTTAGAGAAAAAATTATACATACAATTACAAAATAATTATTTATTCCCACACATCATGTGAGTCTGCCACTAGTTCACCATAAAATTGGAAACAATGAAACCCATTCTCAACTCCAATCATATATATCATATCATCTATATATATATATAAAACCGAAATCTCTGCTGGCACCACAATTTTTCACGTCACCTTTTGAAAGTTCAATATGTGTATAAAAACACCCTTGAACGTTTAGACCCCAAATTATAAAATATCAATTCAAGCTTATAATCAAACAATTAATGTGCGGAACATGAACATAAGCAAATCACAGAATTGATAACTAATCTAAGCCAAATATAAACACATCCACATCAGTAAATATAAGGCAAAGATAAAGGAAGGAAGATGCAAACACACGGACAATACGCAATGTGTTATCGAAGAGGAAACCAAAACTCTCGGTGTAAAACCTCTCCGCCGCCCTCCAAGCGGTAAATAATCCACTAAAGAATATAGTTGGGATACATGAATAGCAGAAAAAAGCCAAATTTACCCAAGTACCGAAGCCCTCCAAGCTTCTTGCTCCAACGAGGTTACGCCGAACCTATTTCTTCTTTATCTTCCCAGATTCCGCTACTATACCGTAGCATCAACCAATGTATATTGATTCCTTCCAAACTGCTTCCCTTAGCACCAAATGAACCTTCTCACAGACGTGGGTGTGGTGATATAAGGATTTGGTCAATGGCCTCTCAAGGATGTGACAATGGAGAAGAAGAGAGTAGAGGAATTTGTAGAGTCTCTAAGGTAAAGATTGGGGATAAGGCAATCTTGTTTTTCTCTATGGTTTCTCTCACAAAATTCTCGCTGGAAGCTCTCTCAATTTTGTGGGTATAAGGGTCTATATATAGTGGGGTGAGAAAGGAATACGAAGAGACAGTTTTTGCCAAACAGGGCTGATTCGCGGCATGACCTCGCGGCTTGTCCAAGTCGCGAATTCAAGTCGCGACGTAACGGCCTGGCCAGCCTGGACCTTTTGTCCTGTAGTGCAACAACTGGCACAACCCTTCAGCTTCCCTGTGTGCATCTCACGTGCTAGCATTTGGCGGCTTGTAGCCGCGAGCCACCAGCGAGTCCTAGCCGCGAAACTCTACTTCTTTGCACATACTTGAGCTTTTCTTCACATCTTCTCACACACTACCCTTACAATAATCCCACCTAAATACAGGGTTACTAAGTGCTTAAATTACAAGCAAATTGGCACGGAATAAAGCCAACAAGATGGTTGATAAAATTCAACTTTACAATCTCCCCATTTGGCTATTCCGTGACAAAACCCTAAAACAAAGCATAAGTTGAGAACAGCTGGAAAACTCACTCACACCTAACTCTAGAATCTGTGAAGCTTTAGAACCATAAGAACAAGAACTCCTGAAACATAACAACACAATAAGTTCATTGTATGCAAAAAAACTTGTAATGCAAATGGAACAAGCATAATGTGATCATGCACAACGGAGTAAAGCAATAAACCATGGCAAGACCAAAACATGTAATCATTATAACCAAGTGATCACAATGCTCATTCACACTTGGAATGAACATCCGGACATTCAATTTGACAAACACAAGGTAAATCACTTGAATGACCAACACTCAACCAATGCACAATACATGAAGTATGTGCATCTAGGAAAAATCCTACACGGGCACAAGAGTGACAGTACTTCACAAAGAATGCATAGCATTAGGTTAGAAGTACTGATTTAACAAAGCACAAAGGCTGCATAAAGCATGGCACAAACCACAAAGGCCTACAAGAGTGCATGAAACCAAACCCTTAAAGCTTACATAAGCAACATGGGTACAAATCACATAAACAAAAAAATATGCTGAATAAACTGAATAAACATCATCAATATATAAACCAATACCAAAGAACCACAATCATCCAAGAGTTATGAGTTAAAACCACACTTAAACCATAGTGTATCAAACCTATAGCAATAGAGGATATCCAAGCATAGTAACAAAACTATAAACAAAACAATGTATAGTAATGAAACTCCCCCTCAAAACAAGCACTCCCCCTCAAGAGCTGCCCCAAAAATTCTCCCACTTTTTGACCGAAATGGCCAAAGTGTCACTGCTCCTTGTTGGTGTAGATGTCATCAAACTTTGCTGAAAGAACATCAAGCTGATCTTGCATTGCCGTCATCCTTTCAGTATGCTGATCTTGAACCTCTCTGAGTCCATCAAGTCTTTCCAGGATGATCTGAAATGCATCAGGAGGTGTAGCTGATGAAGTGGAAGTCCTGCTTCTCTTGGTTCTGCTTCTTGGTGTAGAAGTCTCTCCTGCAGTCTCAGCTTCAGTTTCCATATGAACACCTTCTCCATGGACACCCTCCTCTCCATCACCTAGAAGACGACTTTGTATCCTTATGATGGTGAATTTGTTTATTGCTGACAATGGAGTCATGCGGCTGATATCTTGAGGAATTCTAACACCCTTTGCTGTGAAGATCCTCATGAGGAGGCTAGGAAAGACCAACTTGGGCCTAGCAGTGGTTCTAGTCTCTTCCACAATAGTGTCAAATATGTGAGAGCTAATGTCAATGATTACTTTCTCCTTGAGCTCCATGAGGAATATAGCTTTGGAATTAGTAAGAGTGGTCATCTTTCTGATAGGATACAGATTGTACATCATAATGGTGGTCAAACACCTCATGTCAACAAGGAAGGCATTAGTGTTGAGACATCTCCCTTCTTTAACACCACCAATCCGAGCCTGGACAATATCTAGGGACATCATCCTGTCTTTGTAATTGATGAACTCATACTCCTCTAAACCTTCAAGAACAAGTGCCACATCAATGTCATGTGCGTCTAAGGTAAACTCATGTCCTCTAACCCAGCAGTTCATCTCTTCATCCCTTATGTTCACATTTGCATAGAATTCCCTTATTAGGGGCTCACTCACTGAAGGTAGGTCACCCAGCAGTTTATCCCAACCTCTTCCCTCAAAGCACCTGGAATAAAAGTATCCTTCAGGTCATGTAAATCCACAAATCTCTCCTGGATAATGGTTCCTTTCATGAAGGAATCTCTGTATCTTTCAAAATGCTTGACAGACCTAAACAAGTTGTTGTCCATTTTAATCCTTTTATTAGCCTTCTTAGCAGGAGTCTTCTTCTTTGAAGATGTGGAAGCCATCTGTACACACTCAGAAGAGGCCACAGTAGAAGCACAACACAATATGTGGAAATATGCACAAATTAGTAACAAGTGTTTAACAGATAGAGAAACAGAGTGTCAAAATAACCCAAAGCAAAAAAAATTCTACCTTCCCAAGCAAGATTAGTCTGTAGAGAAGCATATTTAAAACAAGCCACAAACAACTAAACATGTGTAGTGTAAACCACATTCTGACACCAAGGGTATATGTCAATGAGACATAACTTAATGGATATGAAATGTGCAAGCAAAAACCAAAGCAAAGCCATACACATGATAATGTAACACACAATCACATCAATGTATACCTCATAGACAAAAATTTGCAAACCCAAATTCCTCATACAGAGAAACTCACAGAAAAACCCAAATATCCTATACCCAAAAGGTATAGACAGCCAAATATCAGAGCATAGAGCAAAAACTATCTCAATGGAGCAAACTCATGAAACTAAAAACTATTCAGCAACAAGAGTACCTAAGCCAAACAATCAAACCCAGCATTTTTAAACAAAAACATGTTCGAACCCCCAAATCTCAAACCAGCAGAATAACTTACAGATTTAAAGAAATTAATACTAAAAACATGAAATCTGAAGTGAGAGACAGAAGACCCATACCTTTTTCTTGAAGATTTGAGAAGAAAAAGTGAAGAAATGAAGGATCTTCAAAAAATGGCACGGTGAGTTTCAGAGAGAGAGATGGAGAAGACACTGAACAGTCACAAAGTACGAGGGAAAAACTGAAAAGTTTTTGAAAACTGACTTTAAAACGCAAAACACGCGTTTTTTGCGACTGGATTAAGTCGCCAGTAAGTCCCCAAGGTAAGCCGCGAAACACTATGAAACAGGATTTTTGAAAAATCTTCTAAGTTTTTTTCGCGACAAGAAGGTCTACCTGCGAGGGAGTCGCGATCTGAGTCGCGAAAATATCTGAGTAACCTCGCGATTGGACCCTCCACCCGCGAACAAGTCGCCAAACAAAGCCGCGAAAATTACAAAAACCCAAATTTTGAAAATTTTTCTAAGTATTTTTCACGCCTAGGTCATTAACTTGCCAGTAAGCCGCGAAAAATCTCTGAGTGGGCTAGCGACAGGGGCTTACGACTTGGCTAACCCGCGACTTAGTCGCCAAAACAGGGCAATACTGTTTTTGAAGTTTTTGACATTTTTGTAAAAACACAAACACTTTCGAAAAACAAACTAAAAACACTCAAAAATCTTTTTGTGTTTGATCAACAAAGATTGAGTATGTGAAAACACATTTAATCAAGTACAATCACACAAATGAAAATGGCATTCATTGAACATAGACTTGTGTGTTGTGTGTGGGTATCAAAAATGGGATAGTCCTTAGTCTAATGTGAAGCTTCAATGATCAATTCAATCAAGGCATACACAACTAGCACTAGATAATGTGACCTATCACATTTATAGAAACATGCATATATGACCTCCCACAGGCACTTTAATAACAATTCTTTAAAGCTTTTCATTTGGCTTCATATTCACATGACATTTGCATTTTTGAGCAAAGAAAATCTCATTTTGAGATAGATGCCTGAAATTTTTGATATTTCAATTTATGAGATAGCCTTTGGCTTTTTGGGCATCAAACATTTTATTTTGGTCGCTTTCCCCTTTTTCCTAGTCGAATACTAGTATGTGCGACGGGCTTTCGCAGCTCTATATCTCTTTTCATTTGGAGATTTACATTTAGAGAGCTCTTTTTAAGCAAAACAAATAAAAAGTGGGAAGATATATAGGCATGAGTCTAAGCTTTTGTAATCTTCCTCAGCTCTCTTCATTTTCTTCATAGCTGCTTTCGCCACCTTGGTGTACTCACCTAATTTTTCAAGAAGTAAGGAGTAATTCTTTTGAAGACTAGGTGTATCTTCTTCTTCTTCAGCCTTTGATTCTTCAACAATCCCAATAGACTCCGAATCAGAATATTCGCCAAGTTCCTTCACAAGTGAACCCAAATCATCCGAGGATTCTATATGTGCAATGGTCATGAATGCGAAGTAGTTTCCTTCTCCGTCACAACTATCTTCAGAGTCACAATTTGATGAATTAGTATCACTTAAGGTAGTGGCATAAACCTTTCCTTTTGACTTCAAATAATTGGGACATTCCTTTTTGAAGTGTCCATGTCCATTACACTCGAAACAAGTAATTCCTTGAGAGGATTGGAAATCTCTATCATCTTTCCTTCGGAATTCTTTCTTCTCCCTCCTGGAATTCTGAAATTTTCCTTTGTCACCAAATTTCCCACCATTCTTGAATTTCAAGAATTTCTAGAAGTTCTTTACAAGATACGCCACATCTTTATCTACTACATCCTTTTCCGAAGGATCATGAAATGTCACTCTCTTATCAATTGTTTTAAGAGCAAGGGATTTGCTCTTCTTCTGTGAGGGCAGGGACAACTCATATGTCTGCAGAGATCCAACCAGCTCTTGAACCTTAATGTCGTCAAGATCTTTACTCTCTTTAATGGCTGTAACTTTGGCTCGGAAACTTTCTTGTAGCGACCAAAGGATTTTCCTTACAACTTTAGAATCCTCCGTCTTTTCCCCCAAATTAAATTTTCCGACGACCACTTCGTTCAGCTTACTGTAAAATGAATCAAAAGACTCATCCTCACTCATCTTTAGCTCCTCAAAGCGAGTGGTCAATATCTGTAGTTTGGTGTCTTTCACCTTCTTAGTCCCTTCATAGGTTGTCTCCAGAATTTCCCATGCTTCCTTAGCAATGGTAATGTGTGAAATCCGATGAAATTCTTCCGGAGAGACATCGCAGAAAATAGCATTCAATGCCTTGCTATTTGCATTGGCTGCTGCAAGAGTAGCCTTATCCCAATTAGCCTTGGCAGCCTCTGGCCTTGTCCATCCAACCTCAACAGCATCCCACATAGCATCATCAATAGAACACAAAAAGGCCCTCATGCGGACTTTCCAAAATGCATAATTATTTCCATCAAAAAATGGTGGAACATTGAGAAATTGAGACCTATCCATCTCAACAAGGGATCAAGGATCACACTCAGGTATTTAAACCACAACAAGTGTACCCACTCTGATACCAATTGAAAGTTCAATATATGTATAAAACACCCTTGAACGTTTAGACCCCAAATTATAAAAAATCAATTCAAACTTATAATCAAACAATTAATGTGTGGAACATGAACATAAGCCAATCACAGAATTGATAACTAATCTAAGCCAAATATAAACACTTCCACAGCAGTAAATATAAGGCAAAGATAAAGGAAGGAAGATGCAAACACACGGACAATACGCAATGTGTTATCAAAGAGGAAACCGAAGCCCTCGGCGTAAAACCTCTCTGCCGCCCTCCAAGCGGTAAATAATCCACTAAAGAATGTAGTTGGGATACATGAACAGCAGAAGACCCTCCAAGCCTAATCTACCTAAGTACCTAAGCCCTCCAAGCTTCTTGCTCCAACGAGGTTACGCCGAACCTATTTCTTCTTTAACTTCCTGGATTCCGCTACTATACCATAGCATCAACCAATATATATTGGTTCCTTCCAAATTGCTTCCCTTAACACCAAATGAACCTTCTCACAGACGTGGGTGTGGTGAGATAAGGATTTGGTCAATGGCCTCTCAAGGATGTAACAATTGAGAGGAAGAGAGTAGATAAATTTGTAGAGTCTCTAAGGTAAAGATTGGGGATGAGGCAATCTTGTTTTTCTCTAGGGTTTCTCTCACAAAAATTCTCTCTGGAAGCTCTCTCAATTTAGTGGGTATAAGGGTCTATATATAGTGGGGTGAGAAAGGAATACAAAGAGACATTTTTTGCCAAACAGGGCTGATTCGCGGCTTGACTTCGCAGCTTGTCCAAGTCGCAAATTCAAGTCGCGACATAACGACCTGGCCAGCTTGGACCTTTTGTCCTGTAGTGCGACAGCTGGCGCGACCCTTCAGCTCCCCTGTGTGCATCTCACGTGCCAGCATTTGGCGGCTTGCAGCCGCGAGCCACCCGCGAGTCCTAACCGCGAAACTCTGCTTCTTTGCACATACTTGAGTTTTTCTTCACATCTTCTCACACACTACCCTTACAATAATTCCACCTAAATACAGGGTTACTAAGTGCTTAAATTACAAGCAAATTGGCACGGAATAAAGCCAACAAGATGGTTGACTAAATTCAACCTTACAATCTCCCCCTTTGGCTATTCCGTGACAAAACCCTAAAAAAAACTCTAGACTTAATGCGTGAGTTGGGAACAGTTGGAAAACTCACTCACACCTAACTCTAGAATCTGTGAAGCTTTAGAACCATACGAACAAGAACTCCTGAAACATAACAACACAATAAGTTCATTGTATGCAGAAAAACTTGTAATGCAAATGGAACAAGCATAATGCGATCATGCACAATGGAGTAAAGCAATAAACCATGGCAAGACCAAAACATGCAATCACTATAACCAAGTGATCACAATGCTCATTCACACTTGGAATGAACATCCGGACATTCAATTTGACAAACACAAGGTAAATCACTTGAATGACCAACACTCAACCAATGCACAATGCATGAAGTATGTGCATCTAGGAAAAATCCTACACGGGCACAAGAGTGACAGTACTTCACAAAGAATGCATAGCATTAGGTTAGAAGTATTGATTTAACAAAGCACAAAGGCTGCATAAAGCATGGCACAAACCACAAAGGCCTACAAGAGTGCATGAAACCAAACCCTTAAAGCTTACATAAGCAACATGGGTACAAACCACAAAAACCAGAAAATATGCTGAATAAAGTGAATAAACATCATCAATATATAAACCAATACCAAAGAACCACAATCATCCAAGAGTTATGAGTTAAAACCACACTTAAACCATAGTGTATCAAACCTATAGCAATAGAGGATAGCCAAGCATAATAACAGAACTATAAACAAAACAATGTATAGTAATGAAACTCCCCCTCAAAACAAGCACTCCCCCTCAAGAGCAGCCCCAAAAATTCTCCCCCTTTTTGACCGGAATGGCCAAAGGGTCACTGCTCCTTGTCGGTGTAGATGCTGTCAAACTTTGCTGAAAGAACATCAAGCTGATCTTGCATTGCCGTCATCCTTTCAGTATGCTAATCTTGAACCTCTCTGAGTCCATCAAGTCTTTCCAGGATGATCTGAAATGCATCAGGAGGTGCAGCTGATGAAGTGGAAGTCCTGCTTCTCTTGGTTCTGCTTCTTGGTGTGGAAGTCTGTCCTGCAGTCTCAGCTTCAGTTTCCATATGAACACCTTCTCCATGGACACCCTCCTCTCCATCACTTGGAAGACGACTTTGTATCCTTGTGATGATGAATTTGTTTATTGCTGACAATGGAGTCATGTGACTGATATCTTGAGGAATTCTAACACCCTTTGCTCTGAAGATCCTCATGAGGAGGCTAGGAAAGACCAACTTGGGCCTAGCAGTGGTTCTAGTCTCGTCCATAATAGTGTCAAATATGTGCGAGCTGATGTCAATGATGACTTTCTCCTTGAGCTCCATGAGGAATATAGCTCTGGAATTAGTAAGAGTGGTCATCTTTTTGATAGGATACAGATTGTACATCATAATGGTGGTCAAACACCTCATGTCAGCAGGGAAGACATTAGTGTTGAGACATCTCCCTTCTTTAACACCACCAATCCGAGCCTGGACATTATCTAGGGACATCATCCTGTCTTTGTAATTGATGAACTCATACTCCTCTAAACCTTCAAGACCAAGTACGCCATCAATGTCATGTGTGTCTAAGGTAAACTCATGTCCTCTAACCCAGCAGTTCATCTCTTCATCCCTTATGTTGACATTTGCATAGAATTCCCTTATTAAGGGCTCACACACTGAAGGTAGGTCACCCAGCAGTTTATCCCAACCTCTTCCCTCAAAGCACTCTGGAATAAAAGTATCCTTCAGGTCATGTAAATCCACAAATCTCTCTTGGATAATGGTTCCCTTCATGAAGGAATCTCTGTATCTCTCAAAATGCTTAACATACCTAACCAAGTTGTTGTCCATTTTCATCCTTTTATCAGCCTTCTTAGCAGGAGTCTTCTTATTTGAAGATGTGGAAGCCATCTGTACACATTCAGAAGAGGCCACAACAGAAGCACAACACAATATGTGGAAATATGCACAAATTAGTAACAAGTGTCTAACAGATAGAGAAACAGAGTGTCAAAATAACCCAAAGCAAAAAACATTCTACCTTCCCAAGCAAGATTAGTCTGTAGAGAAGCATATTTAAAACAATCCACAAACAACTAAACATGTGTAGTGTAAACCACATTCTGACACCAAGGGTATATGTCAATGAGACGTAACTTAATGGATATGAAATGTGCAAGCAAAAACCAAAGCAAAGTCGTACACATGATAATGTAACACACAATCACATCAATGTATACCTCATAGACAAAAATTTGCAAACCCAAATTCCTCATACAGAGAAACTCACAGGAAAACCCAAATATCCTATACCCAAAAGGTATAGACAGCCAAATATCAGAGCATAGAGCAAAAACTATCTCAATGGAGCAAACTCATGAAACTAAAAACTATTCAGCAACAAGAGTACCCAAGCCAAACAATCAAACCCAGCATTTTTAAACAAAAACATGTTCGAACCCCCAAATCTCAAACCAGCAGAATAACTTACAGATTTTAAGAAATTAATACTAAAAACATGAAATCTGAAGTAAGAGACTGAAGACCCATACCTTTTTCTTGAAGATTTGAGAAGAAAAAGTGAAGAAATGAAGGATCTTAAAAAAATGGCACGGCGAGTTTCAGAGAGAGAGATGGAGAAGACACTGAACAGTCACAAAGTACGAGGGAAAAACTGAAAAGTTTTTGAAAACTGACTTTAAAACGCAAAACACGCGTTTTTTGTGACTGGGTCAAGTCGCTAGTAAGTCGCTAAGGTAAGCCGCGAAACACTATGAAATAGGATTCTTGAAAAATCTTCTAAGTGTTTTTCGCTACTGGAAGTTCTACCCGCGAGGGAGTCGCGATCTGAGTCGCGAAAATATCTGAGTAACCTCGCGATTGGACCCTCCACCCGCGAACAAGTCGCCAAACAAAGCCGCGAAAATTACAAAAACCCAAATTTTGAAAATTTTTCTAAGTATTTTTCACGCCTAGGTCATTAACTTGCCAGTAAGCCGCGAAAAATCTCTGAGTAGGCTAGCGACAGGGGCTTGCGACTTGGCTAACCCGCGACTTAGTCGCCAAAACAGGGCAATACTGTTTTTGAAGTTTTTGACATTTTTGTAAAAACACAAACACTTTCCAAAAACAAACTAAAAACACTCAAAAATCTTTTTGTGTTTGATCAACAAAGATTGAGTATGTGAAAACACATTTAATCGAGTACAATCACACAAATGAAAATGGCATTCATTGAACATAGACTTGTGTGTTGTGTGTGGGTATCAAAAATGGGATAGTCCTTAGTCTAATGTGAAGCTTCAATGATCAATTCAATCAAGGCATACACAACTAGCACTAGATAATATGACCTATCACATTTATAGAAACATGCATATATGACCTCCCACAAGCACTTTAATAACAATTCTTTAAAGCTTTTCATTTGGCTTCATATTCACATGACGTTTGCATTTTTGAGCAAAGAAAATCTCATTTTGAGATAGATGCCTGAAATTTTTGATATTTCAATTTATGAGATAGCCTTTGGCTTTTTAGGCATCAAACATTTTATTTTGGTCGCTTTCCCTTTTTCCTAGTCGAATACTAGTATGTGCGACAGACTTTTGCAGCTCTATATCTCTTTTCATTTGGAGATTTACATTTAGAGAGCTCTTTTTAAGCAAAACAAATAAAAAGTGGGAAGATATATAGGCATGAGTCTATGCATGTCTCAAGATCAACAAAACCATTCACTAATCATTCACGACAAGGTTGAAGATCTATTTACAACAGTCACATAGATTTCAAAATTTCTTCCACAATGATATAAGTGCAAAAGAAACAAGCTACACTCGTTAAATGCACAAAGCCATAAGTACAAAGGTACAAGGCAAAACATGCTTTGAGACAAAACTCAACAAAGCCGATCAAACTTTTTGGATTTTCTACTTTTTATGTGTGTTTTGGATTTTTGACATAAAAGCATTAAAAGATTGATCAAAATAGAACAAGAATGTAAAAACATTTGACCCAAAGACAAACACACACACATAATAACAACCTAAATACTAGCAAGAAGCACACAACCAAGCATATTTACAAACATGAGAAGTATTGATGCATGGACATGTTGTAATGCTTATGCATGAGTACCCTTTGTCACCCACACGTCACGTGCGTTTGGGGTGATATCCTCAACGGATTGGGTACGAGAATTAGGACTGTCAAACCTTCGTGTGAAGCTTTCCAGGCAGTTGGTGAAGGCACCGATCATCTTCATCACGTCCATCATTCCTGGATCATGGTTCTGACTTCTTGGTTGCCCACCACCCCAAGAGCTCGTATCATTTCTTCTTCCTCATGACCAAGGTGCGCTTGCATTGTTGTCTAATCTCAGCTTTTGACAATTTGGTCTGGTATGTCCTTGCAGTTCGCAATAATAACAAACATAATCCGTTCTAGGACCCTGTTGTGATCTTGGAACTGATCTCCCTCTAGCTCCATATATAGATTCTGATTGATTACGGGACTTATTTAGCACCCGTTGATCAGCCACATTCTTCTTCCTTTCAATCTTAACTTTCTCAGGAATAGGCTTATCCACAGTCGTCTCTTTGGCCCTTACAAACTTCACTTCTTTGGTGACATTTGCTGATGAGCTACTCCCTCCAGTATATCCTAATCCGGATTTCTCTAAGGCATGTTTTTGAGATGAAATAACATCATCTAACTTTCTTGAGGAGACCCTATCTATCTTGGCATGAGCTTGCACTACCTCTTACTCAAGAAATCTCACATTTGTGTAAGCTTCTGATAGCTCACCATTAAGGGCTTCAATCTCGCACTTTGCCGCCTTGTATCTGACCAGCAAGCTTTTGTAATCTTCCTCAGCTCTCTTCATTTTCTTCACAGCTGCCTTTGCCACCTTGGTGTACTCACCTAATTTTTCAAGAAGTAAGGAGTAATTCTTTTGAAGACTGGGTGTATCTTCTTCTTCTTCAGCCTCTGATTGTTCAACAATCCCAATAGACTCCGAATCAGAATATTCGCCAAGTTCCTTCACAAGTGAACCCAAATCATCTGAGGATTCCACATGTGCAATGGTCATGAATGCGGAGTAGTTTCCCTCTCCGTCACAACTATCTTCAGAGTCAGAATTTGATGAATCAGTATCACTTAAGGTAGTGGCATAAACCTTTCCTTTTGACTTCAAATAATTGGGACATTCCTTTTTGAAGTGTCCATGTCCATTACACTCGAAACAAGTAATTCCTTGAGAGGATTGAAAATCTCTATCATCTTTCCTTCGGAATTCTTTCTTTTCCCTCCCGGAATTTTGAAATTTTCCTTTGTCACCAAACTTCCCACCATTCTTGAATTTCAAGAATTTCCGGAAGTTCTTTACAAGATACGCCACATCTTTGTCTACTTCATCCTCTTCCGAAGGATCATGAAATACCACTTTCTCATCAATTGTTTTAAGAGCAAGGGATTTACTCTTCTTCTGTGAAGGCAAGGACAACTCATATGTCTGCAGAGATCCAACCAGCTCTTGAACCTTAATGTCGTTAAGATCTTTGCTCTCTTCAATGGCTGTAACTTTGGCTCGGAAACTTTCTAGTAGCGACCGAAGGATTTTCCTTACAACCTTAGAATCCTCCGTATTTTCCCCCAAATTAAATTTGCCGACGGCCACTTCGTTCAGCTTACTGTAAAATGAATCAAAAGACTCATCCTCACTCATCTTTAGCTCCTCAAAGCGAGTGGTCAACATCTGTAGTTTGGTGTCTTTCACCTTCTTAGTCCCTTCATAGGTTGTCTCCAGAATTTCCCATGCTTCCTTGGCAATGGTAATGTGTGAAATCCGGTGAAATTCTTCTGGAGAGACACCGTAGAAAATAGCATTCAATGCCTTGCTATTTGCATTGGCTGCTGCAAGAGCAGCCTTATCCCAATTAGCCTTGGCAGCCTCTGGCCTTGTCCATCCAACCTCAACAGCATCCCACACAGCATCATCAATAGAACACAAAAAGGCCCTCATGCGGACTTTCCAAAATGCATAATTATTTCCATCAAAAAATGGTGGAACATTGAGGGATTGAGACCTATCCATCTCAACACGGGGTCAAGGATCACACTCAGGTATTTAAACCACAACAAGTGTACCCGCTCTGATACCAATTGAAAGTTCAAAATGTGTATAAAACACCCTTGAACGTTTTGACCCCAAATTATCAAATATCAATTCAAGCTTATAATCAAACAATTAACGTGCGGAACATGAACATAAACCAATCACAGAATTGATAACAAATCTAAGCCAAATATAAACACATCCACAGCAGTAAATATAAGGCAAAGATAAAGGAAGGAAGATGCAAACACACGGACAACACACGATGTGTTATCGAAGAGGAAACCGAAGTCCTCGGTGTAAAACCTCTCCGCCGCCCTCCAAGCGGTAAATAATCCACTAAAGAATGTAGTTGGGATACATGAACAGCAGAAGACCCTCCAAACCTAATCTACCCAAGTACCTAAGCCCTCCAACCTTCTTGCTCCAACGAGGTTACGCCGAACCTATTTCTTCTTTAGCTTCCCGGATTCCGCTACTATACCATAGCATCAACCAATGTATATTGGTTCCTTCCAAACTGCTTCCCTTAGCACCAAATGAACCTTTTTCATAGACGTGGGTGTGGTGAGATAAGGATTTGGTCAATGGCCTCTCAAGAATGTGACAATGGAGAGGAAGAGAGTAGAGGAATTTGTAGAGTCTCTAAGAGGAATTTGTAGAGTCTCTAAGGTAAAGATTGGGGATGAGGCAATCTTGTTTTTCTCTAGGGTTTCTCTCACAAAATTCTCTCTGGAAGCTCTCCCAATTTAGTGGGTATAAGGGTCTATATATAGTGGGGTGAGAAAGGAATAAGAAGAGACAGTTTTTGCCAAATAGGGCTGATTCGCGACTTGACCTCGCGGCTTGTCCAAGTTGCGAATTCAAGTCGCGACGTAACGGCCTGGCCAGCCTGGACCATTTGTCCGGTAGTGCGACAGCTGGCGCGACCCTTCAGCTCCCTTGTGTGCATCTCACGTGCCAACATTTGGCGGCTTGCAGCCGCGAGTCCTAGCCACAAAACTCTGCTTCTTTGCACATACTTGAGTTTTTCTTCACATCTTCTCACACACTACCCTTACAATAATCCCACCTAAATACAGGGTTATTACGTGCTTAAATTACAAGCAAATTGGCACGGAATAAAGCCAATAAGATGGTTGATAAAATTCAACCTTACACATTTTTTAAAAAAAAATTCTTTTTAACGTTTTATTATTATATTAAAATTTAGGCGTAAAACCCATTTTCATCCATACATTTTCATGCGATTCCCACTTTAGTCCCTAACTTTTTTTTTCACCGCTTTTAGTCCCTATCCTAGAAAACGCGTCTCGTTTTTGTCCCTGCTGTTACATCAGAGACAGAAATTGCACAGGTGGCAAACGGAAGCTGACGTGGCCATTAAAATAATAATAAAAAATGTTATTTGGCATAAAAAAAAAGCCACGTCAGCATCTAAATTAAAAAAAAAAAATTAATTTATTAATTTTAACTAAATAAAAAAAAATTAAAAACAGAATTAAAAACCAAAAATCACATGAATTGAGATCTAAGTATGTCTTGAACAAGAACAACAAGAACACAAACCCAAATCTAAGAACACAAAATTAAACTATACACCCACATCAAATTAAACATGAACAAGAAATTAAACACGAAAACAAAATTTAAAACCTAGAAAATTAAAACCTTAGAGCCGAAACCCATAATTAGAAATCATGCCAAGAACACAAACCCAACAAATTTGAACAAGAACACATTAAAACCCAGCAAATTTAAACAAGAACACATTATATATTTGAACAAGAACATGAACACAGTAAAATTGATAAATTAAACATGAACACATTATATATTTGAACCAGAACACAAACCCAAAAAATTTAAAACCCAAAAAATTAAATTCAAACCCAGTAAAATGAAATTTGAGCCTCCAAATCTCACATCCTAGCAAACCCAAGTGATGAAGTGTAAGTTCGTCAGTAGAGTTAGTCAGATGGAAGCAATCCTCAGTCCTCAAGAGTGGTCACCAGTGTGGTGCTTGCCACAATGCCTCCAATGCCAAAGTCAGTATAAGAAGCTCTCTTAAGAGTAAACAATGTAATTGAACAAAATAATAGAGATCTCTTAGTGTCTATGTGTGTATGTACCTTGTTCTTGGCAATGTGGGGGTTTTATATATGTTGTTACAGCTTCTAGCCGTTGGGGCAGTTATGGTGGTTTTAATGCCCTTCTGGGTAACGTTTTCTGCCTCATAATGTTGCTTTAATTTGCTCCCAACGGTCTATACAGTTGGCTTTGTAACTATCTAGGATGTTATTGGCGGCATTAAATGAAATGTTTACCCTCGTCAGTGAAGTGAGTACTCGTCCTCTCAAGGCGATCTCGTCTATCCTATTGATCTCGTCTATACTTGATTTCGTCAGTCCCATCAGCTGCCCCCGGATTCCGTGGTTGTCATGACATGTTATGTTGACTAGGGAAGGTGAACGGTTTTTGGACTACAAGCGGTTAGGTTTCCGTGCCGTATTAAATGCGTTGCGGCGGCGCCTTTTGGGTTGTGGCCTACATGGCACACTTTGACTGGTGGAGTTAATGCTCCATATGATAGGACTATTGGTTTTCCCACTGGTTTTTTAGTTTCCCAATTCTTGGTTTTAAACTTCTCCTCTTCTCACTTTTTTCTTCTCACTCTTTTCAAAATCCTTCAATCATTATTCTGACCATCTTCTCCGGTGGCCTCATTCTGCTATTTTTCTCCGACCCAGTGCACCGCGCGGTGGTGCTTCCCCTGTTTACTGCTTTTTAAAGGTACGCCCACTCTCTTTTTCCCTTCTATGCCCTTCCTTTCTTTTCTGTTACAACCTTGTCTCTGATTACTTTTCTCTCCTCTTTTCCTTCTTTTTCTTCGTTTTGTTCTTGCTTTCTTGGGGGTTTAGCTTATACTGTGTCTTCTTTTCGGTTTTCATGGTTCGTAGCTCTGAGGTTAGGACAGTTTGCCCATCAATTTCTTTCCTATTTGCTCGCTTAGGGGGGTCTTTAGGTGTCTTTCCCCATATTGAGAATTTTGTTTTCGAGGGCAATTGTTTGAGCGTAGCATTGGCTGATTTGTTGCCCTTGCTTCGTCAGTCACTAGATTGGTTTGCAAATGAGGTGAAAGAGCGAAGGAATATGTCCGAGGTTCGGTCGAGCGAGCTCGAGACTGGGTTGTCTTCTAGCGGCGGCCCAGCAGAGGGGGATACCGCCATCTCTACCCCTTTAGAGGTTAGGGCTTTCCATGCTCTAGGGGAGAAGTGTGGGCTGGATGCTGATACACTTAGGAGATTTAAGGATAGATTTCAATTCCCAAATCGAGTTAGGGTTCGTCTACCCAATGAGGAGGAACGGGCTTGCCACTTCTTCCCAGGCGAGGTGTGCTTTTACAAGTTTGCCTTCGTCTGCGGGCTGAGGTTTCCCGTTCATCCCTTTTTTATGGAGCTATTAGACCATTTTGGTATTGCTCCTGGGCAATTTATGCCTAATTCGTGGAGAATATTGGTTAGTTGTATGGGAATATGGCTAGCCGCCATGGACGGAGATATGCTTAGGGTTGACAAGCTCATTTATTTGTATTGCTTGAAAGCGTCAAAGGAGCACGGGTACTATGAACTGGTGCCTTAGGAGAGGAGGACTAGGATCGTCAAGAAGTTACCCTCGTCCTTCAGGTACTGGAAGTCTAGGTTTTTCTTTGTGTCTGGGGACGATTTTGAAACTCCCTAAGGTGAGGTTTGGGGTGATCTCCCAAGGTTGCATCGTCGGTGGGGAACCCCGACCTTAGGTGCGTCAATATTCCCTTTCATACATTAAGTTCCGTTGTGCTTGCCTTTATCGTTATTGATTCTCTTACTTCTTCTTCTATGCAGTTAAGAGACAGCCCATGCTGAAAACGATAGCTGCGAGGTCGGTGGAAGCATTCCAAACTACTGACAAATATAGCACCGTTTTGTTCAGCTGGTATTTCAAAGCATTTGAGCTCCTGAGAAGATACCTTATGAAGCATCCTACTGGAGTGGACATGGAGAAGCTGGACCTGGAGGAAGTAGATCAGGAGATGGCTGCTGATGAGGCCGCCCCTTCTTTTGCCATTGAGCCCGACGCTCATGAGGATGTTCCTGATGATGCTGCAACTGGTGATGATGATGCAGCAAATGCCTGAACTTGACACTTGCAAAAAAAAAATTTCTGCCCTTTTTTTTTTTTTTATATATATATTTATGCCCGTTGTTCTCTGGGTTGTTTTGTAAGTCTAATTTCAGAACAATTTTCTTTTGATGTAATTTGAGAACAATGTTTTTGGCCCAATGTTTTATGGGTCATTTGGATGTGAAAACAATGGCAGTTGCCCTTGGTTTTTGGGCTTTTAATTAAATTTGCTGCATACTTACTTGTATCTATGGTTGCGTCTTTGTTGATTCATTGTATGCTCGTGGAGTCCTTTATCCGTCCATCCCTTGTACTTAGTTTCTTTTTTATAACTCAAACCTTTGTACTTAGTTTCGTCCTGACTTGTTGTAGGGCCCTTGTTTTTTAAAGGGATCTTCTCGTCGTCAGTAACTTACCTCCGTCCATGTGGAATCTTGTTACTCAGCCATTTTTGCCTTATGTGACTTACTCTCCTTTTAGTAACCTTTTAACTGTCAGTAACTTACATCCGTCTAAGTGGAATCTTGTTACTTAGCCATTTTTGGCTTATTAATTTACACATATTATAATCGTCAGTAACTTACATCCGTCTGGGTGGAATCTCATTACTTAGCCATTTTTGGCTTCTTTTGAGGAATTTCTTCGTCAGTAACTTACATCTGTCTAGGCGGAATCTTGTTACTTAGCCATTTTTGGCTTCTTTTAGGGAATTTCTTCGTCAGTGACTTACATCTGTCTAGGCAGAATCTTGTTACTAAGCCATTTTTAGCTTCTTTTGGGGAATTTCTTTGTCAGTAACTTACATCCGTCTAGGTGGAATCTTGTTACTTAGCCATTTTTGGCTTTTGTGATTTTATTTTTGACCGGACCTGTTTGCACATAGATATTAGCTGAATAATTCATTTATTGACTTTTAATAACGAACACATTTATCTATTACATCTATCGATGGTATTTCTTCAAATGCTCAACATTCCATGGCCTTGGTAGCCTCTGCCCGTTTAGGGTCTCCAGGTGGTAGCTGCCTTGTCTGGAGTAATGAACGACTCGGTAGGGTCCTTCCTATGTGGGGTTGAGCTTTCCTTGTGCAAAGTCTTTGGTGGCTGTGGTGACCTTGCGCAGGACGAGGTCGCCTATGCTGAGTCGTCTGAGCTTTACCCTCTTGCTGTAATAGTTAGCCATTTTCTGCCAGTATTCCGTCATTCTACTGCAAGCTTTGTCTCTTACTTCGTCTAGGCAGTCCAGGTTTACTCGTAGAAGATCGTCATTGTTTTCTTCATTGAATACTTCTCGTTTGGTGCTGGTCATCCCTACTTCGACCGGGATCAGAGCTTCGGTACCGTAGGTAAGTCTGAAAGGGGTTTCTCCTATTAGGGTTCTCGCTGTGGTTTTGTAAGCCCATAAGACATTGGGCAATTCTTCTGGCCAGGCTCCTTTTGCATCGTCCAACTTCGTTTTGATGATCTTGAGCAGCGTTCGATTTGTCGCCTCCGTTTGTCCATTCGCCTGTGGATGCCCTGGGGATGAGAACTGGTTCTTGATGCTCAGTCCCGAGTAGAAGTCCCTAAAACTTTGGCTATCGAACTGTCGTCCATTGTCTGATATGATCGTCCGTGGGATCCCGAACCTGCAAATTATATTCTTCCACACGAAGCTCTGGATTTTTGCTTCGGTGATGGTTGCCAGTGCCTCTGCTTCAACCCATTTAGTAAAGTAATCAATAGCGACTAGCAAGAATTTTACCTGACCTTTGCCTTGAGGCAGTGGGCCTACAATGTCGATTCCCCATTGCGCAAACGGCCAAGGGGACGCAATGGTCGTCAGTTTCTTTGCTGGAAGTCGCTGAACACTCTCGAACCTTTGACACTTGTCACATTTCTTAACAAACTCTGTTGCGTCTACCTGCATCGTGGGCCAAAAATAGCTTGTTTGAATGATCTTGCTCACCAAGGACCTAGGACCAGCATGATTTCCACAAATCCCTTCATGGATTTCCCTTATGACATACTTTGCTTCTTCTTCGTCAACACACTTCAAGTAAGGCATGGAGAAGCCCCTCTTGTATAGGGTGTCATTCAGGATCGTAAATTTGGCCGCCTTCTTTCGGATCTTCCTGGCCTCGTTTACATTCTAAGGGAGGTGTCCGTCCTGAAGGAATGATACAATGGGCGTTATCCAGCTATTCGTGCTCTGGATCACGAAAGTCGAAATTTCTTCAATGCTTGGATTTTTTTGGATTTCCATCGTCAGATCCGCTTTTGCTCCTCCTTCTTCTGACGAGGCCATCTTTGAGACTTCGTCTACTACCATATTCTGGCTTCTGGGAATCTGGACGAGCTCAACTTCTTCGAACTCCTGAGTCAGATGTTTCGTCAACCTGAGGTATTTTTGCATTCTTTCTTCCTTGGCTTCATATTCTCCCTTGATTTGCCCGATTACTAGCTTTGAATCGTTTTGGATAAGCAGGTTCTTGGCACCAAACTCTTTTCCAAGTCTCAAACTAGTCAGAATTCCTTCGTACTCGGCCTCATTATTGGTGGCAGGAAATTTCAGCTGGACTCCATACTTTAGTATTTCTCCTTCGGGGGTGATTATGACAACCCCTACTCCCCCCCCTTTTTTGGGCTGACGAACCGTCGGTCTGTATTGTCCATCGTCTGTCTTTGTCAGTGAGGTCGTCTTCGCCCGGGAGGGTAAACTCTGCGATGAAGTCTGCCAAAGCCTGTGCTTTAATGGCTGTCCTGGGATGATATTCAACATCAAATTGGCTGAGTTTGATTGCCCATTGGACCATTCTCCCCGCTGCCTCAGGTTTGCCCATGAACTTCTTGATAGGTTGGTCCGTCATCACCAAGATTGGATTTGCTTGAAAATATTGTCTAAGTTTGCGTGAAGCTACAATCAATGCGAACGTGATTTTTTCAATCTTTGGGTACCTGGACTCAGCTCCTTGGAAGGCTTGGCTGACGTAATAAACTGGAAGCTGCTTCCTGTCTTCTTCCCTGATCAGGGCTGCACTGACGGCTGTAGCTGACACCGCTAAGTACAAATACAAGGTCTCACCTTCTTTTGATGGGCTTAGAAGGGGTGGATTTCTTAGATAGCGTTTGAGTTCCTGGAAAGATGCCTCACATTCGTCAGTCCAGGCGAAAGCCTGTTTCAAGGTCTTGAAGAAGGGTAGACACTTATCTGTCGCTCTAAAGACGAACCTATTGAGGGCTGCAACCCGTCCTGTGAGCTTTTGGACTTCCTTGACGGTCTTGGGTGACGCTATGTTGATTATGGCTTGTAATTTCTCTGGATTTGCCTCTATTCCTCTTTGGGACACCATGAATCCTAGGAACTTCCCTGAAGCTACACCAAAAACACACTTACCAGGGTTCAGCTTCATTTGGTATTGCTTGAGGGTAGCGAATGTCTCCTTGAGGTCATCCAGATGGGTAAGCTCTTCTGTACTCTTGACGAGCATATCATCCACATACACCTTCATATTCCTGCCTATCTGCTTGTTGAACATTCTGTTCACCAACCTCTGATAAGTAGCACCTGCATTCCTTAGTCCAAAGGGCATTACCTTATAGCAATAGAGCCCTTGACTGGTGATGAAGGCTATTTTCTCCTGATCCTCGTCAGCCATTTTTATCTGGTTGTACCCTGAGAAAGCATCCATGAATGTCAATAGCTTGTGTTCGGCTATAGAGTCTACGAGCTGGTCTATTCTTGGAAGAGGGAAACTATCCTTCGGGCAGGCCTTGTTCAGGTCCGTGAAGTCCACGCACATTCTCCACTTCCCATTTGCTTTCTTTACCAGGACGACGTTTGCAAGCCAGTCTGGATAGTACACTTCCCGGATGAAGCCTGCAGTCAAGAGCTTGTTTACTTCATCAGCGATTGCTTGGTCCCTTTCTGGCGCGAAGACTCTTCGTCGCTGCTTGAAGGGCTTCTTCTCCGGGTCTACATTCAAACTATGCTGGATGACTTCTGGAGATATGCCTGGCATGTCGTCGTGGCTCCAGGCAAAGACGTCTAGGTTTTCCTTAAGAAAATGGACGAGCTTTGTTCTCATCTCAAGACTTAGAGTCGTCCCTATCCTGGTTGTTTTTGTTGCTTCTCCTTCGGCCAGTTCCACTGTTTCCAGGGCTTCCACTTTTTCTTCCCCATTTTCTTTGATTATCCACGTATGATTTTCCTTCGCGGCCAAGACGGCCTAGTAGTATTCCCGAGCTAGAACTTGATCCCCTTTAACCTCACCAACACCATTCTCCGTTGGGAATTTTACCTTCAGGCAGTAGGTAGATGTGGACGCCTTCCACTTGTTGAGCGCTGGCCTTCCAATGATGACATTGTAGGATGAGGGGCAATCTACCACCAAGAAGTCCAGCTGACGGGTCAGCTGCTTCGGGTATGTCCCTACTGTTACTATCAACGTTACTATTCCCTTGGGGTATACCCTGTCACCACTGAAGTTGACGATGGGGGAATCAAATGGACGAAGTCTCCTTGAATCCAGTTTCAGTTGCTGAAATGCAGAGAAGTAGATTATATCAGCGGAGCTACCATTGTCCACAAGGATCCTTTTGGTGTTGAACCCTTCTATGGTAAGCATTATGACCAAGGGGTCGTTGTGAGGCTGCTTCACTCCCCTAGCATCACTCTCGTTGAAAGTCATGTCCTGATCAGTTCGTCTATGTTTCGACGGGGGCGTCATGTGGACACTGTTCACCTGTCATTGGTGTGCTTTTTTAAGGGACTTAAATGAGCCTCCTGTGATGGGCCCCCCTGCGATCGTCTGTATTTCCCCGATCACATTTTGAGGAGGTTGGGATTGACGGTCATCTCCCCTGGACGAGGACTCATGCTGGCCCTTGTTTCCGTCCCGGAATTTACTGTACTCCCCCTTCTTCACAAACTTCTGCAACTTCCCCTTTCGTATCAATTCTTCTATCTGCTCTTTGAGGTCCCGACAATCTTCGGTGTAATGGCCATGATCTTTGTGAAATCGGCAGTACTTATTCTTATCGCGGACGTTGGGAGACGAGTGCAATGGTCGGGGCCATTTAAGGTAGTGTTCGTCCTTAATCTGCGTTAGAATTTTATCAACAGGCATAACAAGAGGAGTAAATTTTACCGTCCGCGGGCTTTTATCATCTTTCCTTCTGATCCCGTCATTGGTCCGACGATCTGGGCGCTCACGCTTTTGCCCTCTACGGTCGTCTTCTTTCCTTCCTTTGTCCCCTGGTCTCTCTATGTCCCTAATGGCGGCCAATGTGTCTTCAGCGTTCATGTATTTCTGTGCTTTAAGGAGCATTTCGGCCATCGTCTTTGGAGGATTTTTCGCGAGTGATGAAACGAGCTCTCTGGATCTTAACCCCGCCTTGAAGGTCGTCAACTACACTTTATCATCAGCCTCGTCTACCTCCAGTGTCTCCCGAGTGAAGCGCTTCACATATGACCTCAGGGTTTCCTTCTCTCCCTGCCTGATGGTGAGCAAGTGGTCTGCGGTCCTCTTCGGTCGTTGTCCTCCAATGAAGTGACGCAGGAAGGCGTTGCTCAACTGCTCGAAGGTGTCAATGGATGATGTTGGCAGCTTTGTGAACCATTCCCGTGCAGCTCCTTTGAGAGTGGTTGGGAAAGAACGACACAATATTTCTTCTGGGGCTACTGGAGTCCTAGGGTCGTCTTAAAGGTGTTAAGATGATCCTGAGGATCCTTTAGCCCATCAAAGGGTTCAAGTTGGGGCAAGCGAAATTTCGACGGCATTGGACATTCAAGGACTGCTATGGTGAATAGCGAATCTGTTGCCCTGACCATTTGATCTACACTCTGTTCTATTTTCTCCTTGATGGCGTTCCTAAGTTCGTCCATCTCCCTCCTCATCTCTTGGAGAAGATCCGAGTTGTGCTCGGTTGGAGTAGTAAGCCTTTGATGGTCATTTCTCCTGTGGCTATCTCCCTCGTCATCCCAGTTTCCTTTAGACCGGTTCTCCTCCTGTTGAAGCCGTAGCTTCATTTCCTGATTTTGTCTAGTCAGTTCTTCAACAGTGGCTGCAAGAGCCTGGACTTGCTGTGCTAGGGCTGCGGAATCTTGATTGGACTCCATCTGAGAGAAATAGTTGATCGGAAACTACTTTTTCGAGAATGAACACGAAAATGTCGTCCCCACAGACGGCGCCAAACTGATGAAGCCTAAGTTCGTCAGTAACGTTCGTCAGATGGAGGCAATCCTCAGCCCTCAAGAGTGGTCACCGGTGTGGTGCCTGCCACAATGCCTCCGATGCCAAAGTCAATATAAGAAGCTCTCTTGAGAGTAAACAATGTAATTGAACAGAATAATAGAGATCTCTTAGTGTCTATGTGTGTATGTACCTTGTTCTTGGCAATGTGAGGGCTTTATATATGTTGTTACAGCTTCTAGCCGTTGGGGCAATTATGGTGGTTTTAATGCCCTTCTGAGTAACGTTTTCTGCCTCATAATGTTTCTTTAATTTTCTCCCAACGGTCTGTACAGTTGGCTTTGTAACCGTCCAGGATGTTATTAGCGGCATTAAATGAAATGTTTACCCTCGTCAGTGAAGTGGGTACTCGTCCTCTCAGGGTGATCTCGTCTGTCCTATTGATCTTGTCTATACTTGATTTCGTCAGTCCCATCACCAAGCAACCACCAACAAATTGGCAAAACCCAACCCACCCCTACTCCACTGACCCCCCACACCACTAACAAATCGGAACAAAACCACCCACCTCCAATCCACCGACCACACAAATCCACATGTTGGAGAGGGAAAAAAGAAAAAATAGCCGGCCAACCACCCATCACAACCCACAATCCCAGCCACCACCATGTCCCAGCCACCCAACAAAAATCCACAAACCCAGCCTTAAAATTGAGATTGGTAAGCCATAAGCCCACGTAGCACTAAAACTATAAAATCAATAACCCCACGTAGCAAAAAAGTAAAGTCAATGAGTGAGCTATTGAAGGTGGAGGTAGAGACGATGGAGGTAAAGTCGGTGGAGGTGGAAAATAACGAAAAAAACAACCCAGGAAGTTCAAACTTGAGAATCGATGTGTAGAGCTGACCATGGTGGAAGTGAGGCTAGTCATGGGTGGAGGTGAGGCCAGTCATGGTTGCCGCACTCATTCCATCTTTGGGTCACTGAGACGACGCTCCAAGCGCTTCAAACTACTGATCATGTTCAGGATTGCTAACTAAGGTAGAGGTAGAGGAGGATGATGGAATTAGTGTGGGAGGAGGAGATGTACTGCCATCAATATGATGCAGAATTTTGTTGTCTTTGATGTAAGGTAAAATGGTGGTTTTCCAAGAGAGAGTTATCTTTGGTGAGTGTAATTTGAAGGTGATTTGATGGAGTAAGACTTGGGAAGGGTCAAGAGGTGAAAGATTCAACAATGGAAGAGGAAGAAGAAGAGTCTGTCATGGTTGGATGTGAGTCTATTTTCTCTTATATCATATAGAAACTAATCAAAAGAGATTTCTGTTTGTAATATATTATGTATCCTCATATCTGTGAATGTGAAAACGTGTGTCAATTTGATGATTTCTTTTATCTAAATCTATGACATTAGATTAGGTAAAAAATGTACAATTGAATGAACTTTTAGGTTATTTATTTATTTTATTTCATTAGAAAGATAAAAGTAATATACAATGGGTGAGACCTCTGATTGCATGAGTGGTGCTTACGAAAAAGTAAAATCAATTTAAGGCCCAATTTGTCCAAAATGGACCAAAGGGGACAGAAAATGACTGAGTGGACCAAATTAGACCGAATGGGACCAAAGTGGACTGAGTAGACCTCATTGGACCAAATGGGACCAAAGTTGACCTAATTGGACCGAATAGCAATTGTTTAATTTTTAGGGAGAACAAATTTTAGAGAACAAATTATACATACAATTACAAAATAATTATTTATTCCCACACATCGTGTGAGTCTGCCACTAGTTCACCATAAAATTTGAAACAATGAAACCCATTCTCAACTCCAATCATATCAACAATTTTCCACGTCACTTTTTTTTTAAAAATTCTTTTTAATGTTTTATTATTATATTAAAATTTATCAATTTAGAACCCCAATACAAACATACAACTCCCCCTTCAGCCTTCATGTCAAAGTCGAAGTGGTAAACCCCACGACCTCTCTGTTTTCTAATATACGCCGGCACCCCACAACCTCTGTTTTCTAATATATGCCAGATCCTCCTGTTGCCACCGCCACCATGGATCACTGTCACTACATCGATTTCTCTCTGCCTCTCCATCGTCGCCCAATCCAACCCATCGTATTCTATGTTGGAAAATTATTTTGAGGTAATTAAAACATGCTTTTGACTCTCCTTAATTTCTATATATTGCTCTCTCTCTCTCTCTATCCACTTCAATTGTTCATGGAATTTTGTTGGTTTGTGGCTATGGTTAGCGACTAGTATACTATATAATAAAAGTTGAGCTTAGAAGCCATGATTGCGCCAAGTGGCTTCACCAAATTGGAAAAAATTTTGTAGATTTTTTTTTTTTTTTTAAATAGATATATTTTTCTTCTCCTATAATTTCTAAGTGGATAAAAATCATAATTTTTTTATAAAACCAGAAACATAGTAGTATAGTACACGTTTATATATTTTAACTTTTCTTATAATTTCTAAGTTGATAAGATTCATAATTTGATTACAATCCAAATTCTATCTTAACTTGATTACAATCCAAATTCTTCATCTAATCTTTTATAATAATAAAAAAATCTTCATTAAAAAAAAAACCGCAACATGTACATGTTCAAGTTGAAAAAAAAAAAAAAAAAAACTTAATTAAAAAAAAATTTGGCTGCCCCAAATTGCAAGAAATTTATAGATAAAATCAAAAATAAATAAATATTAAGCCCTATGTATATCACTATATCCTACTTGAATTTGATCACAATTGAACCTCCAAAACTAATTAGATAAAGCGTGAATACAAAAACTTCTAATTAAAATGAATTACAAGGATCAACAAAGTTAATTTGATAAAGCCTAAGATACCTAAACAAAAAGGAGAATATACAAACACTATCTGCATCAAATATGTCTTCTTCTAAATATTAATGTTTTAGCTATTATATATTGATTTCTTTTTCAAATGATGTCCCTCTCTCGGTTTGAAAAAAAAAAAAAAAAAACTTTCACTCCCTCTCCAAGAAGCGGTTTGACATAGAAGACATAACTACCATCACAAGCAAGTTTTTTTTTTTTTTTTTTGGCACTTTACATGCACTTGATTTGTCTTTCAAATATGCACACTGTTAAATTTATAATTATCAAGATCTGTAGATTCAGCCAACAAAAGACAAAAAAACACTATTCTTACAAACAGATCATATAAGCAATGAACAATTGAAAGTAATCAATATAGTCATACATTTATTTTACATAATAAATTTGTATCGATCTACTTCAATTGTGCACATTTATTTTATAATAAATTTGTTTCTAAGTAAAATTAATCTTCTTGATGAATACTTCAATAAACCAGGATGCTAATACTGTTGCAAATTTGCAAAGATGTGAAATACCTAGCAAAAACCCTAAAGACATACCTAATATCGATCAAGACTAGAATCTTCAAAATAAAATTGGATCAATTGATAAAAGACACTGTACAAGGTCAGTAGTTTGGAAAATGCAGCCTTGCAAGTATGATGAAAAACTAAATATTATCAAATAAAAAGCCTTCAAATTTCAAAATGACAATTTTTGCATGATTACATGTTAATTATAGTAATTATATTTAAAAAAATTATCACAATTAATATTTTTATTTACAAATAATAAAAAATATATTGTTCTATGTAGTTTTGTACACTATTGAATTTCTAAAAAGGGGATTGACCGTGCACATATTTTGATTTCGTTTCACTATCGGTAGAAATTCCAAACAAAGACCTTGATACATATAAAGCAGTAGCTCAATTCATGATGCATATATGGATCATGTAATGTAGCAATTAAAAACTTATTATTCATATCTATAAAATAATTATTTATTTTGTTATTGTTTTTCAAATAATATATATATATATATATATATATTATAAGATTACGATTAAATCATGCAATGCACCAGCCTTCAACTAATATATATATAAGAAGAAAAAAAACCCTAGTAAATTTTATTCTAATCCAAAAACAAAAGAAAATCAACCCAGCTATGTTCAGTCGATAAGATACTCTGTATAGGTCACAGGTTTTCATCTCAAAATTAGCGTAGAGACCTACCCCTTGTTTCAGTGGGAATGAGTCCCCCAAATAAGGCAATGTTGTCCACCTCAACCACACGTTGGAGGAATGACCATATTCCGAGCGATATCGTACTAAATATCCTGGCAAAGCTACCCGTGAAATCAGTGATGAGATTTAGGTGCGTATGTAAATCTTGGGACTCCTCAATCACCACTCCTTATTTCATCTCCACCCACCTCAACAACAACAACAACAGCTATAACAAAAATCATGATAATGGTTATGTGATACACATGTCAAATCTTTATCCGCCTTATAATAGGCCAGTGTGTACGGTGGCTTTGGGCCGCACGTTTGATAGGATTTCTGAGGTTCAATATCCCTTCGATTTTACTCCTGGCGGTGCCCATGTATTCGGTTCATGCAATGGATTATTATTGTGTCTCGCTGATTTCGGTAAGGTTATATATCTGTGGAACCCTAGCATTAAAAAATTCAAGAAGTTGCCTGGTACTTGCTTAGGAAAGTTAGATAAGTTCACAGATCTTACTGTCGGATTTGCGTATCATTCCGAGAATAATGACTACAAGGTTGTGAGGATTTCATGTTCTATTTTCTGGCCAACTGAGCCTCTACCTCTGCCTGAGGTTGAGGTGTACACATTAAGTTTAGATTCATGGAGAAGGGTTGGATACAATTTGACAACCAATGTCAAGTTTATTAATAATTATTGTTTTTTGCCAATTCAATTGGTCAGTGGAGCTTTGCACTGGATGGTAGGAATCATAGAAGGAGAAGAGAATCGCATTATAGCATTGGCATTTGATGTCAATAGTGAGAAATTCAAAAAGCTAGCACTGCCTCATGGTTTTATCGAGGCAGACACCTTGCACAGATATCTTGCATCATTCAAAGAGAAACTGGCTTTCATTACATGTGAACCTATTGAACAACCAGGCTTTCCATGCCAGTACTCCATATGGGTGATGAAGGAGTATGGTATAGCTGAGTCTTGGAATAAACTTTTTGTTATACCATTTGAAAGAGAAGTTCAATGCCTTGCCTTTACCGAGTATGGTTCACTTCTGTTTGGCCACATTTATGATCCAGTAGAAAGGCAGCGGCAGCAGGAAGTTTTTAAGTTTGTATTAGTTGACATTGAAACTCCACATGAGAAGAAGGATCCTGATATCCAATGTCCTTCATCTGTAGCTACATTCATGGAGAGCCTTGTTTTACTTGATGGACCAAATGTGGCATCTTACTAAGCACATGCTGGTGTGCATATAAGAAGTGAAGTCATTAATGGTATGGATGAAGCCTTGTTTTTTTCTTTTTTCCTTGAGTTTAGTAGTAGGCATGATATATTGCTGAAAGCTTGATTTAATCCCAAGTTTAATTTATCCTTGTGTGGCTCTATTATATATATTAGTATTTGATATTTGTATGTGGATGTTTGTGCACATACCCAAGTCTGGCAGTGTTAACAAAAAAAAAAAAAATTGGCCATCAAAATCCTTTTTTGCTGGTTTGGCCCTCTGGTAGTGTTACAAAGAGCTACATTAAAGCTCTTGTGGCTTCAATTTAAAAGAAATGAAATAAAATAAAATAAATACCAGAAGAGAATAAAAAAAGCTCTAAAGCAGAGAATGTTGAAAAGGAGTAGCCAAGTGCTGAACTAGTGAGCATGTTACCATTCCAAGATCATGTTCTTAATTCCCTGGTTCAAGCTACATGGTCTTTGATGGTTTCTGTACTAGGTTTAACCTTAAAATTGACGAAAAGAAGCTTTTTTAAATGACAGAGTCTCGTTTCCAAGAGAAGTGATCTTGCTATTTTCTTATGATTAGCTGGGTTCAATCACATGTTTATTGTCAGCAGATGCGAATCAATATGTTTAGGTTCTTAAATGTTGTGTTTCTGTTACTACTACTGTGTTCTTTAAGCCAAAGTAACATTCTGTGGTTTATTTATTTAATTTTTTTTGGTTAAGTCATTCTGTGGTTTATAATACTAAGGGATTGTTTGCTGAACTTGTTAAATTAATGAGGGAGAACTTAAAGGCATATAGAGCTGTTAGGTTGTGAGGTACATTTGCTTTTCTCCTGCGCATTGATGGGACTTTAGTGACCAATTCATTTATGAGAAGATGAAGCATCATATATCACTTTTGTTGTATGTCATCTTAAGAATAATTTTTTGACTTCTTGCGTGGACATCGACTACTCATCTATATATTTGGAAACCCTGGTTCGCTTTTTCTTTCGGCATCTTGAAATTGACAAAAATTCTAATTCTCAAACTCTTTTTTTTTACAGCTTAAGCCCGCTTATTGTTAATACTAGAGGAATTCATCATGATTTCTGCTTTAAGCTTGTGGAATAAAGTACTTTGTTTGAACAACGAAAAAAAAAAATCATAAATTCATTCCTAAACTTCTATCAGAGCAATAGCATTCTCCCTATAACATTTTACGTTGTTCATTGACCTCCCAACTCTATAGCATTATTTCCATACCCAGCATTCTACATCTTGCAAACACACTCACTGTTTCACAAATCACGATTGTCTCTCACTCTCCCTTCACTCTCTACCCACAAATGTTGGAGCCACATCCACCGATTTTCCTGGTGAGGATTTCGATGAAATCATAGATAAGGTTCAGGTGCGTATGTAAAAACCTGGAAACTCAACTCAATAACCGTAGTGGCATTCTCTTCTACTTTGATTCCTGCTAGGCCAATGCTGCTCTGATACCATAATAAGATACCTATTCTTCCAAAAACTTAAGCTATTAAGAAATGGTGAATTGACTCATGTAATCATTATTCTAATAAGATTGAAGTTGGAACAATGAAATATCAATTTCTAGGCTCAGCTTAAGAAATATTCAAACTTGAAATTTCAGGAAGTAGGTAAAAAAACACTGCCAACAAAAGCTCAAAAAAGACTTTATAATAGCCTTTAGTAAACCTAGAACTTTAGCCATTTATCCTACAGATAACAATTAAATCCTATCTACATCCTAGTCACTTGACCTCTTAACAACACTTTAGGCAATAATGAAAAAAAGAAAAAAGTAACATAGATGAATAAAAGACAATGGATTGAAGGGACTTTTTTCATTGGGCTTAAATTCTTTGTGTTTTTTAAGTTTCTGATGTTGAAGGATTTTACATTGTTTGATGCCAGAGATGACATGCATGCTTCTGTTTTTTTTAAGCATGATCCTTGGTTTGGAAGATGCCCCACTAATATTATATCCAGATTTCTTTGTGATAGTTTTCGTAAGATTGCGGAACTGGATTCTTACTTGGTTGCATTGGAGAATATTCATCATAGCCAAAGATTTGTTGAAGCAGAGTAGAGTCGTTTTCTTAATTGTTGGATTCAGTGAAGGTTCATCTTGGAGGGGAGGATGAAATGGTTTGGAATTTAATGGAATACAGAAAGTTTGATGTTGACTCTTATTGTAGCGCATCTAGAGCACCTATTGGGGCTATGTTTCCATGGATTCAAAGGTGTCCCCTAATGTTTTCTTTGTGCAAGACTGCAGCTTTAGGAAAGATTTTAAGTAGTAAAGAATATCCTCAGTAGAAAATTATTATTATGGACTGCCGTTGTATGTCCAAGGGTAGTAGAGAGAAAATGTTGTTAAGCTCTTGCGCAGTTTTTAGTTATAATTTGGTTATATCTGCAAATGTTTCCATGTTTCAGTTTTATTGGACGCCTAAGTAGGTTGTTGAGATATAAGGAGGATGGTGGGAAGGAAGTTGCAGATGGCACAACAATAATGGGATGAACGTTTAACCACTTTGCCTAAAATGGTGTATTTGGTGAAAAAGAAATAATGGGATGAACGTTTAACCACTTTGCCTAAAATGGTGTATTTGGTCAAAGGCTCTTTGATAGTATGTCAGCTATAGGCTGCTTCCCCCCCCAGCTCTCTTTCTTTCTCTCTTTCTTTTTCTCCTAATAGTTTCATTCTTGGACTTTCCTGATGCTGCAAAAAAAAATTTTTGAAGGTTTTTTCTATTATCTCTGGAGTACTAAAGTTGTTCCTAATGTTTATAAATAAATCTTTACTTCAAAATTAATAAATATCTAAAGTTTTGCATTCTTGCCCATTCTCTTCTTTTTGCATTGTTACAGTTGATGAATATGGTTTGCGCGTAGTGCTTAAAGTTTTGAAAAGCTCAAATTTATTAGTCAAGCATTTTTAAGATTAAAAAGAAACCTACATCTTATCTGTTGAAACTCCTACATAATTTGCAACTTAGCTTCCAGTTAACCCCTTAAACAATCCTGTCATAAAACCTTTGTGGCTGTCCAGAAATTGCTGTTATTTGTTTCTGCACAATTTGTTAGACTTATATCCTACAAACCCTTAAAACTACGTTACTGTCCACACAATAAATTAGGCCCCAGAATAGCTGCCAATTCATGCTCCATTTTATTGTTGGACCACTCCCACCTCATTGCAACTTCTTGTTGGACCCATTAAGTTAGATGTTATTCGAGTATCACCGCATACTTACAGGCAACATCACTCAATTAGCCCTTATATCTTGTAATTAGTAATTTTGTATCTCAACATCACTCTCTTATGTCAGTTTGTTATTGGTGTTGTTTGCCCTTATATCTTGCAATCAAAACAGTCATTTCATCCATTATTTTACCCAAACTAAATTTGATTTTTGTAAGTTACTTGATTGCCAATAGTGTAAGTTAGGATGCTTCAAAATCAAGACTTACAAGTGATTGCTTATTGGGGCACTCTTATAACCTAGGCTTCTTGGAGTATTCTATTTTCCTGCTCCAAGTGTATTTGATGCTTTTCTGCTGGGTGTGGTGCACTGTTGTTTGATGGATGTTGACATAGAGTTCTGCCTTGTTAGGGAGCTAATCATGCTTGTAGCTGAAAGCAAAAATGGGAAAATATATAGTGAAACTAAGGTAGTGGTAAAAACTAAAAAGAGGTGGCTGACTCTGTTTGGTCAATTTGGTATTTCTGATGATCTTATGGTCTTGTAACATGAAAAAGTGGTTTATTATATGCACGCTAATATGAAGATGCCTAACTTATATACTCTTGTTGAAGTTATTATGTAGTTTTTATTTTTATAGTTTCAATAGGATTTGAAAACTATGGTGTGTCTGCTCCATATTGTACTTTTTACTGTTAGGCCAAAACACTTTTTTTTTTAGGAGGTGTTTCATAGTGCGCATAATAGCCCTAACTATCATATTTCTTTGACATTAAATTAGAATATAACTGCTCTAATAAAGTGGAAGTTAATTATGGGAAGAAAAGATATGAACATTACAGATTCTACAGGACTAATACTGTCATTGGGAGTCATATGCCAGGTAGGTATCTTTTAATGGGGGTTGAATTTTTGTAAAGTTGTTTCATTTCATGTGTTTCACCATCCTTTTGCATTAACAAGACCAAGCCTCTTTACTTGATGTTTTTAGCTGATTTTGAAATTGAAACAACATTTTAACGATAAAATAAACAGATGGATTTTAGCCGAACAAGAAGAAATTTTAATGGCGACAGGTGGATTTCATCCTTTGGCAATCAATCTTCTTTGGTAAAAAGATCATAGATTTTTGAAGACAGTAAGGTTGGAGGGTCCAAATGAAGAGTAATATCTTCTCTAAAAATTGACTGACTTTGTGATTTTCCTGTTTGAAGCTAACATATGTGCGTTATTTGCGAAAGCTGTTTGTGCTTCTGCATTTTATGCCATGGGGTCTCCCTCTCCCAACTTCTGTGAAACACAAACAGCTTTGCACAAATAACTTTATTTGTGTGGTTGAAAACTGAGAAGTGCAAATCAAACTCTGTTGGTCTAGCATTGCCAGAGTTGCTACAAAGAAGCAAGAACTGAAAATGGTTCAGAAAGAATACAACGCCTGTTTGATGTAGTTCTTAACAAAGCTAGCAAATTTTTCCCAATATTTGGAATAAATTTTTAGAAAATAATAACTGCTCCAAATTTTATCACAAAATTTTTACAAATTTTTGTGACAATGAATATAATTTGTGTCACTTCATATTACAAAGATCGTATCATAAAAATTTGTATTTCCTTAACATTAATCTTAATTTTTTGCTAAAAGAGAAACCAAAACATGAGTACAACCCCAGAAATAGAAATACAACTAGATAGCCAAATATAAAAACATTAACAAAGAAGTGAAGTCATTAGCATGTGAAATCCTTGTTATTTTCTTTTTCCTTTAATAGTAGGCACGATAGTATTGCTAAATACTTCATTTTTATCACAGGTTGACACTATCCTTTAGTAGCTATTATAAATTAGTATTTGATTTGGATGGTTGTTATTCCTTTAGTGTTACAAAGATCTAGATTAGAGCTCTCTTGGCTTCAATTTAAAACAATAAATGACCAAAAAAACAGAGCTGAATAATAGAAGCTGTAAAACTGAGAATGTTGAAAGGTGGAGCCAGGTTCTTGAATAGTGAGCATGTTGCCATTCCAAGTTCATGTTCTTACTCCCCTGGTTCAAACTACATAATCTTGTTGGACTGTGTACCGCATGTAGCCTTAATAATCATGACAAGAAGCTAATTTATATGATAGAGAGTCGGTTCCAAGGTAAGTGATCTTACCATATCATCCTATCTCCTGCATTTAAGAGATGTAATGTGATAAGGAATGCTATTTTCTCATGCATATTTGGGTTCAATCACATGTTTATTGTCAGTGGATCAACATGTTTAGGTGCTTGAATGTTGTGTTTTTGTTTGTCCCATTGTGATCTTTATGCTAAAGAAACATTCTATGATTTATAGTAGTCAGGGATTTGTTCACTAAACTTGTTTGGTTAATGAGAAAGAACTTAAAGGCATATAGAGCTGTTAGCTTGTGAGGTATATTTGCTTTTCTCCTGGGCATTGATGGGATTTTAGTGACCCCAGAGAAAATTCAGTTGATGAAGAAACATATACTACTCTAGTTTTATGTCATCCCAAGAAAAATTTTGGACCATATTTGACTTCTTGCATGGACATCAACTAGTCATCTATATATTGGGAAAACCTTTAGAGGTGGTTCCCTTAAAATTTCAACATCTTTAAACTGACAAGTATTCTACTTCTCAAACTCTCTTTCTATAGCAGAAATCCACCTTTTGTTAATACTAGAGGAATTCATTGTGATTTCTCCTTTCAGTTAGTGGAATAAAAGTTCTTTGAAAAAAAAAAAAAAAAAAAATAGCATAAATTCATTCCTAAACCTCTATCAAAGCAATAGCATTCACTCTATAATGTTGTACACTTTCCATGACCTCCCAACTTTATACCAAATTATTTTCATACCCAACATTCTACATCTTGCAAAAACCATATTTCTCAAGTGATAATCAGAATCCTGTTTGTTGTTGGGAATTTTTTTTTATGTTTACCTGCCTAAGAACATTCTCTCTATAACAAATCACAATTCTTTATCCCACTTTCCCTTCAGTCTCTACCCACAAATGATGTAGACACATACGCCACTAATATTATATCCAGATTTCTTTGTGATAGTTTTGGTAAGATTGCCAATTTGGCTTTTTATTTGGTTGCATTTGGGAATCTTCATCATAACCAAAGATTTGTTGAAGTAGAGGAGAGTTGAGGGAGCTAGAGTTAGTGTCTTCCTTTTCTTAATTGTTGGATTCAGTAAAGGTTCATCTAGGAGGAGAGAATGAAATGGTTTGGAATTTAATCGAATATAAAAAGTTTGATGTCCACTCTTATTATAGGGCTTCCAGAGCATCTATTGGAGCTATGTTTACGTGGAGTCCAAAGGTGTCCTCTAATGTTTCTTTGTGCAAGATTTCAGCTTTAGGAAAGATTTTAAGTCGTAAAGAATGTCCTCAATAGACAATTATTTAAATGGACTGCTGTTGCATGTACAAGGGCAGTGGAGAAAAAATGTTGATAAGCTGTTGCTGCAGCATTTAGTTATAATTTGCTTATGGCTGCAAATGTTTCCTTGTTTGAGGTTTATCGGCTGCCTAAGTAGGTTGTTGAGATATTAGTGTCATGCCCCAAACCCAAAAGGGTCCAACACATTAAAGACCGAGCCTTCAGGAGGTACTGTAGTGATTTTTTTTTTTTTTTCCATTCAATAAAATAAATAAATATATTTATCTCTCCACAATATAAGTTAGAGCTCTATGACACACTTACAAGCAATACAAACTACAAATCATGCGTCTCTAAATGGGCTTAACAATCCAACGCTCCAAATAAAATAAACACAAAGTCGTGACCCTCTCTAAGGTACACAACCTCAACATAAAATCTAGGCCTACCACACTCAAGGCTAACAAACCTCAAGAGCCCAATCTCCAATCGCATTAGCTATGGTCTCAATAAATTTAATAAGTTGAGTTGCCAACACTTTATAGCACAAATCTCCCACTTAGCATAGTACTTTAATCACCACCAATAAACTAAGCTCCATGCCCGACGTATAGCTAATTTATCGGTAAAACTATTGAAAAGTGAGATGAGCTAAAGCCCAGTAAGTAGCATAATTAATGGGGGTGGGGGAAATGCAAGTTTCATGATAATGAACATTTTACAAAACATGTTATAATTTGGAAATTTCCATTTAATTTATGCAAAAAAAATTTCATTAACCACATGATAAGAACGATAGGAATAGTTTAGTACCAAGCTTCCAAAATAACTATGAAACTACATTCCATTCACTGTGAGCCATAAAAATATCCAATACCATTTCAAAACTAGAAAACCTCACCTAAGATGCAACAAGGACCAACAAGGACGGAGATATCACCCAGACATCATACCACCACAAACAAGTTAAAGCCCAAACACACTAGCATGATATGTACCTCTTTTAGCATGTAGCCTATTGGCCCTACCAAGCCTCACCCACACCCTCAAGGATTTACCTATCCCCTCCATGGGCAGTAGGGGATAACACGCCATGTAGTACCTCTTTTGCATGTGATCTCTTGGCCCTGCCTAGCCTAATGTAACACCCCAAACTTTTTAAGGCCATTTTACAATGTGAATAATATCTCAAGTGAATTTTATGTTTTTAAATAAGGTTGTTAATTATTTTTGTAGAGGTCTTTTTAATATTAAAAGCTTGAGGTGGCATTTAAGTGATTTGTGATGATGGGCTAAGTGAGGATTAAGGAAGAGAAGAAATTTAAGGGTGAAATGGTAAATTTCTTCCCAAGATATTTTTGTGATGAGTGGTCTATACTGACCCATACATCACCATACCGTAAGCCACACCCACACCCCCCCCCCCCCCCCCCCCCCGCAATTTTTCTTCAGCCACTTCTCCCTCTCTCCCTTCCCCTCTCTTCTCATATTCACTCTTCTTCTTGGTTCTTCCCCAATGATGACCAAACCTCCAAGCTCCCATATCTCTTTCCTCATTTCTTTCTCTCTCTCTAGTCAAGACCTCCTTGTTAGGGAGGATTATGTCTCCATTGATCTTCCTAGTAGTTAAAACTCCATGAGATTTTGAAGTGGATTAAACCCAAGGTAAAAATCTAAGCTTTTATTTCAATGATTATTATAGTGAATACTTGATGGGTTTTGGTGAATAATGGAATATTAGAGGGTTAAGATGATTTGGGTAGCAATGGTTTTGTTAAATCCGAAAATTTCATATCATTTGAAGAGGTTTTGGTTGATTAGTTTCCTAATGGGTATTTGAGGGTTCGTTTGTTAGATCAACTATATGGGTCTTCTTGTTGCATATGTTGATGCGAGTTGATTTTAAAGTGTGTTTCCTTTGCATTTGAGTGACGTTGACATATGTGAATGTGGGCATTTGCTTGTCGCATGCCAAGTGTTTGATAAATTGCCTATATGAGTTATGGGATTGAATTTCTTGACTCGTGTTGTGATGACTATTATATGAAGTTACTGGTTGCATTCATAGTTGTTATCATGTGCTAAAACATGTAGCTTTGAGGTTAATCAAATCTGAAAGTTTTTTTGGCATAATATTAAAATTATAGTAATTTTATTTTGGAATTGTAAATCTGTCCTTGACAGATTTAAGTCAGCTGTAATACATGATTTTTAATAAATTATAGAAAAACAATTTTGAGCTGAATTTTTGGTGGTACATACTAGACACATAAAGGCTTATCCCTATTTAATATCAAGTTAATCGGATAACTTTTCATGGACCAAAATTTTTTTACAAAATGGCTGGCCTGCTGTATATTGAATCTGAAAGTGCAATGAAAACGCTGAGATTTTGTGGAATTTACTTCAAATCTTTGTTGAATGGATTGGTTTGTAAATTCATGTGCTTTCTTCAACATGTGTTTTACTTAGTTAAGTCTAATAATGGTTTGGTTTAATCATTTAGTGGTCTATAGGGAAACTCATGAGATGTGCTACCCCTATTATGAATTGATGTGTTTTATATTATGTTTATATGTGCACATTACTTGCAGTGGAGAATTAAAATGTTTTGGTTTTGTGCTGTGGCACTATGAGTTTGTATGCTTGTTTGGTTCCAGTTTGGGAATGGGTACTTGTTTTAGATTGGACAAGCTAGGCTTTAGTGCATTTGATTTGTTTTAGGGGATCCTATTTGATTTTGGAGACAAATGTGATGATAAACTTTGCGATCAGCCTTGTTATTAATAGGCTTGTTCCTTATGATTCTAAGTTTTAAGATTCTTGGTGATGGACCTAGTGACGGGATTGGTTGATTTTGTGATGCCCGGTTGAAGTAAAATCAGTTGGCTTTCCGAGATAAGTAGCTTTTTAATGGGATTTTTGGAAAATAACTATATTTCATAATTGTTGTTTTTGGGTCAAACACATTTTGAAAAATTATATATGGATGTATGTTTTCTTAAAAGTGTTGTGTTGTGACCCTATTATATATTATTATATATGAAAATGCATCATATTTGGTATTGCATTTGGGGAAATGCATGAATTGTTGACGTGGAAAAATGAGAATCTTTTATTTAATCTTTGATAAGAAAATCATGGATTTTATGCTATATTGGAAAATTTAATTTAAAGATGCTTATCTTGTTTTGTTATTTGGGAAATATTGATGCAAAACATTTTTTACAAGAAATACTTTTAAGAATATTGTGGATATTTGGTTGTTGTAATACCTTATGAAACTACTTGAAAGTAAACTATGTATTTTGAATATATTGAACTTATGAGCTTTTGATGTGGCTTTGCCCTTGTGCTATGATGTTGGTGATTACCCCATCTTGGTGACAACAAGCCAAGATGGAGACTCACACTTTGCATGACACGGGTAAATCCTTGAGTGTGTGGGTGAGGCCGCTGCCTATAGGGCCAAAAGACCACCTGCAAAAAGGGTACTGTGCGACACGTCATTCCCTGCTGCCCATGGAGGGAAGAGGTAAATCATTGAGTGTGTGGGTGAGGCTAGGCAGGGCCAAGAGACCACATGCAAAAGAGGTACTACATGGCGTGTTATCCCCTGCTACCCATGAAGGAATAGGTAAATCCTTGAGGGTGTGGGTAAGGCTTGGCAGGGCCAATAAACCATAGGCCAAAAGAGGTACATATCATGCTAGTGTGTTTGGGCTCTAACTTGTTTATGGCGGTATGATGCCTGGGTGATATCTCTGTCCTTGTTGGTCCTTGTTGCATCTTGGGTGAGGTTTTCTAGTTTTGAAATGGTATTGGATATTTTTATAGCTCATAGTGAATGGAATGTAGTTTCATAGTTATTTTTGGAAGCTTAGTACTAAACTATTCCTATCATTCTTGTCATGTGGTCAATGAAATTGTTTTTGCATAAATTAAATGGAAATTCTCAAATTATAACATGTTTTGTAAAATGTTCATTATCATGAAACTTCCATTTCCCCACCCCCATTAATTATGCTACTTACTGGGTTTTAGCTCATCCCACTCTCTAACAGTTTTACAGATAAATTAGCTATACGTCAGGCATGGAGCTTAGTTTATTAGTGATGATTAAAGTACTATGCTAAGTGGGAGATTTGTGCTATAAAGTGTTGGTGACTCAACTTATTAAATTTATCGAGACCATAGCTAATGCAACTAGAGATTGGGCTCTTAAGGTTTGTTAGCCTTGAGTGTGGTAGGCCTAGATTTTATGTTGAGGTTGTGTACTCTAGAGAGGATCGCAACTTTGTGTTTATTTTATTTGGAGCATTGGATTGTTAAGTCCATTTGGAGACACATGATTTGTAGTTTGTATTGCTTGTAAGTGTGTCATAGAGCTCTGACTTATATTGTGGAGAGATCAATATATTTATTTATTTTATTGAATGGAAAAAAAAAAAAAAAAAAATCACTACAATACCTCTTGAAGGCTCAGTCTTTCATGCTTTGGACCCTTTTGGGTTTGGGGCGTGACAATTAGGATGGTGGGAAGGTGCAGAAGCAAAATAATAATAGGATTCGTAATGGTTATACCACTTCCCTAACTAATTTGGGAATAGCTGCGTTTTTCTTTTTCACTGTTTTTGGTCAAATGCTCTTTGATAGGATGTCTGCTATAAGATCATCCCCCCCCCCCCCTTCTTTCTCTCTCTCTTTTTCCCCCTGCCCCTTCTTTCTTCGAATTTCCAAATACTGTAAGTTATTATTTCTAGAAGGTCCTCTAGATCTCCAGTGTACTAAAGCTATATCCAGTGTTTATAAATAAATCAATAACAAAAGGTTTTGACACATCCTCACTTTCGCTCTTCTTTTTGTACTATTGCAGTAAACAAATATGGTTTACCGGTATTGCTTAGAGCTTTTGAAAAGCTCAAAGTTTTATCTTGTCAAGCATCTTTTCAGATTTAAAACAAGCCTAGGTCTCCTTTGTTGGAACTCCCCATATAATTTGTGCCTTAGCTTCTAAATACAACTAATTTGTCACTGAGTGATACTTTAAACCCAAACACACTTGGAATTTTGGATAGTGCTGCATGTGCAAGTCCTATTCATCAAAAAATTAATTTGGCAACAAACTTTAAATATATTTACAACTTGACATACTTCTATTTGCAAAGCCCATGTAGTAAAATTTGTATTTTCCTTAGCATTACTGTTAATTTTTGGCTAAAAGGAAAACGAAACACAAGTACAACCCAAAAAAGAAATACAACTGGATACCCAAATAGAACAACATTGACAAAGAAGTAGCATCCCCTAACTACAACACGATTAAATCCTTCCTCAATTGAAGCCCTTTACTGCTTTTTTTAGTGCAAATTTTTAAGTAGTTGAGTTCATATGTGGCACTCAGTCAATCTAAAAGACCTTGCAGGTTTTGAATGAAAGTGTCTAAATATCTTTGTTGCATGCCTTCGCTAGTAAGTTCCTCCTTCAACTTGGCATGATTATATTTCACCAACCCAGCTATTTCACTGTCCTCATCCATCACAGAGATAATGACTTTCCTCAAGCTTTCCTTGGAAATCCACCCATTATCTTCTCTCTCCACCTCCACTGCAACTTTGAGTTCTTCCACAGTTCCACTATTAACCTGGCACCCAGAATTTGATCACCAAGGTATGGAACACATACTATTTGGCAATCACTAAGGAGAGACTCCTACATGGACCCATATCCACAATGGGTCACAAAACTGAAGGGAATTAACACGAAATTCTCAAACATGTGAGAAACAAAAATAGAGAAAACACATAAAAAAAAAATAATAATAATCACACACACAAGACAATATTTATGTGGTTCGGCAATTTGCCTACATCCACGGAGTTGCAAGAATTTCACTATTATCAGGGAAAAAATACAAAACGCAGCCGCATAGTTTTTCACTCTCACAAAAACAACAAGAAGAAACCCTAATCACCAAAACAGTGGTTTCTATATCCTACGCACAGGATTCACAATGGGCTACGGCTTGAGCCTATCGGCCCAAGTCTTCGCTCCATGGACTAAGTCTCAGAAAATCCCCCATTAAAAACCACACAACATTATTTCGGGTCGGGTCGGGTCGGGTCGACAATCGGATCAAACGCAACTAGGCTCCACAAAGCCCAACAAATCTCCCACTTGGAGACTAGTTCAATCACCAATATTAGCCACTATCTTCCAAAAACAATCTCTCATCCCTGCAACTCATCCTCCTATCCTCAAGCTAGAAGACCAACTAATGCTGCATACAATTTCAGCTTCTCAATAGTGACACCCTTAGTCAACATATCTGTCTGGTTCTTAAATCCACAAATCTTCTCAAGTATTACCAGCTTATCTTCAACTAGATATCGAATAAAGTGGTATTTTGTCTGTATATGCTTCGACTTTATATGAAAAGCTGAATTTTTGGCAAGAAAAATTGCACTCTGACTGTCACTAAGTAGAATGCCCATCTCTTGCTTCTTACCCAATTCATCTAAGAAGCCATGTAGCCAAATCATTTCCTTTCCAGTTTCAGTTGCTATAACATACTCAACTTCTGTAGTAGACAAAGTAACAATCTTTTATAAATTTGAAGCCCAAGATATGTACCACCCAAAGTAAATACAAATCCAGTAGTACTCTTTTTACTATTAATATCACCAGCGAAATCAGCATCTACATAACTCTGCAGTTTCAAACTTGCACCTTTGAAGCAAAGACATGTATTTGATAAACCTTTCAAATATCTCAGAATCCACTTGACTACCTCACAATGCTGCTTTCCTGGCCTACTCATGTATCTGCTCACAACTCCTACTACATGTATCTGCTCACAACTCCCACTTTTGGCTGAATCATGTAAATGTCTTCCTCTAAGTCACCATGAAGGAATGCCGTCTTCACATCTAACTGCTCAAAATGTAAGTTTTCCGTAGCCACCATACCTAGTACCAGTCTAATTGTTGATATTTTCACAACTAGAGAAAATATCTCTGAGTAGTCAATGCCCTTCTTTTGCTGGAACCCTTTAACAACTAATCTGGCCTTGTAACGTTTGCTACCATCATGCTCATTCTTTATTCCATATACCCATTTTTTGTGCAAAGCCTTCTTTCCTACTGGCAATTCAGTCAGTTCCCATGTTTGATTCCCCAACAAGGAATTCATCTCATCCTTCATGGCTAACTCTCACTTGCTTGAATTCTCATCTTGCAAGGCTTCATCATAACACTCTGGCTCACCACCATCAGCCAACAGGAGATAATTTAGAGCGGATGAATAACGTTGTGGTGCTCTAATGGTGTTGGAAGATCTGCAGACTTCAACTACATGTGTACTCTAATCTACCTGTGAATCTACATTCTCCTTATCTTCTTCACCCATTTTCTGGACAGTACTTTCAATCAATTTATCTAAGTTGACAAACTCAGATTTATTTTGATCTATCTCTATAACATTTGGCACTACAGTTGACCTGTCCTTATACATAATCTGTTCATTAAATATCACATTTCTACTTCCGATAATTTTCCTGTTTTGTTTATCCCAAAACCTATAGCCAAATTTCTCATCACCATAGCTAATGAAAAAACATATTTTAGACTTTGTATCAAATTTACTACGAGCATCAGAATCAATATGAACATAAGAAACACAACCAAAAACTTTTAAACGGGAAAACTTTATCTCTTTACCACTCCAAACTTCCTCAGGAAGTCTGAACTCCATGGGAACTGATGGTCCTCAGTTTATCAGGTAAGCTGCAGTGCTAACAACATCAGCCTAGAAAGTTTTTGGTAGTCCAGCATGCAACCTCATACTCCTAGCACGCTTATTGAGAGTTCTGTTCATGCGCTCAGCCACACCATTCTGCTGTGGTGTCCCAAGAATGGTCTTCTCCATCCTAATTCCTTGTGCAGCACAATACTCACTGAACCCTTTATTTATATACTCTCCTCCATTATTTGACCTCAAACATTTTACTTTCAAACTTGTTTTTGTCTTAACCATGGCCTTCCACTTCTTAAAGGTTTCAAATACATTAGATTTAATTTTCTAAAAATAAACTCATACCTTTCTACTTGAGTCATCAATGAAAGTGATATAGTACCTTGAACCTCCAAGGGATGCAACAGGAGAAAGCCCCCACAAATCAGTGTGTACTAACTCCAATTTTTCAACCTTCTATGTCCTGCCAGTTTTCAAGAAGCTCACATTTTTCTACTTTCCTAAGATGCAACTTTCACACATGTCAAAATCAATAGACTTCAATTCTGGTAGTTTTCCTCTTAACAGCAGCATCTTCATCCCTTTCTCACTCATGTGACCAAGTCTGCAGTGTCATAGGCTTGTATCAGTACTTGCTTCAGCAATCGCAATTGTGTCTCTTGGACTTGAAGTCATATATAGAGTACTAGTCTTCTTTTCACGAGCCAATACTCTAGCTCCCTTTGTAACCTTCCAAGTATCACCAACAAATAGTATTGCATTCATCATCAAGTTGTCCAACAGAAATCAGATTCCTTTTCAGGTCAGGAATATGTCGAACCTTCTCCAGTAACCAAACAGACCCATTGGCCAACAATATCCGAACGTCTCCCATACCCACAACATCCAAGGCTGCACCATCACCCAAATACACCTTATCAAAATCTCCTGCAACATAATTCTGTACGATTTCTCGGTGTGGAGTGGTATGGAACGAAGCTCCTAAGTCCAAAACTCAATCATCAAGTGGACTATCTACTGCAAGAAGTTATGCATCCTATACCTCCTCTGTTACAGCATTAGCAGAATCAACTTCATTCTTCTTCTTAGGACTTTAGCATTGCCTCCTAAAGTGACCTATTTTCCCACAGTTCCAGCATTGTAATTGTTGGCCTGATCTAGATTTACTTCTATTTTGATTAAAATTTCTAGATTTTAATCTGCCCCGATTTGAATTTCTATCATTACCTCTGCCCCTTGTCTCAAGGTTTAGGGCAGAACCAGATCTTGAGGTTTCACCTACATCTCTTCTGCAAATCTCCTCAGCCAAAATTAAATCTCATATGTCATTGTACTTCAGCTTTTCTTTTCCTGTAGAGTTGCTTACTGCCATCCTTATTGCATCCTAACTGTTTGGCAAAGAAGCCAAAACGATCAATGCACGAATCTCATCATCAAAATCAATTTCTATAGACGACAATTGATTTGTGATAGTGTTAAATTCGTTCAGATGTTGTGCTATTGATGCATTCTTTTGCCATCTTCAAATTGAATAGTTTCTTCATTAGATGCACCTTGTTGTTTGCTGACGGCTTTTCATACATACCAGACAAAGCCTTCATCAGATCTATTGTGGTCTTCTCATTTACAACATTGTGTGCAATAGACCTAGACAGAGCTAACCTAATGACTCCCAGTACCTGTCTGTCAAGAAAAGCGCATTCCTCATCCTTCATAGTCGCAGGTTTTTCCCCTAGATGCGACAGATGCAACTTCTACCCATAAAAATAATCCTCGATTTACATCCTCCAAAATCCAAAGTTTGTGCCATCTAACTTTTCTATTCTAGACACCTTTCTGGCTTCCTCTGCAATTGCTCCCACTCAAACCTAACTCTAGGCTCTGATACCAGTTAAAGGGAGTTAACACAAAATTCCCAAACCTGTGAGAAACAAAAATAGAGAAAACACATGCCAAAGAAAAAAAAAATCACACGCACAAGTAGTATTTACGTGGTTCGGCAATTTGCCTACGTCCACGAAGTTACAGGGATTTCACTATTATCAAGGAAAAAATACAAAGTGCGGCTGTACAGTTTTTCACTCTCACAAAAACAAGAAGAAGAAACCCTAATCATCAAAACAGCGGTTTCTATATCCTATGCATAGGATTCACAATGGGCTACGACTTGGGCCTATCGGCCCAAGCCTCCGCTTCATGGACTCAGCCTCAGAAAATCTCCCATTAAAAACCACGCAACATTATTTCAGGTTGGGTTGGGTCGTCAACTAGATCAAACACAACTAGGTTCCACAAAGCCCAACAAAAACAACCAATAGATGGGTGCTCCAATAACAATGTTTGTGGCACCCATCCCTCATACACCCATCCTCTCCCTTTAGCTCTCTCCTCAAACCCCTATGGAAAAGCTTCTTCAATTGTTGCGCAACCATCTGGAGTACTCAGTGCCACCAAAAATGGTTGCCCACATAACTCAAACCCCAAAAGTAGCTCCTGAAACTGGTCCTTTCATAGTTATTTTGACTGCCAAATGCGCAATACACCACAGTACCTTGCTTGAAATTGCATAACCAATTAGTCCATTTCTCTTCTAGCTTTGTGGCCGGTGTTTCAGGCAGGACAGGTCCTGTTAGCAGCACAGGCTTAGCATAATGTTGCCTTAAGTAGTCACTGTATGGCCCCTCAACCTCATGATATGTCCTAAAGGCGATGGCATCACTCCATATCATGCTAGAGGTAATTCGAACGTAAAAAGACATCCCTGTTAAGATCCTTGGCAACCACTTTTAGTTGTGCAATCTCAAAGTCCTTGGACTTTATTCGCATAGACGAAGAAGGATAGCCAGGAGGCAGTTGCATGAAATCTTCCAGAGTCATATCCTCTGGTTTCTGCTTAGTAGGAACTTTTAGAGCTTGTGCTACTGGGGTTATCACCGAATAATATATGGCCTTGGAGCCAATTTGGTGTGCTAAGGCTGGCATCCAAAGGCTGAAGTCAAAGAAAATGAAATCAGGCTTGAGACTGCTCAGAATGGTTTGAACTTGGTCTTGGGTTTGGTCAATGGCAATACAAAGATGTCCATGAAGTGGAAAAGGAACATCTGAGGCAGTCTCAGCAGCAAAGGGTAGTCTATCTACACTGGGAACAAGAAGGGGATAGAAGTGGATGAGGTTTGGATAAAGGTTGAGATGTTCTACCTTTGCTTGTGCTCCTTTGGGCAGTAAAAAAGACACCCTATGGCCTCACTCTGCAAGCTTGTTTGAGAAGTGCAGGTAGGGAGTGATATGGCCAAAGGCAAACCAGGAAAACATGGCTACATGAAGTTTTGTGCTTCTTGAATTGCTCGTCTTTGCTTAAACTTTTTTATTTTTTTGGTGAAAAATATCCACTTGAAAAATAAGTGATTCCCACTGCTGCTTATGTATACCTGATAGAACTGGATCTCCCTAGTGGAGAGACAAAAAATTACAAACATGTGTAAAAATTAATAGAATATATTCTGATGTTCACTTCAAAAAGAATATATAGTCTATACAAAGTGGAAACGGCAAAAGCCAAAAGGGGAATTTAAATATTTTTATCTGAAGATCAATAATAGAGTAATTAATGTAAAATTGCTCAAGAGTTGAAGATTTCGATGCAGAGATTTTGGCTGAATCACATAAAAAGAATTTCATTTTTGGTCATACCCCACAAAAAGATCTCTCTATCTTTTATGGCAGACCTGGTCTCCATTCTGCCAAATTTGAAAATAAACAAGCATCCACTGCATA